>CM016620.1:23121768-23551903 GCA_005393395.2 Gossypium australe | reverse complement strand
GGGATTTTTACTCAAGTTTAAATTTCCTTAAGAAGGGTTTTCAATGAAAACATGGTTTTCGAAAAACACTTCCATGTGACACACCAGATTTGGGCCTAACTTAGACTGGTTTGGGATGTTACATTTGATCTCTAAAATCAATCTTCACTTCCACTTTTTTAGTCTTTTAGCTAAATTTTATCCCATAAGTTCCTTTTCCTCAATTGCTTTCAATATTTAAGACATACCTTTCTGAGAACCTGGATCACTTCCTTAATATAACCATCAGTACAATGGTGACATACAATAATATTTAACAATCTCATACTCAATACTTACTATAGCTTTCTTTTGAAGTCACAATACAAATTTTCGTTTCCAATCACGAACAATGAAAATTTTCACTTTGTATAATCTGACAGCCTCAGAATAAATAACTTCGATAACCCATCAATAGAAAGATTCATTTGTACTGAGAAAGTGCATAGACTTTTTCAAGCAGTCAATAATAACATTTTCTTTTTCTTTTTTACTTTTACTTTTTTTTATGATAGTAATAGCCTCAGTTCACATTTCCTCGGAAAAGCATCACATTTTCACACAGATATCAATACTGACTATAGCTTCTGAGATACTTGAAAATCAACTCCAACCCATTAAAAGTTCAGACATCAGGTTCAAAGTCTGGTACATAACATTTACTCTTACTAGTGTAACTGCCTCGGAGTATCATCCATCTTTGTACTTCTCAAATAAACAGATAATTATCACTGTGCTAGACATCATAACATTCTGTCTTTAACTCGCTGATATATGTATCAAGATCATTTGAAAGTGAAAACCAATACACAGGTCTAAGCTGAGCTTCCTATCATTCAAACTTTGCTAACTTCAATTTCTTCTCAAATCTAGAGAAAGATTAAACTTATAATAGAATTTACTTCAACTGTTACTCGTCGAAGCACTTAACTATACTGATGCCACAATACTCATACAGCTTAAAAATCATAATGCCATAATAAGACTAATTTCTCAATTACTTTAGTAGATAATGTCCCGGCTGAAAACAAAACATCTCGATCATCGGAGAAATTTAAACACAAATTTCCATAACAACCAATACAAAAGCACAATCTTTATACCTCTGGTAATTGTATCAAAGTACTCTCGCCATCAAGTCAAAACTTATAATCATCATAAGCATTTTAATAATAAGAAGAAACCATTTTCATCAATAGAACATTTCCTACCGATATCTCATGGCTGATACTTTGAACAATAATTTATTAAGGAAACAGAAATAACAAAATCTCAGAACATGGAGCTACACAGAAATACTCATAAGCACTGAAAATAATCTTAACAAAAGCCACCCAATCTTCTTCTATTTTCATTGAACTATAGCTAGTAAAACAGGACGCTAACATCATACGGACCTTACCGTCAACTTTCTATTTGAGCATGATGCAGAACACCAACAAAGATAGAGCAATTTCGATCACAGCTCAAATAGACTACAATACTTTCATCTACCTATAAATTTAGCTGACATTCTCATACTATAGGAATTTCATTCGAAATCTTGTAGATATTATACTTCTGAGAGTAAATGGACACATATAATAGTCGGAAGAGATTGCTGTAATTTCTCAACCATAAACACTGCATTCAGTCATTAATACATCTCGATCATGATTGCACTATCAAATTCTGTCATTACTAATCTGATATTATTCCAATTGAAAATAGAAATAAATTCAGAATAAATTCCAGCAATCACATACTTTAGGCCTCATACCCGGATGAGTTAATTAGCTGAGCCTAACCTTTCTTTAACTATAACATTTCGGAATCCAAATGATCTTCATATTAATCTAACATCTTTTCTGCAACTGTGTTCATTTACTAAACCATTGTCAGCTCTGATCACGTTGTCAATTAATCTACAACTCAACTCTTTAGTTTTCCGCTTGTAAACCCATTCGATCTGAATTTCATAAAATTTCTTTATAACATACCTTATTGGAAGGGGGTGAGGTTGTAACGCCTCTGACTTGCCTCTTATACTCATGCATATAACTTAACACTCGTCAATAAATATATTTTGTTTCAAGTAACTTAACATACATACTCATTTTACACAACCTTCCTATCATCTTATACAAATAAGTGCACTTGTACTTTCATTCATAAATCTCGAGTAAAATTACTCATAACATCCACTTAAATTCACAAGTTATACTCATAGCATTATACAAATGCCAATCAAACATCAACACTTATCATAGTATAAACTTTCCTTTCATCTCATCTTTCATATTTCAAGAGAAATTCCTATCCACAATTTATTCATCATCACATAAACCTCATAAACTATTATTCTTACTTTTTACGAGTCTCAACTCATCATAAACACACTATTTGCACGATCAAATTTAGCTCGGTTGAAGTGCACATCTGTCTAATAAAATAATTTACATTAGGGTTAGGAGTCGTCACACTATCACAGTTCATTATGGCATGTATATCTAGACTCTCACACTCACTATGATAGTCCGAGAATCGACTAAACCATAGCTCTGATACCACTAAATGTAACACCCCTTACCCGTATCCTATGCCGGAACCAGGTACAAGGCATTACCAGACTTAACATTAAATTCTACCGAATCTCGAGCCCCAAAATTTCACTTAAAATTTAAACTTTAACAAACACATGCATACACAAGCATTATAACTCCATGACCAATATGAGCCATAACTCGTGGCCAAATACAGAATAATCCAATTACCGTTATGCAGCAATACATTTGGACAAATTAATTAACACATATACAAAATGACTTAGTCAAGCCACTATACATGCCATAACTTAAATCATTTATAAATAAAGTTACCTATAGATAGCTTGATAGTGTGAAGCGATCTCCGACGACCTCTAGCCCGGGCTTGTTTAATAGGACTCTGTAACATGGGAAAGAAAAGGGGGTAAGCTCATAAAGCTTAGTAAGTTCACATGTAAAAATAATAAGCATTAGCAATGAATTTAGCTTACTACTGAGCTGTCATAACTTGCATAAATAATGCTAAGTTCTTATTTTCCCAACTTACTCATTTGTAGCCTTACCAAAGCCTCAATGTGACAAATCCTCACATCAAGTTCTCAAATTGATACAATCATTAAATCACATGCTTATACCTTATTACTCATGTTCACATCAATCTGTCTACTTGAATTATTGTCACTAAATTATTTATTTCTTGAGCTACAGAGCTCCGAATTACAAACCGCTAATTTTTCCTGAAACTAGACTCACATATCTTCATACCATAAAATTTCTAGAATTTTTGGTCTTGCCAATTAGTAGAGTTTATTCATTAAAATTTCCCCTATTTCACTGTTCGACTATTATGACCTCACTTCACTACGAATCAATTTTATCCTCGTACAGAATTCAAATGACCTTTTTTTTTTAGTTCATTTGAAACTAGACTCATTCAAGATTTCAGGCATAGAAATTATATTCCACAATTAGTTTTGTAAAATATTTGATGATTTTTCTAAGTCAGAACAGGGGATCACATAATCATTTTGAACCAGTCTCATAAAAATTCAAATATCTCAGAATATAGAATTCTTTTTCTTGCTCTGTTTCTTTTATACGAAAATAGGCTCATCGCGCTGTAATTTTACATCTCATTCAACTTCTAATCAAATTTCCACTATTTTTGGTGATTTTTCAAAATCACCCATCTGCTGCTGATTAAACTATTTTATCTCAAATTTCATCTTTTTCAATAAAATTTCCACATTTTCACATCAGATTTCACTTAATAAATTAATATCTCTCAATGAATACTTCAGAATGTAAAAAATAATTGGTGGTTTTAGCATATAGCTCCACCTTTCTGAATTAATAAACATCCGTGGAATATCCACTTAGCATCACGTAACAGGTATAACCGTGGCATATCCACTTAGCGCCACGTAAATAAATCAACATGTGTTACCATGGTATATCCACTTAGCACCACGTAGCATGTGTAACCGTGGCATATCTTGTAACGCCCCAAATTTGGGCCTAGTAGAATTGGGCCTTAGGAACAGGAGCGTTTAAAAATTTTTTGAGAACAAGAGAACGGCTTTAATGGAAGTTAGACCTATTAGAGTGAGTTTGGAAGGTTAGAGGGCTTCTATAAAGTCCCGGGTTGAAACTTTGGCTTTAGGGAAATTTGGTTTTAGGTGAATAAAACCCTGGGAGTCAGTAGTAGGCTTTAAGAATAAAATGTGGAGGAAAATGACACAAGGAAAGGGGTGGTCTAGTGGCAAGGCGTCATTAAGGGGATAAGGGAGTGCTTGGGTTCAAGTCTTGGTGCTTGCATTTCATTTTGATTTATTTTTTTAAGCGAACTTAGACTTTTCCCCATAGGTTTATATTTAGTTGCGCATACTTTAAGACACAAGAGGAGCTTGTGGCCTAGTGGCTAGCGGCGTGGATTAAGTTACAAGGGAGCCTGAGTTCGAATCCTATTGCAAGCAAAAAGGGAGTATTTATTTTGCTAAGTTGGGGCAGCAAGAGTTTGTGTTGGATTTAAACTCTACTGAAGGAGGGATCCCACATCGGAAAGCTAGCAAGAGGGAAGGTGAGAAGCTAGCTATAAATGGAGCTGTTTATGAGGAGAGGAAGCAAACCTGGTTCGCGTTGAGCATAGGAGCATTCGGGGCATGGTTTAGCTTCAGATTCCTATCAAGTGTGTATTTTGCCCTACTCTAGCTGTAGAGCGGCAAATGCCGAAATGCCGGTCCCATGGCGATGGTAGCCACACGAGCGTACGAGCGCACGTGTGGGGGCTTCGACGCGATAGTTGAGGCCATCATGAGTATTTTTGTAGGTTAGGCTGTTTGGGCCTCGATGGGCCAAGTGGGCCCATATGAATAAGTTGTATGATTGTGTAGTAGATGTTGGATTAGACTATGTGAACCTCATATATGTGGCTAGATTTGGGCTAAATAGGCCACACGAGCGTGTGAGCCCATTTGGGTCGAGAATGGGCCCTAGGCCCATTCGCATCGTTATCTCTGTTTAGATGCCCGTACCTTGTTCTGAAAGTGGTTTTCGGCACGTCTGACTCTTTAACTCTCAACTGGTAGTAGCCAAACCTCAAATCAATCTTCGAAAACATTGTTGCCCCTTTCAACTGATAAGAAAAGTCATCAATTCTTGACAAAGGATTCTTGTTCTTTATAGTCACATTGTTGAGCTGTCAGTAATCGATACAAAGTCTCATAGATCCATCTTTCTTCTTGACAAATAATACCAGTGCACCAATAGAATTAAAAGAATTATAAAAGAAACGGTGTAAGTGACAGAATTTAATATTCTAAGATATTTGAATTTTTGTGAGGCAGGGTCAAAATGATTTCAGAATCCCTTGTTTTGACTTTGGAAAATCACTAAAAATTGTATAAAAATAAATTATGGTTTATAATTTATATGATTATATTTATTAATAAGTCTACTTTCAATAAAAACAAACGAAAACATCATCTGAATCCCGTACAAAGAGATAATTAATTTTTAGTGAAGAAGGGTCGAAACTGTCAGACAGCAGAACATGGGAGACTTTAAAAAATAAACTGTACTTATTGGATAAACCAAAAATTCTGAAAATTTTATGGTAAGAAGATATTCGAGTCTAGTTTCAGGAAAAATTAGTGGATATTAATTTGGAGTTCTGTAGCTTGAGATATAAATAATTTAATGATTGTGACAGGAGTAGACAGCTTGAGATGAACATGAATAAATAGTGGAACTATGTACAATTATGATTGTATTATTTTGAGAACATATTGTGAAGATTTATAGAATATTGTTAATAAATCACTTATTATTTACATACCTACTTGCTAAGCTATAATGCTTACCCCCCCTTCCTTTCCTTTTTCCTATAGTGTCACAGATGCTAGCTTAAGTTGGAGGTCGTCGGAGATTCTATCAAACTAACAAGTTATTGATTGGTATTGTATCAACGATCTTCAAGTATTTTTAAGTCTATCGCATGTATAGGGACTTGATTATGTGTGTATATGTTATTATGAGCTGGCCTAGAATGTTGGTCTATGCTATTTGATGGTCATTGTTGTACACGGCCATTTGATGCGGCCAATATTTGTCGGCAATCGACCAATGATTGGCCTAGAATGTTCTTCTTCTCAACATTTCTTTCCTTCCTCTATTTTTCTTCTTTTTGGTGTGCTTTTGTTTATGGGTGTTGCCCGACTATCTCTATACTCTATAGTGGTGTTGCGGTTTCAGTCTTAAAAGGGATCTGACGAATTGGTAGGTATTCATGAGTCCTCTCCTTCGTCTCTTTATTATTTCTTATATGTTCAATCTGTTTTCTTCTATCTTTCCTGAAAGCCGAGTGCCTCTTCTCATGTGTTCTTTTGTGTTTCTTGTCTTCCTTGCGATGTGGCGGTTTGTTGGGTGCTAGGGGCTTCAATGGGGTGAAGGAGTGCAAGTGACTGAAGCAATCAAAACCATTTCGTTCATCTGTTAAGGTAAAAGAGTCATCTTGTCCTTTCTGTGCATAGGCCGAATATCCCTATGTTTTGTAAGTTTGATATATGAATTGAGGCCACTTATAAGGCCTATCTTATTTAAGAATCGATGTTGTGATACAGATAAACCATAAAGGCGTGTGATCACTTCTAGATAATGGTTTTGGAGGACTAAAGTCGCCTTGTTCAAGCAAGAAAGGTGGTTTGGATTAACTGTCCATAAGAGGGTGCTTTACCCTAACGATTAAAGGATTAACGTGGGCATGTTTGAATCTAGGTTGGGTGCTCGTGGAACTTGGAGCGATTTCGTAAATAGGTGTGTAATCACACCCCTCTCTACTGTGAATCGACGAAAGGTCGAATGCTCTTGGGCTTCATACATGACTATGCATTTCATTTGTTTCGTGTTTTAGTCCTTCAAGAATTTATTTTTTTCAAATTAGTCCCTAACACTCAATTTTACCAAAATTTCTAATTCCCAACATGATGATTTAAAACATACAATTAACAATCTACCATCAAACATCACATATCATGGATATACATCAATGGCCAAATCCTTAATATGCATCAAACTCAAAAATTTTAACATGGGTTGTATAGCATTCAAAGCAACGATTCTAAAAATGTAAAAATTATTAAAAAACTAAGCAAAATACATACCCCAAATTGAGCTCCCTAATGCCAAAATTCAAGCTTCAAAAATGGAGTTTATTTCCTTCCCACATTTGGCCAAGAAGATGAACAAAGGTATGTTCTCTTTCCTTCCACTTTGTTTCATTATTTTATGACTTAAATTAAAAGAAACATTTATTTACTTATTACTAATATAACATATTATTGTAATAACAAAATTTTATCTAATTTACCATATGTTGCCGTCCACTTACCAAAATAGTGGCTAAATTGCCACATAAGCCCTTAACACTTAAAAGCCATACTAATTTAGCCATTAATCAAATAAAAAGCCACTTTTACAAATTATGCAATTTAGTCCTTTAGTCAAATTAAACACACAAACAAGTAAATTAATTCACAGAAATTTTAACACATGCTAATTCACTGATCATCAACATAGAAAATAATATTAAATTCGGACTCGGATTTGTGGTCCCGAAACTACTGTTCCGATTAGGGTCAACTTTGCACTGTTACAACTCTCCCCCTTAGGGATTTCGTCCCCGAAAATCTTATCGGTAAACAGAGTCGAATATTTTGTCTCATTGAATCCTCAGGCTCTCATGTAGCCTCTTCTATTCCATGTCGATTCCATAATATTTTTACTAATGGAATTTTCTTGTTTCTCAACTCTTTCACTTCACGGGCTAAGATACGAATCGGTTCTTCCTTGTATGACATGTCAGATCGGATTTCAATCCCAGATGGGGCAATCGCATGCGACGGATCTGATCGATATTTACGGAGCATTGAGACATGAAACACATTATGGATCTTTTCAAGCTCATAGGGTAATCGTAATTTATACGCAATAGGTGATATTGAATTATATAGGAATATGTGATTGGTAAGGTGTGAAGTGATGAATTGAATATGAAATATGTGATATTGATAGTATGTGATGTGAATGAGATGACTCAATAATATGAATGTTCGGGCTTCGAGCCTAGCAGGCCTGTGCGGTGATCTTTATCGGGCTTAATGCCTAGCATGATGCGTTCAACCGCCTCGAGCCAATACTCAGCTACATTGGGGGCTACACCAGATACGCCCCTAAACACTTTCGCCCCGTTCGCTCGAAGTCGCTCCGACACAGATTTTCAAGCCGCTGACCCCGTGCTCGCTCCCGCAACTCTTTCTAGAACACGTAACATAGCTTGAGACACAGCATCATCTCCACCAGTTTGGTCCTAAAATTCCGCTTCTGCAACTAGCGATGCTGGCACCTCACCTTCTGGCCCATGCTCAAATTCCGAAGGCTCAGCTCCAACATCTCGGCCTCTTCCCCGGCCTCGCATACCGCGTCTACGTCCTCTAGTACTCATTACTACTAAGTGATTTAATCTGATTTAAGAGTTTTATGAGTTAGTGTTTTCTTCCACTGTTTACAATAGAGCAGTTTTATGGAAATAGGATATGAGCAGTTCTCGCTATTTCATGCACACCTAAGGTTTCAGTCATTAGAGTTGCATCGCTTAGCACAAACAATCACAGCATATCACACATACTTCATGCACAACAACCAAAAGTCAGAAGACTTATCGTGCGGATTTGGTGCCGGAGTCTCGGGTGCCATGCTTCCAGAAAACATATATATCTAAATCATTTTCTAACCATCTTTTAAACATTTTCGAACCCCCATACCCACGACCGAGTTTTTGAAACCTCGCTCTGATACCACAATTGTAACACCCCAAACCCAGCCAAAACGTTACGGCCAATCTGGACTGCTACAGAGGAAGTAATTTTGGAAAGCGCAAATTGATATGTCGCAATTTGAGAAAATATTTTTGTTTCGCAAATTCAAGTTAGGGCTAACTGGAAAAAAACTTTGGATTAATTGTACCTAACAAGTTATCTTCTCTTTAAGTTAATTAGGTGTTGAAAACGGGTTTATTTTCCTTAAAACCGAACTTAAAAGATTGTTTGAAAGGTGATAATTGAAATGAGTATTGAGGTGATTAATTGATTTCCTTAAAACAATATTATCTGTAATGTCAAGAAAAATTCCAAGTTTTATCTATTAACGACTTAATATCCATATGTCGTAATTTTGAAAGAAAAACTTCTTTTTATGCTTTTTAAGAAAACCTCGTTCTCACTAATTCATGGCATGAGTAAAATCAGTTTATAAACGGATCCTGAAATAAAATTTAAGCGGCCTTATTACAATCCAAAATCCCAAAAATAAAAATAAATTAAAGTTAAAATTCGAGTTTACTAAGGAAGTTGCGACGCATGGCCACCTCGAGTCCGTTTCGGCCCAAAACCCGCCATGTACTGCTCATCTGCAAAATTAACAAAGGGGTGAGTCATCGAGACTCAGTGTGTACATTTCCCCATGTAACGTAAATTGGGCCTTAGCCCTCTCAGTACAATTCATGTGATGTGCATGCAATGCAACCCATCCTCGATCAGCTCTCCATCCAAAACACCCGTGGCATTATGCCACTGTGGTTCATAACCATCGTGGTCCCAGACCACTCGTGACAATGGTCACTCGTGACAGTAGTCACTCCAATATACTCGTGGGGCCAACCCACTATGGTCTTAGACCACCGTGACGATCTCTGATAAATACTGCATACGTGAGGCCAACCCACTGTGGTACTTGACCACCAAGATAAGTCACTGATCTAATTATTTGTGGTATCAACCACCGTGGTACTTAGACCACTCGTGACAAAAGTCACTCGTGACCGTAGTCACTAATTCTCCCTCTTACATTCAGTCTCGAGCCCATGCTCTTTACTTTGTGCACAATATGTATGCAACCAACATCACAGTATATGACAGATCATATTTCATACATACATAGCATCAAAATATACCTACATCCATATTAACAACAATACCAATATCAAAGAACTTACCCGGTGTCTCCAACCTTACCCATGAGAGCATTATGCTTATCACCTTAGTCATTTCGGCTTTCAGCCTTAACAGTTAATAACACAACATTAAAGTAAACGTGTGAATAGTACACACCTGATAACGCGTAATACCAAGCTATCTATGTCGACACTCTCGTTAGCAGAGACGACGCTATTTGCCTATTTTGCTATTCTGAAGGTGGCCCACAACCCGGTGGCTAATCTCAAACAGCAGACACCGCGCGTTTCTTGAACTTAGGGGCTGGGACTACGGGTCCAACCCCTACGGGTCCAACCCCTTCCTTCTTTGCTTGGCTAGCATTTGAGTCCATGAAAGAAATCTTGGTTAATAGACCAGATTAAGGCATTGAAACAGGGAAAAATAAGGATTTACGCTTAATATGTAAAGATCCCTTACCTAGATCGATAGAACCCAGAGATTATAGGGCTTGGAGTAAGGCGTCTATTGAATACCTATGCAAATACCAAGTGAGAATCGGTTGGAAGGAACATAGATTGGAAGTGATGACCTTTCGGCCAAAAGAATAAACATGGACCCTCTTACCACCATTCGGCCAACCCCCCCAAAACACCACATTAACATATTTGGCCTACCAACCCCAAAAAAAAAGAAAGAGAGAACGAGCAGCAAAATGAGAAGGATCCCTTACCGAAACTGAAGGGTTCCAAAAGGAATATCTTCGCTCAGCAATCAATAAAGTCGACAGAAAGGGTGCCAACTCCTGCCACAAAGAGAGTGTAACACCCCAAACCCGGACAAGACACCACGTCCGAATCTGGTATGCTACGGGGAAAAACGTTTTTGAAAAACTAGACTTTCCGTTTAGAAAGCTGAGTGAAAACACAGTGTGTTTGAAAACAATTTGAGTAGGCTTGTATGAAAACAGTGGATGTATTTGAAACCCGAAGATTTTGAAAACTTAGCTAGAATTTGTAGTTAAAACAAGTTTAAACCATCTAACCCTCATTAGTTCCTTAGTGATACATAAACACTTTTAATCTTAGGTGAATTACCAGTTAGAATTGGAAAGCAGTTGAATTTGTTTATCAAAAGACTTAGTGTGATACCCGATGGTATAGTTTAAAAACACGTCGCGTTATAATTTTGAAAACATTATCTTTCCAGGTTTTAGTAAAATTTATACCGGCTTATTTTGTTAAGGCATAGTAAATCCAATTAAAACATCAACCAACTTAAACATAAATTAAAAGGCCTTTTACAAACCAAATTAAACCCAAATAAAAGTAAATAAGCTAAAGTACCAAAATTATAGAGTCTGAGTAAAAACTTTATTCAGCATGGCATGTGCTCTCCGAGTCCATCCCGGCTCCAAGTCCGCGTCTACGAGTCACCTGAAATGTCAAAGGAGAGGGTGAGTCGAGTGACTCAGTGTGTAAATCCCACTCCCGAAGAACAACGTGCTAACACACATCATACATAGCAATATAATCAATGCAACCCGATCCTAACCATCCATATCTCCTTTTCTACCCCGTGTGGTACCAAACCACTGGTGGTGCCAAACCACTGGTGACATAGTCACTATGTGCTCCCAAAGCACTGGTGTCCCAAAGACACAATATCCGTCAATGTGCTACCAAAGCACTGGTGTCCCAAAGACACAATTGTGCTACCAAAGCACTGGTGACCGAAGTCACAAATCCAATGTTGATGGGGCCAACCCATCGTGTGTTACCAAAACACTAGCAGACGATCCCATATCTCAAGTGGGGCCAACCCACGGTGGTCAAACCACAGGGACAAGTCGCAATGAGGTGCCAAACCTCTGGTGTCCCAAAGACACAGTGTGCTACCAAAGCACTGGTGACCGTAGTCACAAATCTGGTGATGGGGCCAACCCATCGTGTGTTACCAAAACACTGGCGTCAATCCCGTATAATCATCTGTGGGGCCAACCCACTGTGGTACTGAGCCACTGGGACGAGACGCTGAGGTACCAAACCTCTGGAGGTGCCAAACCTCTGGTGACCCAAAGTCACAAAGTGTGCTACCAAAGCACTGGTGCTCGTCAGCACAATATATCACTGCTCCCTCCTCTCGTATCACCCATCAACATGCCAAACTCATGTAATCATGCATATCATACTATCATGCATATCATGCCAATATGTCTAATCTCATACCCCATGTCACATATCCATAATCATGATATCATACAGATCATCAATAACTCATAATAGTAGCACTGACTTACCCGAGTCCAAAATCATACCCATGAGGGTATCATGACAGTCACCACTGTTTCATTAGTCATCACACAGGTTATTAACAATATTACTAAATATTAGTGTGTTAGTATACACACCTGGTAAACCGAGTCTAGAATCCCACGAAACGATCTAAATCCCTCGATTGCTAACTCCTACAATCGGCCAAACATAGGGGTTAGGTACTAAGACCATTCGGCCAAAGACATCTTAAACCCAAAGGGGTTAGTTTCAATCCCTAACCTTGCTATTGGTTTGCTTCCTAACCAATACCCGAACCAGTAGTGGTTCTTTTTGACAATCGGCCTCCACCTAAAAGAAAATGGAATCATTAATCACTTGAACCTTAATCGAAATCAACTAATTGTATTAACACCAATATACCAACTGCTTACCCCTTTTACTTACCAATCGGCCACTTGCAGTCAAAGCTTCAATTGACTGCCTCCTCTAAACACCACCACGATCACAAGGCCCTAAAACAGAATCGGTTTCCAAACCGACGATTCCCTCTTATTAGCAAGGACAGAAATCGGCTCTTACCCGAACCATAACCAACAAAGAACCAAAACAAAAGGAGATATGGCCATTCGGCCTTGTACTTACCAACACCCAATATTCGGCCAAACCAGGACTTCTAGGAGAGGGGATTATTCGGCTAAGTTGTAAACAATAGAAAAGGAGAAATCGGCACTAGGATTTAAGAAAGTAGAAGAACGCTTGGGCAAGTTGATATGGTTTCGGCTAGCAAGAGAAGAGATGGAAAATGTTTTGGAGAGGTGGAGTTTCGGCTCAAGTGTTTTAAACAAGAAGAGAAAAGAAGAAAAGAAATGGTAAGAGGAGGAGAGAACTTGTTTCGGTTTGCTCAAGTGAAGAGAAAAAGAAAACAAGGCACAATCGGCTACCAAGAAAATTGAGAGGAACCAATCAATTTCGTCAACTAATTGCTTGCACTTTTGGCTTCAAAGAAAAAATGAGAGAAATGCCTTAGAATTTCGGCTTGCTTTGACAAAAAGGAAAAAGAAAGTGTGACCTTACCAATGACAAAATGAGAAGATCCTAGCCTACTACCCCTTGACCGAACAACCAAAAATTCACAAGTGAATTTCGGCATAGCCTTCCCACTCACTTACCAAAGCCGTCCAACCTCTTCCCCAACACCCAAAAATTCGGCCAACACCCCACAACACTCCTCCATATTCGGCCACATCCCTCCACAAGCTCCCAACCACTCATTTCAAATGAGTTTACCAAGTCTTACTCCCTTTTTGCTCTCCACCATCCAAGTCACCTTTTTGACCAAGTCCATGGTAGAATTCCACTTGCATTCTGCCTCTTCTCCATGCCGTCCCAAAAACAACCAAAATGGGAATCCTGCAGCTTGAACTCAGGACCTCCCCTCCCTTGCAAATGACGCCACCTAGCTCCCAAGTTGCCCCTTGCTCAGCCACTTTGCCAACACTTTATTTGTGCTATAAAACCACGAAAATAATTCTTAAACCCCAGCTTCCTCAGCTCCCTTCACCTAATACCCAAAAACCAAAATTTTCTAATTTACTCAGGCATCCACCTAAGCTATAGCTAAGCCCCTAAGACATAAAAATAGCAACATAGCACACTACAAACATGCAATAACATGCACATCAAAATAACCCCCTAACCCGGGATATTACAGTTCTACCCCCCTTAAAAATAATTTCGGCCTCGAAATTACCTGGTCAAAAGAGTTGCGGGTATTGCTGTCTCATCGCATCCTCGGGTTCCCATGTCGCTTCTTCTACTCCATGATTCCGCCAAAGTACCTTAACCAAAGGCACAGACTTTTACGCAGAACCTTCACATCTCGATCAAGAATCTGCACAGGTTCCTCTTCCACAGACAAGTCTGGATTCACCTCGATCTCTTCCACCGCTACCACGTGCGACGGATCTGAACGATACCTCCGAAGCATCGAAACATGAAAAACGTCGTGAATCTGGCTAAGCTCTGCTGGCAACTCAAGCTGATACGCTACTGGTCCAACTCGTCTCAATACCTTATACGGCCCAATAAACCTCGGACCTAGCTTACCTTTCTTCCCGAACCTCAGAACCTTCTTCCAAGGCGAGACCTTCAGAAAAACTCGATCCCCCACAGCAAACTCTATATCCCTCCGCTTAAGATCGGCATAAGACTTTTGCCGGTCCGAAGCTTCCTTCAATCGAGCTTGAATCACTTTAACCTTATCCTCAGTCTCAGCCACTAACTCAGGTCCCAACAACTGACGTTCACCTAACTCTGTCCAACACGTAGGTGAGCGACACTTCCTGCCATACAACGCCTCATACGGTGCCATCTTAATGCTCGCTTGGTAACTGTTGTTGTAGGCAAACTCAGCTAATGGTAGAAACTCCTCCCAACTACCCCTGAAATCCAAGACACAACCTCTCAGCATGTCTTCTAAGATCTGAATAACCCTTTCTGATTGTCCGTCAGACTGCGGGTGAAAAGCCGTGCTGAAATCCAAACGAGTACCCAGAGCCTGATGCAATGCCTTCCAGAACCTTGAAGTAAACCGGGGATCCCTATCCGAGATTATCGAAACTGGTACACCGTGCAACCTCACTATCTCTGAAACATACAGCTTCGCTAGCTTCTGAAGTGAGTAATCAACCCTCACCGGAATAAAGTGAGCTGATTTAGTCAGACGATCCACCACTACCCAAACTGAATCCTTCTTGCTTGGCGTAAGCGGTAACCCACTGACAAAATCCATGGTTATCCTTTCCCACTTCCACTGAGGAATCTTCACAGGCTGAAGCAAACCCGACGGCAACTGGTGTTCAGCCTTGACCTGCTGACAAGTCAGACACTTCCCAACAAACTCTGTCACCTCTTTCTTCAACCCAGGCCACCAAAACTGCTCTCTCAGATCCTTATACATCTTGCTACCTCCAGGATGCATAGCATGAGGACTGCTATGTGCGTCCTGAAGAATCTTCTGCCTTAGCTCAACGTCTTTAGGCATACAAGCCTTACCCTGAAAACACAGAACATCGTCACTTGACAAGCTGAAACCCTCCAAACCACCATCCTGCACCTGCAACCTTCGTGCACTCAGAACCTCATCCAACAACTGTTTCTCTCTGATCTGCTCCACCCAAGTAGGCTTAACCTGCAGCTCTGCCAAAATACTCCCGTCGTCGTACAAACTTAAATGGGCAAACAATGCTCTTAAGTCCGAAACAACCTTACGGCTCAACGCGTCTGCCACCACGTTAGCCTTGCCCGGATGATACTCAATGGAACAGTCGTAATCTTTCAGCAACTCGACCCATCTACGCTGCCTCAAATTCAAATCCTTCTGAGTCAGTAGATACTTCAAACTCTTATGATCCGTGTAGACTATCGATCTCTCTCCATACAAGTAGTGCCTCCAAATCTTTAAGGCGAAAACTACAGCCGCTAGCTCCAAATCGTGCGTCGGATAGTTGACCTCATGTGGCCTCAGCTGTCGAGAAGCGTAAGCCACAACCTTACCTTCCTGCATCAGCACACAACCCAGACCCGTATGTGATGCGTCGCAATAGACTGTGTATTCCTTACCAGCCTCAGGTTGAATTAGAACCGGAGCTTCAGTCAAGATCTTCTTTAACTTATCAAAGCTTTCCTGTTGTTTCTCAGTCCATACAAACGGAACCCCTTTCCTTAACAACTTAGTCATCGGCGCTGCTATTAGCGAGAAACCCTCAACAAACCTTCTGTAATATCCAGCCAAACCCAGAAAACTACGAATCTCAGCCACTGACCTAGGTGGCTTCCAATCCAGAACAGCCTCAATCTTACGAGGATCTACTCGAATACCCTCAGCTGACACTACATGACCCAAGAACGTCACTTCTCTAAGCCAGAACTCACACTTGCTGAATTTAGCATAAAGTTGCTTTTCCCTCAGAATCTGTAGCACCACTCTCAAATGCTCATCATGCTCTTCCTCTGTCCTTGAGTACACCAAGATGTCGTCTATGAAAACCACCACGAACTGATCCAGATACTGCTGAAACACTCTATTCATCATATCCATAAACGCTGCCGGTGCGTTAGTTAACCCGAATGGCATCACCAAGAATTCGTAGTGCCCATACCGAGTCCGAAACGCTGTTTTATGGATATCAGCCTCCTTAACCTTTAGCTGATGGTACCCAGACCTCAGATCAATCTTAGAGAATACCGCAGCACCCTTCAGCTGATCAAACAAGTCATCTATCCGTGGCAACGGATACTTGTTTTTAATCGTCAGCTTGTTCAACTGACGGTAGTCTATGCACATCCGCATCGTGCCATCTTTCTTCTTAACGAAAAGTACCGGCGCACCCCACGGCGAAACACTTGGCCTGATAAAACCTCGATCCAATAACTCCTGGATCTGAGCCTTAAGCTCCACCAATTCCTTTGGTGCCATCCTATACGGAGCAATAGACACTGGCGCAGTCCCGGGTAACAGATCAATCCCGAACTCTACCTCACGATCTGGCGGCAAACCCGGAAGCTCTTCAGGAAACACATCAGCAAATTCCTTAACAGTACGAACCTTCTCAACTGCAGACTCTTTAGCCTCCAAGGCATACACATGAACCACATACGCTTCGCAGCCCTTCCTGACCATCTTCTCCGCTTTCAAAGCAGATACCACATTCGATAAGTAATCTCTCCTATTACCTATCATAGCCACCTCTACACCATCAACCGTCTTAAGAACCATGCGCTTAGCCGCGCAATCCAACCTCGCTTGGTACTTGACCAACCAATCCATCCCAAGAATCAAATCGAACTCCCCAAACGGCAGTTCCATCAGATCCGCAGCAAACACTACCCCTTGGAGTTCTAGGGGTACCTCCCTAAACAGTTTATCTACTATAACAGAGTGACCTAGAGGGCTAATCACAGTCATCTGCCTAGAAGATATCTCAGAGTCTAAGTCCATTGTCTCTACTATACTACTGGCAACATAAGAGTGCGTAGAACCCACATCAATCAAAGCAGTATAAGGAGTACCAAAAATCAAAAACGTACCGGTTATGACGTCCGGTGCGTCGGCCTCCTCCCGGCGCCTCGCAGCATATACCAATCCAGGCTGTCTGGCATCAGAACTACCCGCACCTCTGCCCGGTGCTCCACGGCCCCGACCAGATCCATAACCACCTCTGCCATTACCACGGCCCCTCTGCGGTGGCGGTCCATTACCTTTGAACGGATTACGGCCCTGACTCTCAGACTGAATCCTGGCCATCCTACGCGGACAATCTCTAATGCGATGCTCCAGAGACCCACACTCGAAGCACCCTTTACCACCAGTCCAACAGCCACCCCAATGAGTTTTCCCACACTGATTACACTGCGGCGGTCCCTGCCTAGCAGCAACAAACCTAGCAGACTGATTCTGTCCACTCGGTCTAGCCCTCTTCTGCGGATTACCCGACGAACCAGAAGACCCAAAGCTCCTCTTAAGCCTACTCCTGTCCATACTCTGCCGCACTGACTCCTTAACACCCTCAGCCACCTTAGCTTTCTCAACCAAGACAGCAAACTCGCGCTCCTGCTGTGGAGCAATCAGCAGCCTCAACTCGTCTCGCAGACCATCCTCGAAACGAACACACCTCTCATGCTCAGTGGCTACAATGCCCCTGGCATACCTACTCAATTTCAGGAACTCAGCCTCATACTCAGCAACAGATTTACTTCCCTGAACAAGCCTCAGAAATGCCTTTCGCTGGGAGTCGATATAACTAGCCCCGATGTATTTCTTTTGATATGCAGCTCTGAAGTAATCCCATGTCAAATCCTCAGCTGCCACACTGTCTCGCACCGTGAGCCACCACTGATATGACTCATCCCAGAGAAGCGACACGATACCTTTCAGTTTCTCTTCAGTTGTCAGGTCCAGATCATCCATGATCCGCTCAGTTGCCTCCAGCCAATATTCAGCAGTGCTAGGAGCAACACCAGAAACACCTCGGAAGAATTCGGCCCCATTAGCCCGGAGTCGTTCAGGAACTGATTTCCTAACTCCTGCACCACCACTAGCCCCAGCTACCCTTTCCAACACTCGCAGCATCGCCTGTGACACTGCGTCGTCTCCAGTCTGATCTTGGAACTCACCACCTCCAGCTGGTGGCGGAACCGGTACCTCATTTTCTGAACCCTGCCCAGATCCTACGGGCTCAGAAACCGTCATTCCCCTACCTCTACCACGAGTATTACGACCACGTCCGCCTCGAGTGCTCATGTCTAATCTTTCTACGTATCTGGTTAAAGAATTTTATGCATCAGTATTTATTCCACTTGTTTAAAAAGCAAGTCTTATGAATATTAAAGAGGATTTGTTCTCGTGAGTTCACAGAATCCTATCAGTTTCAATCTCTAAGGTAGCACACTATTGCTATTCATCAAATCATATAACATCCAATCAAATCACAAAGAATAGTCCGGGGTCCTTACCTGGGCGAACTGGTGCCGGAGACTCGGTGCCATGCCTTTCAAAACCATACTTTCAAACAAACATTTAAACAGACTTTTGAAAACCATTTTGGGCCTCAGGCCCACAGCCGAGCCTTTGAACTTGGCTCTGATACCACAAATGTAACACCCCAAACCCGGACAAGACACCACGTCCGAATCTGGTATGCTACGGGGAAAAACGTTTTTGAAAAACTAGACTTTCCGTTTAGAAAGCTGAGTGAAAACACAGTGTGTTTGAAAACAATTTGAGTAGGCTTGTATGAAAACAGTGGATGTATTTGAAACCCGAAGATTTTGAAAACTTAGCTAGAATTTGTAGTTAAAACAAGTTTAAACCATCTAACCCTCATTAGTTCCTTAGTGATACATAAACACTTTTAATCTTAGGTGAATTACCAGTTAGAATTGGAAAGCAGTTGAATTTGTTTATCAAAAGACTTAGTGTGATACCCGATGGTATAGTTTAAAAACACGTCGCTTTATAATTTTGAAAACATTATCTTTCCAGGTTTTAGTAAAATTTATACCGGCTTATTTTGTTAAGGCATAGTAAATCCAATTAAAACATCAACCAACTTAAACATAAATTAAAAGGCCTTTTACAAACCAAATTAAACCCAAATAAAAGTAAATAAGCTAAAGTACCAAAATTATAGAGTCTGAGTAAAAACTTTATTCAGCATGGCATGTGCTCTCCGAGTCCATCCCGGCTCCAAGTCCGCGTCTACGAGTCACCTGAAATGTCAAAGGAGATGGTGAGTCGAGTGACTCAGTGTGTAAATCCCACTCCCGAAGAACAACGTGCTAACACACATCATACATAGCAATATAATCAATGCAACCCGATCCTAACCATCCATATCTCCTTTTCTACCCCGTGTGGTACCAAACCACTGGTGGTGCCAAACCACTGGTGACATATAGTCACTATGTGCTCCCAAAGCACTGGTGTCCCAAAGACACAATATCCGTCAATGTGCTACCAAAGCACTGGTGTCCCAAAGACACAATTGTGCTACCAAAGCACTGGTGACCGAAGTCACAAATCCAATGTTGATGGGGCCAACCCATCGTGTGTTACCAAAACACTAGCAGACGATCCCATATCTCAAGTGGGGCCAACCCACGGTGGTCAAACCACAGGGACAAGTCGCAATGAGGTGCCAAACCTCTGGTGTCCCAAAGACACAGTGTGCTACCAAAGCACTGGTGACCGTAGTCACAAATCTGGTGATGGGGCCAACCCATCGTGTGTTACCAAAACACTGGCGTCAATCCCGTATAATCATCTGTGGGGCCAACCCACTGTGGTACTGAGCCACTGGGACGAGACGCTGAGGTACCAAACCTCTGGAGGTGCCAAACCTCTGGTGACCCAAAGTCACAAAGTGTGCTACCAAAGCACTGGTGCTCGTCAGCACAATATATCACTGCTCCCTCCTCTCGTATCACCCATCAACATGCCAAACTCATGTAATCATGCATATCATACTATCATGCATATCATGCCAATATGTCTAATCTCATACCCCATGTCACATATCCATAATCATGATATCATACAGATCATCAATAACTCATAATAGTAGCACTGACTTACCCGAGTCCAAAATCATACCCATGAGGGTATCATGACAGTCACCACTGTTTCATTAGTCATCACACAGGTTATTAACAATATTACTAAATATTAGAGTGTTAGTATACACACCTGGTAAACCGAGTCTAGAATCCCACGAAACGATCTAAATCCCTCGATTGCTAACTCCTACAATCGGCCAAACATAGGGGTTAGGTACTAAGACCATTCGGCCAAAGACATCTTAAACCCAAAGGGGTTAGTTTCAATCCCTAACCTTGCTATTGGTTTGCTTCCTAACCAATACCCGAACCAGTAGTGGTTCTTTTTGACAATCGGCCTCCACCTAAAAGAAAATGGAATCATTAATCACTTGAACCTTAATCGAAATCAACTAATTGTATTAACACCAATATACCAACTGCTTACCCCTTTTACTTACCAATCGGCCACTTGCAGTCAAAGCTTCAATTGACTGCCTCCTCTAAACACCACCACGATCACAAGGCCCTAAAACAGAATCGGTTTCCAAACCGACGATTCCCTCTTATTAGCAAGGACAGAAATCGGCTCTTACCCGAACCATAACCAACAAAGAACCAAAACAAAAGGAGATATGGCCATTCGGCCTTGTACTTACCAACACCCAATATTCGGCCAAACCAGGACTTCTAGGAGAGGGGATTATTCGGCTAAGTTGTAAACAATAGAAAAGGAGAAATCGGCACTAGGATTTAAGAAAGTAGAAGAACGCTTGGGCAAGTTGATATGGTTTCGGCTAGCAAGAGAAGAGATGGAAAATGTTTTTGGAGAGGTGGAGTTTCGGCTCAAGTGTTTTAAACAAGAAGAGAAAAGAAGAAAAGAAATGGTAAGAGGAGGAGAGAACTTGTTTCGGTTTGCTCAAGTGAAGAGAAAAAGAAAACAAGGCACAATCGGCTACCAAGAAAATTGAGAGGAACCAATCAATTTCGTCAACTAATTGCTTGCACTTTTGGCTTCAAAGAAAAAAATGAGAGAAATGCCTTAGAATTTCGGCTTGCTTTGACAAAAAGGAAAAAGAAAGTGTGACCTTACCAATGACAAAATGAGAAGATCCTAGCCTACTACCCCTTGACCGAACAACCAAAAATTCACAAGTGAATTTCGGCATAGCCTTCCCACTCACTTACCAAAGCCGTCCAACCTCTTCCCCAACACCCAAAAATTCGGCCAACACCCCACAACACTCCTCCATATTCGGCCACATCCCTCCACAAGCTCCCAACCACTCATTTCAAATGAGTTTACCAAGTCTTACTCCCCCTTTTTGCTCTCCACCATCCAAGTCACCTTTTTGACCAAGTCCATGGTAGAATTCCACTTGCATTCTGCCTCTTCTCCATGCCGTCCCAAAAACAACCAAAATGGGAATCCTGCAGCTTGAACTCAGGACCTCCCCTCCCTTGCAAATGACGCCACCTAGCTCCCAAGTTGCCCCTTGCTCAGCCACTTTGCCAACACTTTATTTGTGCTATAAAACCACGAAAATAATTCTTAAACCCCAGCTTCCTCAGCTCCCTTCACCTAATACCCAAAAACCAAAATTTTCTAATTTACTCAGGCATCCACCTAAGCTATAGCTAAGCCCCTAAGACATAAAAATAGCAACATAGCACACTACAAACATGCAATAACATGCACATCAAAATAACCCCCTAACCCGGGATATTACAGAGAGGTTCGGCCCTTAGAAGAAATAAAGAAGTAAGAAACAAATAGATGCTTCGGCTTGAAGAGGAACCCGTGACAAATGGTGATGAGAAAATGATAAATAGGTTTTGGCAATTGAAGGATCAAAAAGAAAGGCTAAAGAGGTTCGACTAAAGCAAAATGAAATCAAGGAGATGAATGGTAGTGAATGATGATTCGGTCAAGAAAAAGAAATGAGAGATGAGATTCGGCTTTTAGAAGAAAATAAAGAAGTATGAAGCAAATGGGAAGAAAACAATGAAAATGGGGAAGATGGTAAGAGGGTTCGGCTGAAAGAAAGAGAAGATGTGAAGTGAAAGGGAATGGTACCTAGGAGGTTTCGGCTTTTACAAAGAGGAGGTGAACACTAATTGTCTTTAGGATTTTTGGCCAATAGAGAAAAGAATACAAATTGCCAAAATGGAAAACCTCCAAATATCGAAAAGAAAAAGCTCTTAACACAAAATTTTGCCCTGCACCTCACCAATTCGGCACCTAAACCCCTCCTAAAACCGAATGCTCATACCTTCCCATAGACCCCCCACATGACCGAATTCCTTCCCCTACACAACCCAACATTCATCCAACACACACTCTCTCTCTAAATCCCATAATTTCCTCCTAAAATCCCTCTTGTTCACTCATTCAAACTAAGTTGAACAACTCAAACTCCTATTTCTCCTCTTAGCCACCCATTCGAATAGTTTGACCCAATCAACACTCCCCCCTTGAAGTGTCCTAGCCGAACTCCACCTTCTCCCTTCCAGTCGCCAAAAGAATTCCAAAAAGCAATTTGTGTGACTCGAACTTGCTCCCTTACTGCTCCCCTATGGCGTCACCTACCAGCACTCTATGTGGCGTCACCTTGCCACTTTACCACCTCTTTTCTTGTGTCCTCAAATCACAATTAAATACCTTTAATGCCTACCTCAGCTAGCTCTCCCCTAAAATGCCTAAAAATAAAATTTTAGTCTAGGCTTCGGCTTAATCCCGAACCTTCCCTAGACCCCCAAACACACCAAATCAACACAAATAGCACAGGATACACACACAACATACATTAAATACAGAACCCCCAAAATTCAGGATGTTACATTAGAGGTTCGAAGCTGGGTGTTGGCGAATATTTTTAGATTTCTTTGGATGATTCGGTCGCTGGGAAATAGGCCTTAAAAGAAGTTGAGAATGGAACATATCACAAGAAGAGTTGTGGTATAGTGGTGAGAAGCGTGCTATGGATCCAAGTGGTCGCAGGTTCGAATCCCAGTGGCTGGTAGCGTGTGGTAGTGCCTAGAGGTCTTGGTTTCAAGTTGCCTTGTGCGCAATAACCTGCTACTTTGCTACTGGCGTAGGGAAGGTGTTTGAAGTGGACCGAAACACCAAAGGATGGCTGATGTTCGGGGAAAGCAAATTGAATGTAATTCAAATTGGATTTTTGGATAAATAAGGGAATTTTTTGATGGGGATGAAGATAAAATTTGGAGAAAATAAAGGAATTTAATTGGTGATAAGTTTGAGTCGACTGGGGAGTGTAGGTTTATTTTATTTATTTATTTATTAGTTGTATGGGTAAGTAGGGCATTTGTTTCTTTTGTGTGCTTTAGTTGATTAATTAGGGGAAAATTCCTTCCAATCTCCCAATTCTTTTTAGTTTCGTTCCCTTTGGCAAATACCCGAGTAATCACAATTTCTTTCTTTTTCCAAACAAAAGCGCCTAGACCGAATTCTCCTTCCCTCCCACAATATTTCTTCTACTTCCAAATTAGAAGAGAAATTCTCTCATTGGGGTTTCATTCCTTTTCAAACCAATTTCTTCTTCTCCATTTGTAAAATCGAATCTCACTTCTAAAAATCACACTCTATAATCTAAAATCTTGTGGGCAAGTAATCTTGTGGCGGTAAGAGAACAAATCTTTCTTTATTAAAAAAAAAGGGGGTAAGTTTTAATCGTTTTATTATCTTATTCTTAGCCGAAACCCCTCATTGTGTCTTTCACTCATTCTCTTAACTAGGTCAAACCCTTGTGTTTCTCTACTGAATCATTGTTGTTTCTTTGACGAGGTACTCTCCTCGCGCTTTGGGTTTTGGTGTGGTAAAATCCCGAGTCAATCGATAAGTGTACTCATCTATAATTCTTGGATTAATGGTTGGCCGAATATGGTTAAGATTGGTTAAGAGTGACCTTTGATGGATGTAAATCACTTGGTTGTGCAGCCTTTGATGGTCAAGGTTCTTTAACGCAGATCTTGGAGTCAATTGCGGTTAGCGAATAAGTGAAGGGTTGATAGGCTTAATCGTTCAAGGTAAGGGATTGGTATGTTTTCGGCTTTTGATAAAAAAAAGGGAGAAACAATCTAAGCGTATGATTAACTGTTAGTTTTTATTGATCATAGGTTCATGGCTAAGGAATCGTAGCGTGCTTCACAATTAAAGGTGTGTACATACACTGCACACACACACGAGACAAGTCGGCGTTAAATGGGCCTACCGAATTCGTGGGCCCAAGTTTACTAGAGTTGATATGTGAATGATGGATTGATATAGACGTTGTATGATTTGGTCATGATTGGGCTTAATGGGCTATATGAACATGAAACGGGCTTAATGGGCTATAGGAACATGAAATGGGCTTAATGGACCTTATGGGGTCTTAGGGAAGTATGCTAGGGTTTTGATGGACTCTAGGCCTAGTTCTGATAAATTCTTAAATCACATAAAACTTAATTTAATAATCAACATGTCTGTGGACAAGTCGTTAGGTTAGAGTGTGGCAATGGACATATGCATGTCTAGGATTCAATCTAGGGAGAGCTTGGTACTTAAGCGGTCCTAGTGGCCCACCCCCTCTTCTCTGGAATCCTACCTGGTGCATAGTGTCTGTTCACTTTAGTCGCAAGAACTTGTTAATGGGCCAAAGTTCATAACTAAAACCCAAGGTTTGCAAAACTACTAAAATACCCTTAATTTGTAAAATTATTAAAATACCCCTAACTTGTAAAATTACCAAAATACCCCTCATTTATGAAATTACCAAAATACCCCTCATTTGCAGAATTACCAAAATACCCCCGATTTAGACATTTACGAAAATACCCATGTAGGGTGGAATTATGAAAATACCTCTAGGTAGTGAAATGACTAAAATACCCCTAAGTGTTTAATGTGTGAAAATGTGTGTTGCATTCATGAAATATATGTTGCACTTGGGTGGGTTTGATAATACGAAGGAAGATATGTGAGGATCACATAGTCGCTTGATGACAGTGGATCCACTGGTGGCTTTAAGCCCATTATATGCTTAGCAGCCTTGCTGCAATGTTGAGTAGTGCTGCTGTTGGTGCTACCTTTGGAGTGTAGGGATGGGTGGGTTGATATTTATATCCCCACAGAAGTGTAGGGTTGGAAGAGAAATGGAGTGCAAGGTTGGATTTGGGATGGGTGCATTACATTCATGTGATATTGTTTTGATATGAGGTCATTGTGGGCTAAGGCCCAAGACCACCGATTTTGATAGGGCTTAGGCCCAATGTGAGAATTGCATGTTGATTGGTTACCAAGGGTCGTACACATTGAGTTTCGAAACTCACACCCATTTATTATATGTTTCAGGTGACCCTCAGTAGACAGCTCCACGTGGGAGAGAACTCGGAGGTGGCCACACTACAAGCAGTTTTAATTAGTTTTGAAAGACTTAATTTCAATTACTTTGTTTCCGTTGGGTTGTAATAAAGCCTTGTATCTCCGATTTGACTTTTGATTTTGAGTTTTGTTATTATTGTTTCAACTGTTTACCTATTAAACTTAAATTAATTTTTAAAAAGTTTAACATGGTTTCGATAAACAGTAACATACAGATGGTTTTAAAAACATGGGCTTTCAACCTAACTTAACAAGATTCAAGGATTTTGGGCTTTTGAACCTTAAACTTAAGTTTTAACTAAAGCGAAGTCATTTTGAATTATCCCTTCAATGTGACATCGCCAGATTCAGCCATAATGTCCTGGCCGGGTTTGGGGTGTTACATTATACATAATTAAAAGGAGCTGTTATGACAATTAAAGGAAGCATTACACATCCTTTAAATTTGGCAGCAGCCTATTCTTCTTCCATAACTGTTTGTTGCTTAAATGATCACACCATGAGTTCAAAATCCCATTAAAGCTACTGATGACCATTCGACTGCCAAGAGGGCATGAAACCAAGCACTCAATCTCATTAAATCAGCTCATTTGGAGTAATAATTCATATTGATAGTTGTTGTTATTTGGCTTGGAGGAACTCAAGAGTTTTTTACTTATTGATTAAGCTTTATTTCAGCCATTAAACAGCACATTAAAGCTGAATTCATGTGACTTTTCAGCTAGCCTCATGTAAGCACTATAAATACTTTGTAATTAGCTTGTTTAGGGAACTTTTTGCTACCTTTTGAATGTTTATGACATTTTGTGAGTTTTTCAACTCTCCTATTTCATTTTACGATTCAAGCTGACTTATCTAGCAAAAGCTAGTGGCGTCTACCTTGTTTCATTTTTGAACTTATCACTCCTAAACTGAGTGTGGCGCTCACCCATATATCGATTGGTTCCTATCACTCTTGATAAAGGGTCATGGTGTAACATCCAGATTTTAGGGCTAGTCAGAACAGTGGTTTTGAGACCACTAAACCGAGGTTAAGAAAAATTATTTTGGTGTTCTTTTATGTGTTATGGCATTAATATATGGCTATGTGAAAATTTTGGTGCTTTAATTTGAGCGATAACATGCTTAGTTGTGAAAAAAAGACTAAATCGCATAAAGTGCGACAGTTCTATTTTTCAAGATAGAGGTTTCTAATAGCCATAGAATATTAAATTAAAGGTCCTTAAAGTGTAATTAGGCCATATGGAGTGTGTTGGCCGGCCATAGGAAGTAAGGGGACAAGGGCATTAAATATTTGGTCAAATTTGGTGAAATTAGGTGATGAAAAGATGTATAAAATAAGATAAAAAGAAAAGATATCATCTATCACTATTCATCTTTCTTCTTCCACCGAAAATTGAAGGGAAATAGGGGATTTTTGTAACAGCCTAATTTTTTGGGGCTAGTCTGAATACTGGTTTCGAGATCACTAATTTGAGGTTTAAGAAAATTAATTTGATGTTATTTTATGTGTTATGGTATTATTATAAGGCTATGTGAAAATTTTGGTGCATTAATTTAAGTGATAACATGCTTAATTGTGAAAAAGGACTAAATCGCATAAAGTGTGAAAGTTCTATTTTATAAGGTAGGGGTACCTAATAGCTATTGAATGTAATTTGGAGGTTTTTAAAGTGCAATTAGGCCATTTATCTAGTGATGGCTAGCCATATAGGAGCTTGGGAGACAAGATTTTAGTGTTGGTCAAATTTGGTAGATATTAGGTGATAAAAATGAATCAAATAAGATGAATAAAGATGTTATCATCTTTTCACTATTCCTCCACCTTCATCCACCGAAAATTTGAAGAGAAATAGGGGTTTTAAAGCTCAAAACTTTCAACAAACATATTCCCTATCAAGTAAGAGATTTTGGTGGTTTTATTTGATAATTTTTGTACTTTTGGAGTCCCCAAAGCTTAAGCTAGCTAATGAGGGGACTAATTTGCTAAATGATTGAAAGTTTAGGGACTTGCCATGAGAGTGTTCATGTTGTTTGCTGAGTTTTATGAAAGAAAATGAGTGTTAGGGAGATGAGAAATAACTTATGTGAAACGTGTTAGCATGAAAACACGTAAGTAGGACTTGAATGCAAAGGTTGAAAATGTGTAATAAATGCATGAAATAGTTAGATTTGTGGGTTTTTGTAAGAGAAAAAAATGTTTAGCTTGGCTTGTTTAGTGGGAAAGTGTGTTGAAAAAATGATTTACGAGCCTAGGGGCAAAATTGTAATTTTGTCATAGCACAAGGGCAAAATGGTCATTTTTCCTAAGTATATATTTTGATGCATTATGATCATAGAACGATCTAAATGAATGAATTTTATTGTTATAGATCAAGAAGAGTGCGGAATTAACCTTGACCAGGGAAAAGACAAGGTTACGGATTAAACCGTTAGTTGACACATTTTGCACCGAGGTAAGTTTATGTGTAAACAATGCATTATATATATATATATATACACATTATTGTTGCTAACTAGTGTATAGCACAATTGAGAACATGTATGATTCAAGTGGATTTAATGTGTTAGTTATTGAATAACTCTAGTATGAATGATGGAATGGATATGTAAGGGTGGTATATCAATTCTTGATGGTGGGCTAAGTGCGATACCACCTTAATACTTAATTACGATGGGCTATGTGTGATAGCATCATCTATTTATCATTTGGTGGGCTATGTGCGATACCACCGTAACTAACCTCTTGGTTGGCTATGTGCGACACCACCCCAAATAAATCTGATGGTGGGCTAAGTGCGAAACCACTGAAAAATTGATCTAGAGTAGTTGATCGATAGAGTGTGATGTGTTGTATTATGTGATATTGTGGTGCTAAGTGCAGGGAGTTATGCTAATGAATGTATACATTGATCTTGTGACATGGTTGGATTGTGTAAATGAGAGGAATGAGTAAGCATGATTAGGAATGTGGATTGTTTATTGTTTAGTATGTATTGCCATATAATTGTTTAGCACATACTATAATGTTATATTGTTTACATGTAAACCTAACATACTATAATGTTATATTGTTTACATGTAAACTTACTAAGCTTAAAGCTTACTCCCCTTTTTCTTTTCCCTTGTTTTTTAGAGTTTAAGAGTCGAGTCGGGATACGCCGATAACCAAAAGTCCGCCCACACTATCAACTCACCTCGGTATATCTAGACTTAGTGATTTTGTGTATGGCATGTATAGGGGCTAGACTAGTTAGATTATTTTATTATTTTGGCCAAAAGTGTGTTGCTCCTTTTTAGACAAACTATTTTGTATATTGCCATGGTTGATGGCTCACATTCTCATTTATGAAAAGATATAGTCATTCATGGAAGTTTAATTTACTAAATATGAGTTTTTTTGATGATATGTTGAATGGATCCATGTTGTGTGAGCTAGAGGGGTGAAAATAGCTTGGCAAATAACCTTTTGGAAGCATGTTTAGGGCCTCGTAGGTCCATTATAAGGATGATAGACATATGAATGGAAAGGTTTTAATTTGGAATGATTTTGATAGCCAAAAGTTGTATGATTGTACAAGTTAAGTATGGTAACACCCCGTACCCAGTTTCGGTGTAGAATACGGGCAAGGGGGTGTTACATTTAGTGGTGTCAGAGCTATGGTTTAGTCAGTTCTAGGACTACTGTAGCGTGTGTGGGAGTCTATCTATACATGCCATAAGCGTATAATGAAAGTGTGGTGGCTTCTGACAATTTTACACTTTGTTTTATATAGTAAATGGATCTCGATCAAGCGGCTGTTGTTGATGCAGCTAGTAATGCACCGGCTCCCGCGCAAGGGACCGCGCCTGTGCAGAGTGGACCCGAGACTAGGGGTCAATGAGAAAAGGCTCAGGAAGTCTTTCTCCAAATGATGAGTAACTGGTACATGGGATATGTACGAGCAAACCCCAATGCTCAACCTCCTCCACCCCCTCCTATACTTCAGCCAGTTCCTATGGCTCCCCAAGGTATAGAATTAGTGAGGACAGCTAAGCCCCCGGTAGACAAAATTTGGAAGCAAGGGGCTGAGGACTTTCGAGCTAATATAGATGATGCCCTGAGAAGGCGGCGTTCTGGCTTGAGAACTCGATGAGAGTATTTGATGAACTCTCCTGTACACCTGAGGAGAGCTTAAAATGTGTCGTGTCTTTGCTGAGGGACTCGGCATACCATTGGTGGAAAACATTGACATCAGGGGTTCTGAAGGAGAGAGTGACGTGGGACTTCTTTTTGGAAGAGTTCCGAAAGAAGTATATAAGTTAGAGGTTTGTTGACCAGAAACAGAAGGAATTCCTTGAGTTAAAGCAAGGAAAAATGACTGTAGCGGAATATGAGCGCGAATTTGTTAGGCTTAGCAAGTATGCGCAAGAGTGCGTGTCTACAGAAGCCATCTTATGCAAGAGGTTTGAAGATGGGCTGAATGAAGATGTCAGACTTTTAGTCGGGATTTTAGAACTAAAGGAATTTGTGGTATTGGTGGATAGGGCCAGTAAGGCCGAATAATTGAGTAAGGAAAAGAAGAAAGCCGTGAGTGAGGCCCGAGAGGCAAGAAAAAGGCCGATGAGCAAATCCTACCAAGCTCAGTCGAAGAGGTCCAAGGAAGTGAACCCTCGGATAACTACATCAGTCAGGTATTTGCAAAGAGAGCGAGGCAACATGTACTCGGGTTCAAGAGTTCAGGCCACCTCGATGGCAAGTGTGGGCAATTCAAAGCTAAAACCAGGGTGCCCAAGTTGTGGCAGATACCACACTGGGAAGTGTTGGGGAAACAAACGGAATTGTTATAAGTGTGGTTCCCCCGACCATTTCATCCGAAACTGCCCTGAAAGGGATGATAAGGAGAAGAAACAGGAAATAAGATCAAGCAATGTATCTTCTAGGGGTAGGCCATAAAAGAACCCGGGAAGTGGGGCTAGTAGTAGAGGTGCATCACAAGACTCTGCTGTGAGGCCAGAGGGTCGGGCACCTACAAGGACTTATACCATTCGTACTCGCGAAGAGGCATCATCGCCAGATGTAATAATGAGTACTTTCTCTCTTCATAACACCTTTGTTATTGATTTGATTGATCCAGGGTCTACCCATTCTTATATTTGTATGAGATTGGCATCTAGTTTGAATATGACTGTTGAGTCTACGAAACTTGTAGTAAAGGTGTCAAACCCGTTAGGTAGACATGAGTTAGTTGACAAGGTGTGTAGAAATTGTCCTTTGACAATTAAGGGTCATTATTTTCCTGCAAACCTTATGTTGTTTCCGTTTGATGAGTTTGATTGGATTCTTGGTATGGATTGGTTGACTACCCATAGTGTTTTAGTGAAATGTGGTAGTAAATTTATTGAATTGAAATGTGAAAATAGAGATGTTATTCGGGTTGAATCAGGTCGGTCAGATAGTTTACCGGTGATGATTTCTTCCATGGTGGCTGAGAAATATTTAAGAAAAGGGTACGAATCTTATCTCACTTTCGTGTTAAATACTCAAGAGTCTGAAGTAAAGATTGAAACAGTATCAGTTGTATGGGAGTATTCGGATGTATTCCCAAAAGAGTTACCCTGATTACCTCCAGTTAGAGAAGTCGAGTTTGAAATTGAGCTGGTTTCGGGAATGAAACCTATTTCAATTGCTCCGTATAGGATGGCCCCATTAGAGTTGAAGGAAGTGAAGGTTCAGTTGCAAGAGTTGACGGATAAGGGTTTTGTGAGACCAAGCTATTCGTCGTGGGGCGCTCCGGTACTATCTGTGAAGAAGAAAGATGGGTCGGTGAGATTGTGTATAGACTACAGACAGCTCAACAAGGTGACGGTGAAAAATAAGTATCCTTTACCAAGGATAGATGATCTATTTGATCAACTAAAGGGAGCTATGGTGTTCTCCAAGATAGACCTGAGGTCTGGCTATTACCAGTTGAGGGTTAAGGAGCAAGATGTGCTGAAGACTACATTTTGGACAAGGTACGACCATTACAAATTTTTGGTCATACAGTTTGGTTTAACGAATGCTCCTGAAATTTTTATGGATTTAATTAACCGTGTCTTCCGACCGTATTTGGACAAGTTTGTGGTTGTCTTCGTTGATGACATATTGATTTATTCTCGGGATAAGAGTGAACATGCGGAGCATCTGAGAATTGTCTTACAAACTTTAAGGGACAAGCAGTTATATGATAAGTTTAGTAAGAGTGAGTTTTGGCTCAGAGAGGTCGGATTCCTAGGACACATTGTGTTGGGTGAGGGTATTAGAGTTGGTCTGGGTAAGATCTCGGCTATTGTGGAGTGGAAACTGCCAAGAAATGTGTCGAAAGTCAGAAGCTTTTTGGGTTTAGCAGGGTACTACAGATAGTTTGTGAAGGGATTCTCCCTGATTGCTACCCCGATGACGAAACTGTTGCACAAAGATGTTAAGTTCGAATGGACTGAAAAATGTCAATAGAGCTTTGAGAGATTGAAAACATTGTTGATTGAGGCATCGGTTTTAGTACAACCTGAGTCAGGGAAAGAGTTTGTAGTTTACAGTTGATACGATCCCGCCTCGATGATGAGTCGAGTCATTGAAGTTGCCCGATCGTCGACGAGGAGAAATATTTGAGTGTTTGAAAAATGGGAAAATTTATTTAAGATAGGTGGAAGCTTAGCAAAATGAATTAAAATGAAAAATGAGTTTATGGAATTAAGTAGGCTCGGTTTTGACAAACAAATAAAGATAGATAAGTGATATTTGACAGTAGTGATGGAAATGGAAACACGAACTTAACTTAAGAAAGATTCAACACTATATAATAGTGTCACCCCGTTTTTTATATCGTTAAGGTGGAAAGATGGTTGTTTAAAGGATAGGTGAACGCCACACCGGTTAAGGTGATAAGTTCAAAAGAACAAGTCGAATACGCCACAAGTAAGCTTGATAAGTCAAACAAAACTTGTACGAAATATGGAGAGGAGATTAACTCACTCAAGAACACAAAGTTCATAAATTTTGATTAAGGTTCCAAAAAAAGTCTAAACTTCCCCAACAATAGGTAGATTACATGTATTTATAGTATCAAATGAAGCTAGTTCAATGGTCACTTTTAATGAGGCTAATAATGAACTCAAATGAAAAGTCTCAACTTTTGGAATTCTAGCCATGTAACTCCCATCTTCAATGTGATTAATTCTTCAATTAAATTGCTTGTCAAAGTCCTTTGAGATCTCCATGATCAACCAAAAAAGTCACCAGCCAAACGAAAAGTCTCAACTTTTGGAATTCTAGCCATGTAACTCCCATCTTCAATGTGATTAAAACTTCAAATAAATTGCTTGTCAAAGTCCTTTGACGTCTCCATGATCAATAGAAAAGTCACTAGCCAAATGATGGAGAATTGATTGCATGTAGTAAATACCATGAAGCAAACAGTTATGGAAGTTGAAGACAAAGAGGCTGCCGAAATTAAAGAACCATAATGCTCTTCTTTATTTAATAAAATAACTTCTTAATGATGAATTAAGCCTCTTAATATCAGCCCCCTCTTGTGTAACCGAATTCATTTGAAAAGCCATTTTATTGAATACATAACAGCATATAGAAGTAATGGATGTGAGTTGAAAAGTCACCTGCAATTAACACATGTAACAGACACATTAATGCAATTATTAAACTTAAAGCAAATTAACAACTAACTTAAATAAATGAACTAACACTTAAGCTTCATTTATTCCAGCAACTAGACTTAAATAAATGAACTAACACTTAAGCATCATTTATTCCAGCAACTAGTTTAATTAAGTAAAGCATTATTAAATGAACTTTAACTCATGCATCAATAAATTAACCTGGAAACTAGATTAATTAAAGAAGCAACTATTAAATTAAATTCATTAAAAGAAACTCAATTAATTAAACTAAGATGAGTTTAAAATGATGACCAGCAACTCCTTTATTAAACTAAGATGCTTAAATGCAAATATATAAAATGCAAAGCTGAAAATTAAATAAAGAGTTTAATTTAGTTGGAACGGGTTCAGAAAACTAGAATTGAGCTGAAATCAACTTCATTTTGCACTTTGGCCCCACGAGCTTAGGACACTCTCGATGGCGTCGGATGGAGTCGAACCATGATGTGACCAGGATCGCATCAACAGTGATGCATCATTAAATGGTCTCGGTTGTGTGTTAATGTAAGAGGGTAAGGTGGTAGCTTACGCCTTGAGACAGCTAAAGCCGCACGAGAAGAATTATCCGACTCATGATTTGGAATTGGCTGCGATTATTTTTGCGTTAAAAGTTTGGCGACATTATTTGTATGGTGAGAAGTGCCGAATCTTCACAGACCATAAGATCTTGAAGTACTTGATGGATCAAAAGGATTTGAATTTGCGACAACGGCGGTGGCTTGAGTTACTGAAGGACTATGAGCTAGTAATCGATTACCATCCGCGAAAAGCGAATGTGGTTACGGATGCCCTGAATAGGAAATCCTTGTATGCTTCGAGAGCTATGAGCATGAGTTTGGCATTGTCTAACGATGGAACTATATTGGCCGAGATGAGAGCTAGGCCACTATTTGTTCAACAAATATGTGAGGCTCAAAAGAATGATAGTGAGATGCAAGCTAAGAGAGCTAAGTGTGAATTGAGAAATGGTTCTGATTTCCGAGTGGGTTCGGATGGTTGTTTGATGTTTCATGACAGAATTTTTGTACCCAGAGATGAGGAGTTGATTTGAAAAATTTTACATGAGGCACATAGTAGTTATTTGCCAATACATCCGGGCAGTACAAAAATGTACAATGATTTGAAGAAATTTTATTGGTGGCCGGGTATGAAAAGAGACATCTTGGAGTTTGTAACAAGATGTCTGATTTGTCAACAAGTAAAAGCTGAGCATCAAGTGCATTCAGGATTGCTTCAGCCAATGATGGTTCCCAAATGGAAGTGGGATTGGATCACCATAGATTTTGTGACGGGGTTGCCTATGACTCTGAAAAAGAAAGATGATGTGTGGGTTGTCATTGATAGATTAACGAAGTCAGCTCACGTTATATCGGTGTGTGTTGATTATTCGCTGGACAAGTTAGTCGAGTTGTATATTGCAGAAGTGCTAAGATTACATGGAGTGCCTGTATCTATTATCTCGGATAGAGATCTGAGATTCACTTCGAGGTTTTAGAAGAAGTTGCAGGAAGCCTTGAGTACAAGGTTAAATTTTAGTACTGCATTCCATCCTCAAACTGATGGCCAATCCGAAAGAGTGATTCAAGTTTTAGAAGATATGCTCCAATGCTATGTACTAGATTTTGAAGGTAGTTGGGAAAAAAACTTACCTTTGGTCGAATTTGCTTACAACAACAGTTATCAGTCAAGTGTAGGGATGGCATCGTATGAAGCCTTGTATGGTCGTAAGTGCCAGACTCCTTTGTATTGGACTGAGCTTAGTGAAAAGCAAATTCATGGGGTCGATTTGATTAAAGAGACTGAAGAAAAGGTGAAAGTGATTAGGGATAGTCTGAAAGCTGCTTCAGACCGACAAAAATCGTATGTGGATTTGAAAAGAAAAGAAATCGAGTTTAAGGTGAGCGACAAGGTATTTCTAAAAGTGTCTCCGTGGAAGAAAATATTGAGATTTGGTCGAAAAGGGATGTTGAGTCCGCGATTCATAGGACCGTATGAGATTATCGATAGAATTGGGCCAGTAGCATACCGGTTGGCTTTGCCGGTAGAGTTAGAGAAAATACACAATGTGTTTCATGTATCAATGTTAAGACGTTATCACTTCGATCCTTCGCATGTGATTCCTCCAAGAAAAATTGAGATACGATCGGATGTGACATATGAAGAGGAATCGGTCAAAATCTTGGCTCGAGAGGTAAAGCCGTTGATGAATAAAGACATAGCCTTAGTAAAAGTGTTATGGAAAAAGCACGGTGTAGAAGAAGCTACATGGGAACCGGAAGAAGCCATGAGAGAGCAATATCCAAACCTCTTTACCGGTAAGATTTTCGAGGGCAAAAATCTCTAAAGGGGGAGACTTGTAACAACCCAATTTTTTGGGGCTAGTTGGAACAGTGGTTTTAAGATCACTAATCCAAGGTTTAAGGAAATTAATTTGATGTTATTTTATGTGTTATGGTATTATTATAAGGCTATGTGAAAATTTTGGTGCATTAATTTAAGTGATAGCATGCTTAATTGTGAAAAAGGACTAAATCGCATAAAGTGCAAAAGTTCTATTTTATAAGGTAGGGGTACCTAATAGCTATTGAATGTAATTTAGAGGTTTTTAAAGTGCAATTAAGCCATTTATCTAGTGATGGCCAGCCATATAGGAGCTTGGAAGACAAGATTTTAATGTTGGTCAAATTTGGTGGATATTAGGTGATAAAAATGAATAAAATAAGATGAATAAAGATGTTATCATCTTTTCACTATTCCTCCACCTTCACCCACCGAAAATTTGAAGAGAAATATGGGTTTTGAAGCTCAAAACTTTCAACAAACATATTCCCTAGCAAGTAAGTGATTTTGGTGGTTTTATTTGATAATTTTTGTACTTTTGGAGTCCCCAAAGCTTAAGCTAGCTAATGAGGGGACTAATTTGCTAAATGGTTGAAAGTTTAGGGACTTGCCATGAGAGTGTTCATGTTGTTTGCTGAGTTTTATGAAAGAAAATGAATGTTAGGGAGATGAGAAATAACTTTTATGAAAGGTGTTAGCATGGAAACACGTAAGTAGGACTTGAATGCAAATGTTGAAAATGTGTAATAAATGCATGAAATAGTTAGATTTGTGGGTTTTTGTAAGAGGAAAAAATGTTTAGCTTGGCTTATTTAGTGAGAAAGTGTGTTAAAAAAATGATTTATGAGCCTAGGGGCAAAATTGTAATTTGCCTAAGTGTAGATTTTGATGCATTATGATCATAGAACGATCTAAATGAATGAATTTTATTGTTATAGATCAAGAAGAGCGCTAACCTTGACCGGGGAAAAGGCAAGGTTACGGATTATACCATTAGTTGACACGTTTTGCACCGAGGTAAGTTTATGTGTAAACAATGCATTATATATATATATATATATATACATTATTGTTGCTAGCTAGTGTATAGCACAATTGAGAACATGTATGATTCAAGTGGATTTAATGTGTTAGTTATTAAATAACTCTAGTATGAATGATGGAATGGATATGTAAGGGTGGTATATCAATTCTTGATGGTGGGCTAAATGCGATACCACCTTAATACTTAATTATGATGAGATCTGTGTGATATCATCGTCTATTTATCAATTGGTGAGGTATGTGCGATACCATCGTAACTAACCTCTTGGTGGGCTATGTGTGATACCACCGTAACTAACCTCTTGGTGGGCTATGTGCGACCACCCCAAATAAATCTGATGGTGGGCTAAGTGTGAAACCACCAAGAAATTGATCTTGAGTAGTTGATCGATAGATTGTGATGTGTTGTATTATGTGATATTGTGGTGCTAAGTGTAGGGAGTTATGCTAATGAATGTATACATTGATCTTGTGACATGGTTGGATTGTGGAAATGAGAGGAATGAGTAAGCATGTAGGAATGTGGATTGTTTCTTGTTTAGTATGTATTGCTATATAATTGTTTAGCACAAACTATAATGTTATATTGTTTACATGTAAACTTACTAAGCTTAAAGCTTACTCTCGTTTTCTTTTCCCTTGTTTTTTAGAGTTTAAGAGCCGAGCCAGGATATGCCGATAACCAGAAGACCGCCCACACTATCAACTCACCTCGGTATATCTAGACTTAGTGATTTTGTGTATGGCATGTATAGGGGCTATACTAGTTAGATTATTTTGTTTTTTTGGCCAAAAGTGTGTTGGTCCTTTTTAGAGAAACTATTTTGTATATTGCCATAGTTGATGGCTCACATTGTCATTTATGAAAAGATATAGTCATTCATGGAAGTTTAATTTACTAAATATGAGTTTGTTTGATGATATGTTGAATTAATCCATGTTTTGTGAGCTAGAGGGGTGAAAAGAGCTTGGCAAATAGCCTTGTTCTTGTCCACACGGGTGGGCACACGGGCGTGTGTCTAAGCCGTGTGAAGTCTGCACCTAGAATTTGGAATTTAAATCGCCATACGGTTGAAGTACACGGGCGTGCGATCGGCCGTGTGGATTAGTCAGAGGCGACCACGAGCCAGTCATATGGGCGTGTGCCCAGGCCGTGTGAATCAAGTTAGTGTCGACCACAGGTGTCGAACACGGGTGTGTGAGATGATACACGGGCGTGTCATCCACCCCCACGGGCGTGTGTCCCCTGTTTAGGTAAAATTTTCTTAAGTGCGTAAAATTTTCCAAAGTATCTCTGAAACCTTTTGGAAGCATGTTTAGGGCCTCGTAGGTCCATTATAGGGATAATGGACATATGAATGGAAAGGGTTTAATTTGACATGAGTTTGATAGCCAAAGTTGTATGATTGTGAGAGTTAAGTACGGTAACGCCCCGTACCCAGTTCCGGTGCAGAATACGGGCAAGGGGTATTACAATTTTAGAGACCAAACTTTCAGCCAAGCTATCTCCTTGCAAGTAAGTGATTTTGGTGGTTTTATTTGATAATTTTTATACTTTTGGAACCTCCAAGGCTTAAGCTAGCTAATGAAGGGACTAATTTGGAATATAGTTGAAAGTCTAGGGACTTTCCTTGAGAGAGTTTATGTTGTTTGCTGAGTTTTTATGGAAGAAAATGAATGTTAATGAGATGAAAAACAACTTTTGTGAAAGGTGTTATCATGAAAACACCTAAATGGGACCAAGTTGTAAATGTTGTGATTTAGTAATAAATGCATGAAATAAATGGTTTTGTAAGTTGCTGTAAGAGAAATAATTGTTCAGCTAGGCTTGTTTAATGAGAAAGTGTGGTGAAAAATGATTTACAAGCCTAGGGTCAAAATCGTAATGTTATCAAAGTGTAAGGGCAAAATGGTCATTTTTGCCTAAGTATAGATTTTGATGCATTATGATCATAAGATGTTTTAAATGAGCGAATTTTGTTTTTATAGACCAAGAAGAGCGTGGAATCAACCTTGACCGAGGGAAAGGCAAGGTTACAGAATAGACCATCGATTAACGCATTTTGCACTGAGGTAAGTTTATGTGTAAACGATGCATTTTATATACACATTGTTGTTACTTATTCGTGCATGGAATGATTGAGAGCATGTATGATTCAAGTGGATTGAATTTGATAGTTATTGAATAATTTTTCGTATGAATGACGAAATAGATATGTAAATGTGAGATAACAACTCTTAATGGTAGGTTAAGTGTGATATCACCTTATTACTTAATTACGATGGGATGTGTGCAATACCATCGTCTATTTATCATTTGGTGGGCTATGTGCGATACCACTGTAACTATCCTTTTTGGTGGGCTATGTGCAATACCACCGTAACTATCTTTTTTGGTAAGCTATGTGCGATACCACCGTAACTATCCTTTTTGGTGGACTATGTGCAATACCATCGTAACTATCCTTTTTGGTGGGCTATGTGCAATACCACCCTATTATAGATTGATGGTGGGGTAAGTGCAAAACCACTGAGTGATTGGTATTATGAATGGTTTATTGAGAAACTATGATGTGTGGTATCATGTGACTTTGTGGTGTTAAGTGTAGGGATGCATGTTAATGAATGTAAGTATTAAGCTTGAGATATGGTTGGAATGTGGTAAGGGAGGAAATGAGTAAGCATGATTATGAATGTGGATTGTTCTTGTTTAGTATGTAATGCTATTTATTGTTTAGCACATACTATGATGTTATTTTTTTACATGTAAACTTACTGAGCTTAAAGCTTACTCCCTTTTTCCTTTCCCTTGTTTTATAATGACAAAGAGCCGAGTCGGGATACGAAGATAATCAGAAGATCACCTACACTATCAGCTCATCTCAGTATATTTAGAATTAGCATTTTGAATATGGCATGTATAGGAGCTAAACAAGGTGAAATGATTTGTTATTTTGGCCAAGTGTGTATTGGCTCCTTATAGATGAATCCTTTTGTACATAGCCATAGTTAATGGCTCGATACTATTAATCAATGAAAATATGAGGTTATTCAAGAAAGTGTTGTTGCACAAATTGACTTATTTGATGATTTGTTGTATGGGATCATGACATGTGGGCTAGGGTGTCAAAAGAGCTTGGCAAATAGCCTTGTTCATGTCCACACGGGTAGGCACACGGCCATGTGTCTAGACCGTGTGAGACACACAGTCAGTTCATTGGCTGTGCCCAAGCCATGTGAAGTCTGCACCTTGAAATTGGAATTTAATTTGGCACATAGTCTAAGGACACGAGCGTGTGCCTTGGCCGTGTGACCATAGTGAGGTGATGATGTCATAAACAGAATGTCAAGGTTTTGCCACACGGGCGTGTCGAGGCCATATGAGAGACACGAGAGTGTGTCTAGCCGTGTGAAATAAGTCAATGTCGACCACAGGTGAAGGACATGGGCGTGTGTGACTATACGGCCTACCCACACGAGCGTATCCCATTTCACACGGGTGTGTGGCCCCTGTTTAGGTGAAAATTTTTAAGATCGCAAAAGTTTCCGGTTGTGTATCGAAACCCCCCATATGTATGTTTAAGGCCTCGTGGATCCTTAATGTGTATGTTGTGATGACGATAGAGATATGTCAAGTTGGCAATGAAATTTTATAGACTAAAGTTGTGTGATTAAGTGGATTATGTCCGGTAATGCCTCGTGCCCGGTTCCGGCATAGAATACGGGTAAGGGGTGTTACACATGGTCAATCTATCCTTCAACATCCATCCACCTTAAGGTCACATAAGTTTCGGGTCAGCACTCAATCATAGTGTTGGTTCACTCTTGACTCTTAAGTCCACTTCGATCCAATTCCATTCCAACCAAACTATTTCCTATTCCTTTGTTTCTTTGATAGACAAATATTAATCATTACTACACCTAGCCAATTGAACCCTTTTGTTACCAAAACACTTACTTAGCTGAATCCTACCATTATTAAAACTAAAGAACGATACTTATCCATTTTAACGATCGGGCAACTAAGATGACTCGACTCGACTCGCATCACCGAGCCGGTTTGTATCATTTGGTATCAGAGCTAGCTAAAACGAAGAGTACGGACATTCGTGAAGTTGCTGGAGTAAGTATTCAAAAAAATTCGAAAAAAAATTTCGTGCATCAAAGTATTCATAGTAATTAGTATTTTACAATTGAAGAAGAAAAAGAGGAATTCAAAAACTATTAAAAAAAAGAGTTTGAAAGTGTTCGTAGTTTTCTTTTATCCAATCTTCAAAGCTGTTTCTCCATCAAATTCAAACCCAAACGCCACACTTAGCACCCTTTTTTATTTTCTTTTAGCCTACCAAAACCATCATCATCAACTATCGTAACCTTTTTGAAGCTGACCCCTAGGATTGCTTATAAGTCTAATCGAGTCTTCTCGAACTTCGAGACGCGAAACGAGTGGTAAGCGGCATGAGAATTAGTGAGAGCATTCGAGTGTAGAAAAAAAGCCGTAAAAAAGTGCAAACACGAATGGAGTGCCATATTATTTTTCTTTGCGAGTGAATAGTGAGGTTTGAAGTAAGGTTCAAATAAAATGTCTCTACGTTTCAAAAAAAAGAGTTGATGCTGTTGGTGGTTGGTTTGATACATTATACCAAGCATCAAATCAAAGCGAAAGGCAATGCATTCATAGAAATCGAGGCTTTAGAGAGCATGAACGTGTTGATGGTGATTTGAAGAGTAACAACCTAACCATTCCACTGTTTCAAGGTCGATCCGATCCGGAGGTATACCTTGAATTGGAAAAGAAGGTAGAATTGGTTTTTGAGTACCACGACTACTCAGAAAGCAAGAAAGTAAGGCTTGCGGTGAACGGTTTCTCCGATTACGCCATGACTTGGTGGGATCAATTCACCACAAGTCGAAGACGAAACTGAGAGTGCCAATAACAACCTAGTCTAAAATGAAAGATGTGATGCGCAAGGATTTCCTTCCATCTTCCTACCATCGGGAGTGAATTTCTTCAAGCCAAAGGAAAAAAACGAGATCTTCAAAGAGTTTAACGTCCAACGACTATGCGAGAAAAGACTCCTATTGAGATTCCTACTCAACAAGGAATTCGAGATGAAATCAAACAAGTTTTGAGTTTGAATCCTATTACGGTGATGAACGAGAAAGCACAAGTCGTTCTTTGTATACTTTAAGATATTCATCCATAAAGAATCAATTTCGAAGAGATGATCGTCTTTTGTATGAAGACCCTTTCCTTTTTTCTCAACGAAAGGTTTCTCATTTTGATGATTCCTTTTGTTGTCCTCCTTCTATGATGAAATTGAAACAGCATGTGGAAAGATAAAGAAATTGAAAAAGACGAAAAAGAGAGTGAAAAAGAGCAAAAAGAGATCGAGATTGAAAAAGAAAAAGAGTACGAGCCAGAAAAGCATATCGAAAAGTAGAGAGATAGAGAGAGTAAAAGAAACAATTGACAATAAGTTTTCAGAAATAAAAGATATTGAAGTAAAAGATCGAGAATTTGAAAATGAGCTAGAAAAAGAAACAAAAGAAAATGAAGAAAATGAACAAGAAAAAGTGTGGAGTGATTTTACTAACCATTCTGTGAGTTCTCCTTGTATTATTTCTTGTTTTCAGGTTTCTGAAGATTCCATTGACAAATTCCAACTCCGATATCTTCCGAAGGAGAGAAGATCCACGTTGGTTGAAAAAGGTAATGTTATCAACGAACCTAGTTTGCCTATGCCAAAGGGTAAGCAAGGTATGGAATCTGAAGTTTTTAAGTTATATCAGCCCCATTTGATTGTTGAAGATTTGATTTCTGAAAAATGTTTGAACTTTGACTTCGTTAATTACTCCTTCTTGATTTATAATGATTTGTTTGCTTTAAAAGATCGCAAGGAGAGTACCATTACTAAAAATTGTGGTATTGATGAGATTATTGGTGAAGTAGTAATCAATCGGCAATTACAAGGATTGGATGTGCAAAAAAATGAATCATATAAATCTTTTCATTTGTTTGATTGTGGTGAAAACATGCGGATGCGATTTGAGGCATATGAATGTCTGAAAACATACATGCCTATTCGAATGAAATGTGACAGGTTTGATTGTTTGAATGTTAGTATGCTCACATCTTATTTATTTTGTATATGTGAGTTGTTGATGAAAGAAAAGCCTTTACTGCTTTTAACAATGAACGACCAAAATCGTGTGTTTAAGCCCGGAGCAAGTCATTTTGAGTTGTTACTAAGAAAAGGTGAGCATCATAATTTCATTTTAAATAAATTTGCTAAACCTTTTCATCTGCTTCGAATGTTGTTATTTTGTTTGAGAATAAAAGAAGTGAATTTTGTTAGCTTGCAAAGTCAAACTCAAATTTTTGACTCTGGAGGTTGTTTTAAATTGTGGTTTAAAAGATTCGATCGTGTTTTGCAAGATTATACTACTCAATTGCTACATGTTCTTTCTAAGTTGCTGTTCATGACACTTTCGAGTTAGATTGGAGAGGTAAGAGGAAATATTTATTTTTGATCCCAGAGATCATTGTTCTTTATCATTGTTCAAAATATTTGAGTCATGAACTTTTGTTGTCCAAAAGTATGACTTTCGAATGCTCTATGATTCTGGTTTGTTTCCTTCAAGGAACAAGGTAAATTCAATTTCTGTTTTTGATCCTGGCATTAATACATATGTTCAAATTGTACATAACGATTCCAAAAGTTCTTTGAAGTTCATCATCCATGCTGTTACTAATCTTTTTCATTTTTGTGAAGGTGACATTTGGAAATGGATTCCTCCTAAAGAGGGAAGGCAGGCGTCTAATCTGTCTCATTTTCGAGACTTGTGTAGTTTCCAAGTTTGTGACGATGAAAAATTTTTCGCGAGCAAATGGCTCGATTTGAGGACAAATCGTCTTCAAGAGGGAGGGTATGATGCGAACCCGGTCGCATTATGTTACGACGCAACTCAACACCATCGAGATTGGCTATGCTCGAGGGGCCTAAGTGCAAAATGAAGCTTCATTACAAGCTCATTCAGCTCCATAGGCATTTCTTGCAATTTATTGCAAGCTGAACTTTAAATTTATTTTTAACTTATCTTAGTTTAATAATTGTTTTTCATTTTTATTAAACTTCTTTTAGTTAAATAATTGCTGGAAATAAATGCTTAACTTAGTTTATTTAATTGCTGGAATAACTTATTGTTAAATATGTTTATTACAATTTATTAAATTATGTTATGAGTTAAAGTAGTTCATTTATAAGTTTATTTACTAAGCTTATTAAGTTTAGTGTGTTTAATGTGTTTTATGTTTAATATGTGTTTAAATGTGTTTAATATGTTTGTTTTAATGTTTTTGATTGCAGGTGACTAATCAGCTGGAAACCGTTACATTCAAGGGCTGTTACAAAGTGATTAATGTGTCTTTTCAAGTAGAAATCGGTTACATACAAGGGGGGCATTATACATCATTAAAAGGAGTTGTTATGACAATTAAAAGAAGCATTATACATCCTTTAAATTTGGCAGCAGCCTATTCTTCTTCCATAACCGTTTGTTGCTTAAATGATCACACCATGAGCTCAAAATTCCATTAAAGCTGCTGGTGACCATTCGGCTGCCAAGAGGGCATGAAACCAAGCATTCAAGCTCATTAAATCAGCTCATTTGGAGTAATAATTCATATTGATAGTTGTTGTTATTTGGCTTGGAGGAACTCAAGAGTTTTTTACTTATTGATTAAGCTTGATTTCAGCCATTAAACAGTACATTAAAGCTGAATTCATGTGACTTTTTAGCTAGCCTCATGTAAGCAGTATAAATACTTTGTAATTAGCTTGTTTAGGGAACTTTTTGCTACCTTTTGAATGTTTATGACATTTTGTAAGTTTTTCAACTCTCCTATTTCGTTTTACGATTCAAGCTGACTTATCTAGCAAAAGCTAGTGGCGTCTACCTTGTTTCTTTTTGAACTTATCACTCCTAAACCGAGTGTGGCGTTCACCCATACACCGATTGGTTCCTATCACTCTTGATAGAGGGTCACAGTCAATCTTCCTTCAACATCCATCCACCTTAAGGTCACAAAAGTTTTGGGTCAGCACTCAATCATAGTGTTGGTTCACTCTTGATTCTTAAGTCCACTTCGATCCAATTCCATTCCAGCCAAACTATTTCCTATTCCTTTGTTTCTTTGATAGCTGAATATTCATCATTACTACACCTAGCCAATTGAACCCTTTTGTTACCAAAACACTTACTTAGCCGAATCCTACCATTGTTTAAACTAAAGAACAATACTTCTCCATTTTAATGATCGGGCAATTAAGACGACTCGACTCGACTCACATCATTGAGCCGGTTTGTATCGGCGCCATAGGATGGATTGAGGATCTCTCAATCATGAAAATGCTTAGAAAGCAGTTGCTGGCTGAAGGAATTGCAGGGGTGGACGTTTTCAAATTATCGGGTTGCTCTGTTATCTTATCATTCAATAACAAAAACTTATTTTAGGACGTTAAGGAATCAAAATGGGGAGTTTTATTGAAATGGTTTTTTAAAGTTGAGCCATGGAATGATAATGGTATGTCCAATTGCCGAAGAACATGGCTCATGTGCTATGAAATTCCACCTCATGTATGGAGTAAAGGAACCTTCCATAATATAGCATGCCACTGGGGTAAGTTTTTGAGAGTTGACAAGGATACTGAAAACGGAGTCTCTCTTTTTAGGGGAAGTATAGAGATCATAACAGATCACCTGCAAAAGATTGATAAAGTTATTGATTTACAGGTTCACGATAAATGTTTTGAGGTGAGAATGGTTGAGATCGATCCAATGTTGTTGTCAATATACAAATGCAGTAACAAGGAAGACGAAACTGATGAGGATGGCTCGGAATCAACAAATCAATCAAAATCTAAATCAGTTTCAGTGGGGATGGATAAGTCTAGAACGATGACTGAGATTATTAGCCGATTGATGGATATTCAATCTGCTTTAAATATTATAATATAATTCTACTAAAACATAAAATTGCATGAATTGTTACATTTCAATGCATCCATAATTTTTAATTATAACACAATTAATTCGTACACTGATACATCAAACGAGTTGCGACTATAATTGAGTTATAGAAGTACGAAAACTAAGAAAGAAAAGGAGTGCTTTAAAGGAGGGGAAATGGACGGTGTTCGAAATTGCCATGGAGCTAATAAGTAATGTGGCTTGTGATATGATTTGCAGGTTTTATTATCGGTTGCTTATTGTGGCATGGTATACGGAGCCATCAGTTCTGATGGTGTCTTTTGTGATCTCTCTGGAGCTATTTGCGGATCATTTCTTGGCCCTCATGGTGTTTCATATCCAATGTTAATTGTGATACTTACTTTAATCGTCATGAAGCTGTTAGCGTTTTCCATGGGCAACAATAATAAAAATAAGCTCTTTGGTGGCTGTATCATGGTTGTGTTTGAGGTGATGGGGATGATCGATGTTGTTCTTGTTCATTGGGAGCATATTTGCTTGTTGACTTCATGGGAAGAAGGGATGGAATTAAGAAATGAGTTTCTTCCATGTTTTCGCGGTTGTGTTTGATTTTTGTTCTAATGTGTCTCTTCTTTTTGTTTTGTTTTAATTTATAGGTGTTCTATAGTTTCTAGTTTGGGTGTCTAATGTTTATATTCGGGGCGATTTTGTAAGATGTTTCTATTTTCGTAAATAAAAATATTTTGATTGAGAAAAAAAATCAATTGTATTGTTCATAAATAAATGACGTTTTCAATGTAAAAAAATTAAGTTTCATAAAATAAATAAATAAATAAATAAAATGTCAAAGGATTATAATAAATTATAATCTTTAAATTAAAATGGTAATATTTCAATTCCTTTAAATATGGGAAAGTGTAAAATCTTAGTAAATGACAATTTCTTATTTTTGTAAAAAATTATTTTATATAATAGAATTTTTATCTATTTTGACATATAATTTAAGGGGTTTTTTTTTTTGTAAATTTAATCTTTTACATTTTTAACAACTTTAATTTTAATTTTTCATCAAAGTTTCTTAATAAATTAATTTAAATAATTCTCAAAGTTAAAAACATGAGCCATTGGTTACATGACAATTCGCTTCAAAATTCCAATTTAAATTACTATTAAATGGAAATTTTCATTAATTTTTCGCAAATTACTCATTACTTTCCTTTTTTTTCTTCTTGTTGTTAGTGAGTAAATATTTCAACTACTAAGTTATTGCTATTCAAAATACCTTAAATACTTTACTAATATAAATAGGACAGTCTTAGACAGATAAATATAGATAATTTGATTAAAAATGTTTTGCTAGAGAGGTTATATTTACATTATTCTTTTCAAACTCTAGGGGTTGCTTTTGTTTTTATTTTTCATTTTTTGTTTGATTTTTCTTTTACATTTAGAAAAATATAATGTTTTTGTATAAGCTATGTACTTATATTTTTTTCGATACTTTGTAATTATATTTTGATATGTTTTAATTGTGTAAAAGAGAGTAAATTATTTTACTAGAAAATCATTCAAGAAAAATTAGGGGGTCATAAATTGTCCCACTTAAAACCCAAACTCCTAGATAGTGGTGGAGCTAGGATGTTAATCTTGGGGGAGTCAAGCTAAAATTAGACGTGTTACGTAACAATCGATTTAAACACATAAACAATTGATTCAAAAGAAGTAGTATTCCAATATAACAATTAATTTAAACATACTACTTCTTATTATTGTATATCTTTAATATTATTTTTAATACTATAAAAATATTGGAAGGGCCTACTTGTATTTTTGGGAAGGCTATAGTATATATACAAAGGAAAAAATTGCAAAAATCTTAAACCTTCGGGAGGCCTACTTGTATTTTTGGGAGGGCCATGGTATATCTACAAAGGGATAAATTGAAAAAAATTTAAACCTTGGGGGGCCATGGCCCTCTTAGGCCTTTACTATGCTCCGCCATTGCTCCTGGGCAGAATTTTCCTATAATGCAATTTAATAGCACAATATATCACTACAATTATACCCTACAAAATATTGAATGATAAATAAAAAGTAATAAAGAACACCAGAAATTTAATGAGGTTCGGCAAAATATGTCTATGTCTTCAAACACTACCAAATATATTTCATTGCAAAAGATATGTAACACCCTACACCCAGTCCGGTCGCCGAACCCAAGTTATAAGATGTTACGACAGTTAACAACATTTATCAAGTATCAATTCAACTTAAATATTTAGTTAAACAAGAAGCATTCAATAACATAAGTATAATATGACTTACAACCAAAACAACTTAGTAAGTTCGTATAAATTTAAACACAACATACCTGTCAGTTAAAAATTTATCTAATGCAAAAATAACATATATACTTATTATTCCATAGTCACTTTATACCTTTTATGACATAACCAAAATAAGTTAGCACATCATTCCATACATTCAAATAACATAATATGCATATTAACCATGTTCAATTCATAGTTAACAATTCCATTCAAAATACATCTTTTATCTCAAAAAATTTTCATACTTAGTTCTTCTCAAGGAAATATAGTAAATTAACTTCGGATACTCGGATAACTTTGCTCACATGAACCGTAAAGCAAGACACTGACCATTACTTGATGCTACTCACATGAGCTGTAGAGAATCCGCAATAAATGATGGATCTCAATTATCGATATGGTATCCACTACCCGTACATAGTACCTAATAAATATAAACACTGACACATAGTGCCTAATATAATCTGAACACCGCTACAAAGCACCTGACAATATAGTCATCGACACGTAGTGCCTAATAAAATATAACATCGGCACATAGTGTCTGATAATCCCTAATGACATGTCATTTGTATCATAATCATTCACTAAGCTCACATGGGCCTTAATTCTATTCTCACACTCTTTCCATCATTATAACATAGTTTTATATTCATCATGGTCATTCATATTCCATATCATCTCTCAATTCATTCCAAACACATAAATTTCCATACTTTACAATTCAGTCCTTCAATCTCAATTTCAATGTTTATTTCAAACAAATCATGCCAATACATATATATATACATAATAAAAACATAAAAAAATATTAATCAAAATGAACCTAATACAAACTTACCTAAACAAAACAACAACAAACACCACACCGAGGACTAATCCGTAATTTTTCCTTTTCTACGTTTATCGACCTGTTTATCCATTTCTTAATCTATATAATAATTTAATTCTATTAACAATTTCAAATACCTATTATTGTCTAAACATATGCATATGACCCTTTATAATATTTTACACTATTTCCTTAAACTTTTACCTTTTATTCAATTTAGTCCCTAAAATCGAAACTTACATATTTTTCACAATTAAACCTAAAACCTTTTGACTTAATTCACTTTTACTCCTTTACAACTCTCGATTAATGAAATTTTACAGGAATTTCATGCTAATTTCAATATTCTATCATTTTTATCCTTAAACTTAAAACTACCTTTATTCACTTTACAAAATAGTCCTATTTCAACACCAAACTCCAAACTCAACCATTAACATTCAAAAATCTTTAAGAAAAACAATGGTAACTTTTCAAAACTTTGACTATATTACAAACCTGTGTTAGTTAGATTAAGCTATAACAATATCAAAAACATAAAATTTACTAAAAACAAACATCAAATTCACTTACATGCATGCTTGAAAGCTTGGCCAAAATTATCTATTCAAAAAAATGGATTTTCAATGGCGAAAGGAGGAAGAGAGTGAAAATAAAATAGCCACATGCTTTGTTTTATGTTTTAACAAAATTTTAATTATAAAACAATATTATAATAACATAATTTTTCCACCTAAAATATATAATAATTGTCCACTATAATCTAACATGGTCAAGTTTCCATTTAAATCCTTTATATCATGCTTTTATATTCAATTAACCCATGTAAACTAGTAACAATTTACTTTTGTAATTTTTACCGTTTAGTCCTTATACCACAATTAACTACTGAAACATCAAAATTACCAGACCAAACTTTAATACGACACTCTACTAACCGCGTAAATATTAAATAAATAATATTTATGAAATTACTCATTGAAATTATGGTCCTTAAATCACTATTTCTGATACCACAAAAATGGGTTGTTACAAGATACAAGTGAAATATTACAAAAGAGTGAGGGAAAAGTTGCCTTATGAAGAATATGAAAAGTTTGGGATGATTCAAAGATTGGAAACAACCTCTATTTATAGTAGTACAAAATCTCAAAATCTGTGTATTTTTTAAATGTGGGATTATGCTATTTTATCAAATCTCCACCTTAGCAAATTTCTGCATCTCAATCTCCTTGGAAAATAACATTTGATAGTATTCAATTTTCAACTTTTGAGTTTTAACATTGACTAAGTCCAAACATAGTTGGAACTTGACCGCAGTCACAACCTTAGTCATCACATCGACAGGATTTTTAATGTTTGATTTTTTTTGGATTTTTATTCCACCTTCTTCTAGAATCTTGTTGGATTCAGTGCCCTGAGTGTAGTATATTCTTTTGTAAACTTTTATTTTTTTGAATAGATTGGTTAATAAAACAAATTCATGTATTACATTAATATACTTTGTATAATTGTCCTCATATGGTTTTTACACGCAAAGAAAAATAGAAGCAAATATTGGCTCACTGGTTGTCTAATTTTTAAACTAATATTAAGCGGTATTACGTGGTCAAATCATAATACGAAAAGACAACTTATATTAGTATATGAACCTAAACATGTCCTTAGTCTAATCAGAAATGAGCAAATCAATTGAAAGATTAATATGACGTCTATCAAGTCTAGTGGGGGAGATGATTTGTCTTGGGCATCGGAGCGGATGACTCCCAAAAGAAAGAGACATAGATGTGGCTGATTGGAATGACAATACATCGGTCTAGACCCAAAGAGAATAGATATTGAATCCGTTTATGGATTTATTCACTTGTGATGTTCATAGTGTGGACAGAATATGTATGCGTGACTCATATATTTTAATGTAAGTAAAAGCCTAAGTTCAAATAGATAAGGAACTTAAAGTAGGTGCTTTGGTTATACGACTTCTATAGTATGTAGCATCACTCACAATATTGGAATTCATAACCTGAGACAAGGGAAAATGACATCCTTTCATTGGCATTACATGGTTGATGAAAAGTAAACGTGGCCACGGGTCGTTTGTCTTTGTAATGAATGACTTAATTATAATTTGATAGTAATTGACTTTTCATAAAGGAAGATGTAATTGTTACCATTGAATAAAATATGATCATATTGGGAGAATGAATTTATCCTAAAGAGATTAAGGATGTCCTATGAGGGTAACACACTTATGGCAAGGTCATTGGACAAGTACTGTAACACCCATAACCGCTTTTGTCGCCAGAATAGGGATTACAGAGTACTACTGTACATTTCAGGACATCCAGTAACAATAGCATCTAGTTCCCTAGAATGTTTAATAATAATAATTTTTTTAAATAATTCAAATGGAAGTAAACATACACTTATGGACCCTAAATTGGGCCTATGAAGCTTTAAAATTAGTTTGGGAACAATCAGGGACAAATTTGAAACAAATTCGAATATTCAAGGAAAATTTGTAAAATTTTAAAATAGGGGTCATACGGCCGTGTGGCCAGGCTGTGTGACACGACCAGATCGTATGGTACAGGGCACGACTGTGTCACTAGCTGTGTGTCAAACCGTGTACCTTTCGAAATGACGCCACATGGCCGTGTCGCTGGCCGTGTGCTAGCCCATGTAACATTCAGTGTAGAGTCACATGGCCGTGTTGCAGGCTATGTGTCAGCCCATGTGAAAACTGCACCTCTACTATTTTGATACATGTTCAGGGCACACGCCCGTGTGGGTTTCTCGTGCGTATCACACAGCCATGTGACAGCTCATGTCCAAGGCCATATGTGCCCAAAAATGACCAATTTTAAGCTAAATTTTCACCCATTTGCTTAAGTACCTAAACACATTCAACACACAACTTTACAAGCCAAAAACCATCTTTAATAACACTCAAACATGTCAAACAATTCAACCTATGTACCTAACCAGTGTCCCCATCATTGACACTACAATACATTTAATATCCAAGGTTGCATATACAAGATATGGTTTACACATAAAAAAATCTATTTTATTTTATACCATTGTTCTACATATTGGCAATATCATTCCTAATCAACAAGCTTAACTTAGTAAAACATGTCTAATTCCACTTATTGTTCAATCACACATGTTCTAGTAAAACTTGCTCAAAAACTAGAAAGCATTGTCATGCATACAAAGGGTCCTAATACATGCCATATATACCAACTGAAATCAAAGTTTACCAAAGGTTTCCCAGGTAGTGTGATTTCTTGTGTTGATCTGATCTTTCGAGCCCTCGAAACAAAATTTACAAAATGAAATAAATACAGGTAAGCTTGAATAAAGCTTTGTAAGTTCGTTTAATAAATCGGTAAGCTTTTCCAACCAAACATAGTAATTAAACGAACTTACCGATTTTCCAGTAAATCGCAACTTTTTTGAGAGGTAGCAATCTATACAATATTTCAGTATATTTAGTGAGTAATGCTCATCTCAGCAACTTCCAATAAAATCATTAGGTATGGATCGATAAAGCATACATTCAATAGAATCAGTAGGTAAGGCTCGATAGCGCATACTTTTCAGTGGAATCGATAGGTATAGCTCAAAAGCACATAAATTTTAGTAGATTCAATAGGCATGGCTCTAAAGCACATACGTTTCAATAGATTTAGTAGGTGTGGCTCAAAAGCACATAATTGATATAGCTTGTTTGAGCACCAGCCAATATATCTGTGGATAATGCTCATTTGAGCTTCATTCAGTATATCGGTGGATATCGCTCACTAAAATTCATTCGGTATATAATATAACATTGAATAATAGTATATTAACCAAGAATCTAAGAATTATTAGAAGCATAAATAAATGCACGAACTTAATAGGATTGATTTGCAGTAACGACTCATAGTAACTCAATTAGTGATCGATGTCATTTCAATTCATTATTTCCATTTCCAATTACATGCATCAATATAATCCAATATTATGAACCTAAGTTCATATAATACATATGTAAACTAAAATTAAACTGAACAAACTGTAGCACCCTGAATAATTGGGTCTGTGCATTATATGTGTTTGACTACTTAAAATATTAAATTGGGAATTTAAGGTACAATTGGGGCTCAAGTTTGGGCTGAAACTTGGGTTAGTTTCTAATAAAGAGCTATAAAACATTATTTAAATAGATATCTGTGTTTAAAAGGCAAGGTGGGCTTATGGCCCAAAAATTTGGAGGTGTTATAAGGGGAGCATGTAGATGGCGTCATTAAGGGATGGATTGGGCCAAGTGTTGGCTACTTAGGGCCCAAGTTTTTGGGTCAAAAATTCGGCACTTAGGAGGGAAGGGGAGGACGGCACACTTGCTACAATTTAGGGGTTTTAATTCTTTTATTTTTTTGATAAATAGAAAGATAATGAAGAGAAAGATGAGGGCTATTTTTGAGGAGCTAAGGGATTAAGATAATAGGTGGGATAAAAGCTATCAGATGACAGCAGAGTTGGCCGAAAATCCAACTCTGGGAGGGGGATTGATTTGCCGAAATTAATAGCCAAGTGATCATCTTTTCTTTTTTTTTTCTCTTCTTCCTCACCTAGCCGAAATTCTCTTCTCCCATTTGCTTTAGTTTCTTCTCAAAATCGAAATTCCCTAGTTGTTTTCTCCTCTCCTCAATATTTCCTCTCTAAAAGCCGAATTCTCCTTGCTATCTTTTCTCTTCTCTTTTCTTCAAGTTGGCCGAATCTCCCTTGGTCATCCCTTCAATTTTTAGTTCTTTCAAAAAGCCGAAAGCGCGACAGATCCTCTTCCCGGGATTTTTCCTAGAAGTCGAAACTCATAGATTTCAAATAGGGTAAGTGGCAATTTGGATTTCTTTTAATTTTTTGGCTTTTGGAGGCCATAGTCGATTGGCTATATGGAACTAACCTTGTGTTTTCTTTTCGGCATTCCGGGATTTGAAGAGGGAGTCAATTGCATAGATCTTTAAGTTGTAGAATCGTGATACCTTTAGGATTTCAAGGTAAGAAATTTTATTGATTTTAGTATATAAAATCAGGTAGAATACTAACTATGGCCGAATATAGGAGAGGCCTATTTCCACATCTTTTCCGGCTTTTAGAAGCAAAGTATAGATCGGTTTAGCAAGGGGTATCTGCATTAATCAGGTGTGTAATACTTCCCCACCATCTAGATCTGATTATTAATGTATGTTCATAAGTTTTATATGTTATGATAAATGCCGAAGTCTCGGTTTAATGACGAAAGCCAAAGAGGGTAAAAGCAAACCACCAGGTTAGTGAGTAATCTGATTAAATGTTAAAAGTAAATTGCTTGTATGTGATTGCATGGGTTGGGTTGATGGCAGGAGGAAGTTATACGTTATATGTGTAGTGGTTTCTACCGTGATCTGTTGTAGCGGCTAATGCCGTGATCTGTTATAAGGGTTTCGGCCATGATATGTTGATGAGCAGCATGACTGCCATCTTGGCGTGTAGCGGTGTGGGTTGATTGTAGAAATCCCCAATGGTGTGAACGGTTGGTACGGGGTTGTGTAGCGGATGGAAACCTAGACAAACGGGTTGGGCCTTGCATAGTATTTGTTATTTATACAAATGAAATTATTAATCTGTTTTATGGGCCTAAGGCCCAAAATCTAGTGGTGCATGAGGGTTGCACACTGAGTCTCGCGACTCACCCTTTTAATTAACATTTCAGGTGATACCTAGTGCTTCGGACCGGGCTGGAGAGGAACGCAAGGTGGCCATGCAGAAGAATATGTAGATTTGACAAAAAGACTTCAGTTAATTATTTTATATTGTATTTTAATTAATGGATTTTAAACTTCGATGTAATAAGGCAATGGGCCACTAGTTTTATTTCCTTTTATTATGGGTTTAAATTATTTTTGTTTTTAGTTATCGGAACCATTTATTTTAATTAAACTAAGGCATGTAATTAAGTTTGTGTTTTATTTTACAAAGGCATATTCTATAAAAAAATATATATTTGGGCTTTTCTGAAAATTCGACACGTTTGACAAAATTTTTCTTAGTGACATACCAGATCCGGTTGTAGTGTTTGGGCCGGGTTTGGGGCGTTACAAATTGGTATCAGAGCCCGGTTTAAAACTCGACTCTGGGGTTTGGGGCTCAAAATGTTTCCTAAAAATGGGCTTTAGAAATATGGATGTTTTTAAGTGATATCAGGTCTGTTAGGTCGGCATGGCACCTACGTCTCCGGCCCAAGTCCGCCAGGTAAGTATTCTGAACCATTGTGTGATATATTTATGTGGGCTTAATGGGCTTTATGGGACGTAGATTAAGTTAGAATTAGAACATGGACTCTAGGTTTAGTACAAACTACTTCTTAAAATTTCATAAAACTTAATTTCACTGAACAAACCCGTTAACGAGCCGCAAGGCTAGGGTGTGGTAACCGTCATACGCATGTCTAGGAAGGATCCGGAAGAGCCTGGTATTTAAGCAGTCCTAGTGACTCACCTCCTCTTCACTGGAATCCTACCTGGTGCGTAGTGACTGTTCACCTTAGCTAAGTTAGGGTGTGGCAATGGGCATACACATGTCTAGGAGTGGATTCAGGGAGAGCTTGGTACTTAAGCAGTCCTAGCGACTCACCTCCTCTTCACTAGAATCCTAGCTGTTGCGTAGTGACTATTCACCCTAGTTACAAGGACTTGTTGATGGGCTAAACCCTATGACTAAAACCCGAAAGGGACCAACCACCCTATTTTTGAAAAAAAAAATCCCAACGTTTTGTAAAGTTTTCAAAACATTTTTTATTTGTGAAAATTTCCAATCACCCATGAACTTATAAAATACCTATGTTTCGAAAATTTACCCGAAAATCTCACGTTTACAAGAATAACCCGGACCATGAAACTAGATTTTTCCAAAAGTACCCCTGTTTGAAAAAAACAACAAACAACATCAAAGTTTGAAAAAAATTACCAAACTACCCTTGTTTTGCAAAATGACCAAAATACCCCTAGTTTGTAAAATTACCGAAATACCCCCAGATTTCAAAATTACTGAAATACCCCCAGATTTCCAAATTACCGAAATACCCCCGGATTTCAAAATTTTCGAAATACCCCCGGATTTCAAAATTACCAAAATACCCCCGGGATTGCAAAATTACCAAAATACCCCTATTTCACAAAATCACCAAGGACCTTATTTTGAAAAATTATGAAAATACCCTTGTAGGATAAAATTACAAAAATACCCCTGGATAGTGGAAAACAACAACAATAACAACACCTTTCTGTAATGAACGTGAGTTCATGGATGTTGATGATTGAATGTATGAACTTGAGACTGTATTGTGAGTATGAATTTGAAAGAACTACTTTTTAAAATTATTATCCATAAAACTGTTCGCAATAGATTAGTGGAAAGAAATAATGATTCATAAAATTCTTAATCAGATAAATGCAAATCGAAAGAATGAGTTCAAGGGGTCGAAGACGTCCGCCGCGTGGAAGCGGTAGGGATAGAATGACCTTGTCTGAGCCAGTAGGGTCTGGCCAAGGGTCAGGAAATGAACTGCCGGATCCTCCAGCTATGGAGGGAGAGTTACGAGATCAGGCGACCGGAGATGATGCTGTATCTTAGGCGATGTTGCGAGTCCTTGAGAGAGTTGCTGGAGTAGGTATGGGTACAGGAGCCCGGAAATCTGTGCCGGAGTGGCTTAAGGCCAATGGGGCAGAAGCGTTTAGGGGAGTTTTTGGTGTAGCCCCTAACACAGCTGAGTACTGGATGGAAGCGACTGAGCGCATAATGGATGACTTAGACTTTACGGTAGAGGAAAAGTTGAAAGGGGTCGTGCCTCTCCTCCGAGATGAGGCTTACCAATGGTGGCTCATGGTGAAAGAAGGTACTGCTGCAGATCTGATTGACTGGGATTTCTTTAAGGAGTCATTCCAGGGAAAGTATGTTGGGGCCAGCTATATTGATGCACAAAGGAAAGCATTCTTGAACCTGGTACAGGGAAGTAAGACTGTAGCTGAATATGAGGCAGAGTTTCTGCGTTTGAGCAGAGTATGAACGTTGTGTTCGGTTCAAGGATGGGCTGCGAAATGAGTTAAGGGTTCTGATAGCACCGCAACGAGAGGGAGTTTTTGTTGTTTTGGTAGATAAGGTTAAAATAGCTGAGGAAGTGAAACGGGTTGAGAGACAAGAAAGGGATAAGGATCGGGGTAAGAATAAGAGGAGTTTTGGGCCATCAAGAGCATCTGGGAATTTTCAGAAGAGGCCTAGGGCTGATGGGCCAGGTCGTGTTCCGACAAGTCAAAATCAAGCATGTTCTACATGTGGGAGGACGCATTATGGGGAGTGCAAAATAAAAACAAGTGGATGCTTTAGGTGTGGATCCACAGAACATCTGATTAAGGACTGTCCCCAGATGGATTGGGTACAGCCAGCGGGTCGAGGTGCTGATCAGGTGAGGAGAGGTGATCAGCCTGGACCAAGGGGTCGGGGTGCAGGTAGAAGAGGAAATGGGGCTGGTCATGGTCGTGGAGCACCTGGTAGAGGTGCCGGTAATGTAGATGCAAGGTAGCCGGGTCTAGTTTATGCAGTTCGTCGATAGGAGGATGGTGACGTACCGGATGTCATAACCGGTACGTTTCTTATAGCTGACAGCCCTTTTCTTGCTTTGATTGATATTGGGTCAACCCACTCCTATGTTGCATGTTCCATATCTGAGACCTTAAGTATAGACCCTGAAACAACTACTAGGAAGATGACTGTGGCTAGTCCCCTAGGACAATCTCGGGTAGTAGACAAGCTGTTTAAGGATGTACCTTTAGAGACACAAGGGGTAGTGTTTCCAGCAGACTTAATGGAATTGCCATTTGGAGAGTTCGATCTTATCCTAGGAATGGATTGGTTGTCAAAGCATCGAGCTAGGTTGGATTGTGGGTCTAAGCGCATGGTGTTAAGTACCCCGGAGGGCGGGGAGGTGGTTGTGTTAGGAGAAAGAAGGAACTATTTGTCCAACGTAGTGTCGGCCTTGAAAGCTGTTAAGATGATTCGGAAAGGATGTAACGCCTTTTTAGCTTTTATTAGTGCTTTGGATGTTAAGGAGGTGACTGTCGATGGGGTTCGAACAGTCAAGGATTTCGCAGACGTCTTTCCGGAGGAGTTGCCAGGATTACCCCCAGGTCGCGAAGTAGAGTTTGGAATAGAACTACTCTCGGGTACGACTCCGGTATCTATTGCCCCTTATTGAATGGCACCGAAAGAGCTGGTGCAGCTCAAAGCTCAGATTCAGGAGCTATTGGATCGAGGATTCATCCGATCGAGTGTGTCTCCATGGGGAGCCCCGGTTCTATTCGTGAAAAAGAAGGATGGATCCATGCGTATGTGTGTGGACTATCGTCAACTGAATAAGTTGACGATTAAGAATAAGTACCCATTACCGAGAATCGACGATTTGTTCCATCAGCTCAAAGGAGCTTCGATCTTTTCTAAGATTAATTTAAGGTCGGGATATCATCAATTAAGGGTTAAAGAAGGAGATATTCATAAGACAATGTTTTAGACTCGGTAAGATCATTATGAGTTTTTGGTAATGCCGTTCAGTTTGACGAACGCGCCAACAGCATTTATGGATATGATGAACCGGGTGTTTCAGCCATACCTTGATCGGTTCATCGTAGTATTTATCGATGATATATTGGTTTATTCCAAGTCTGGAGAAGAGCATGATGCACATCTTCGAGTGGTGTTGCAAATTCTGAGGGAAAAGCAGCTGTACGCAAAGTTCAGTAAGTGTGAGTTCTGGCTGAAGGAGGTGACTTTTCTAGGGCATGTAGTTTCCGCAGAGGGGATTAGGGTAGACCCTCAGAAAATCGAAGTTGTGTTAAATTGGAAATCACCAAAGTCTGTGGCGGAAATTCGAAGTTTCTTAGGATTAGCAGGATATTATCGAAGGTTCGTTGAGGGGTTCTCTTCAATAGCGGCACCATTAACTAAGTTTTTGAGGAAGGAAGTATCTTTTGTGTGGACTGACAAACAACAGGAGAGCTTTGAGAGGCTGAAGAGAATTCTGACGGAAGCACCGGTGTTAATTCAGCCAGAGGCAGGAAAAGAATTTACCGTCTATTGTGATGCGTCACACACAGGGTTGGGGTGTGTGCTGATGCAAGATGGAAAAGTTGTGGCATACGCGTCTCGACAGTTGAGACCGCATGAGTTGAACTACCCTACGCATAATCTGGAATTGGCGGCGGTAGTGTTTGCTCTGAAGATTTGGAGACACTACCTGTACGGAGAGAAGTCGGTAATTTACACCGACCATAAAAGTTTGAAGTATCTCCTTACTCAGAAGGAGTTAAATTTACGACAACGTAGGTGGATCGAGCTTTTGAAGGACTATGATTGCTCGATTGAATACCATCCCGGCAGGGCCAATGTGGTGGCAGATGCGTTGAGTAGGAAGGTGATAACAGACCTAAGGGCGATGTTCGCTCATCTTAGTTTGTATGAGGATGGTAGTTTGGTGGCTGAGCTACAAGTAAGGCCTATGTGGACAAGTCTAATCAAGGAGAAGCAACTTTTGGATGATGTCTTAAGTACTCGAATCCGACAAGTGCAGGAGGGTGAAGTAGAAGACTATAGTCTGAACAATGATGGAGTTTTGTGTTTCCGTAGGAAGGTTTGTATGCCAAAAGATGAGGAGCTAAGGCAGATGATTCTTCGAGAATCGCATAGTAGCTCCTATGCTATGCATCCTAGAGGAGTTAAGATGTATCGGGATTTGCGAGACCAGTTCTGGTGGTCGGGTTTGAAGCAAGAAGTTACGAAATATGTGGGGAAGTGTTTGACGTGTCAGCAAGTCAAAGCTGAACACCAGTTGCCTTCGGGATTGTTGCAGCCGATAAAGATTCCCCAATGGAAATGGGAGAGAATCGCAATGGATTTTGTTAGTAGGTTACCCTTTACACCCACCAAGAAAGATTCAATTTGGGTAATTGTGGATCGGCTGACGAAGTCTGCTCACTTCATACCGGTTCGGGTCAACTACTCTTTGCAAAAGTTGGCTAAGTTGTACGTGGCTGAGGTTGTAAGATTACATGGTGTACCGGTGTCGATCATATCGGATAGGGACCCTAGGTTCACGTCACGATTTTGGAAGGCTCTTCATCAAGCAATGGGAACAAGGTTAGACTTCAGTACTGCTTTTCACCCACAGTCTGATGGTCAGTCTGAGAGGGTAATTCAGATCTTGGAGGATATGCTAAGGGGTTGCATCATCGATTTTAGGGGTAGTTGGGATGAGCATTTACCCTTGGCTGAATTCGCGTACAATAATAGCTATCAAGCTAGTATTCAAATGGCACCGTATGAAGCATTATATGGAAGGAGATGTCGTACTCCAACTTGTTGGACGGAGTTGGGTGAACGTCAGGTATTGGGTCCGGAACTAGTTTCAGAAACGGAGGAAAAAGTTAAGTTAATACGGACTCGATTGAAGGAAGCGTCTGATTGGCAGAAATCTTATGCGAATCTAAAGCGGAAGGAGGTGGAATTCGCAGTAGGAGATCAAGTCTTCTTGAAGGTATCTCCGTGGAAGAAAGTAATGAGGTTTGGACGGAAGGGTAAGCTAAGTCCTCGGTTTATTGGGTCTTATCGGGTGTTAGAACGTGTGGGGCCAGTGGCTTATCGTTTGGAGTTGCCTTCAGAGTTGGAGCAGATACATGACGTGTTCCACGTCTCGATGCTGAGATGTTATCGATCTGATCCATCGCACATAGTGCTAGTGGAAGAAATTGAAGTAAGGCCAGATTTATCTTTTGAGGAGGAACCAGTACAAGTTTTGGATCGAGATATAAAAGTGTTGAGAAGGAAGTCTGTTCCTTTGGTCAAAGTTCTATGGCGAAATCACGGAGCAGAAGAAGCGACGCGGGAGCCAGAGGATGTTATGCGACAACAGTATCCCTATCTCTTTTGATCAGATAAATTACGAGGACGAAATTTATTTTTAAGGGGGTAGAACTGTAACACCCTGAATAATTGGGTCTGTGCATTATACGTGTTTGACTGCTTAAAATATTAAATTGGGAATTTAAGGTACAATTGGGGCTGAGGTTTGGGCTGAAACTTGGGTTAGTTTCTAATAAAGAGCTATAGAACATTATTTAAATAGATATCTGTGTTTAAAAGGCAAGGTGGGCTTATGGCCCAAAAATTTGGAGGTGCTATAAGGGGAGCATGTAGGTGGCGTCATTAAGGGATGGATTGGGCCAAGTGTTGGCTACTTAGGGCCCAAGTTTTTGGGTCAAAAATTCGGCACTTAGGAGGGAAGGGGAGGACGGCACACTTGCTACAATTTAGGGGTTTTAATTCTTTTATTTTTTTTTGATAAATAGGAAGATAATGAAGAGAAAGATGAGGGCTATTTTTGAGGAGCTAAGGGATTAAGATAATGTGGGATGAAAGCTATCAGATGACAGCAGAGTTGGCCGAAAATCCAACTCTGGGAGGGGGATTGATTTGCCGAAATTAATAGCCAAGTGATCATCTTTTCTTTTATTTTTTTCTCTTCTTCCTCACCTAACCGAAATTCTCTTCTCCCATTTGCTTTAGTTTCTTCTCAAAACTGAAATTCCCTAGTTGTTTTCTCCTCTCCTCAATATTTCCTCTCTAAAAGCCGAATTCTCCTTGCTATCTTTTCTCTTCTCTTTTCTTAAGTTGGTCGAATCTCCCTTGGTCATCCCTTCAATTTTTAGTTCTTTCAAAAAGCCGAAAGCGCGACATATCCTCTTCCCGGGATTTTTCCTAGAAGCCGAAACTCATAGATTTCAAATAGGGTAAGTGGCGATTTGGATTTCTTTTAATTTTTTGGCTTTTGGAGGCCATAGTCGATTGGCTATATGGAACTAACCTTGTGTTTTCTTTTCGGCATTCCGGGATTTGAAGAGGGAGTCAATTGCATAGATCTTTAAGTTGTAAAATCGTGATACCTTCGGGATTTCAAGGTAAGAAATTTTATTGATTTTAGTATATAAAATCAGGTAGAATACTAACTATGGCCGAATATAGGAGAGGCCTATTTCCACATCTTTTCCGGCTTTTAGAAGCAAAGTGTAGATTGGTTTAGCAAGGGGTATCTGCATTAATCAGGTGTGTAATACTTCCCCACCATCTAGATCTGATTATTAATGTATGTTCATAAGTTTTATATGTTATGATAAATGCCGAAGTCTCGGTTTAATGACGAAAGCCAAAGAGGGTAAAAGCAAACCACCAGGTTAGTGAGTAATTTGATTAAATGTTAAAAGTAAATTGCTTGTATGTGATTGCATGGGTTGGGTTGATGGCAGGAGGAAGTTATACGTTATATGTGTAGCGGTTTCTACCGTGATCTATTGTAGCGGCTAATGCCGTGATCTGTTATAAGGGCTTCGGCCATGATATGTTGATGAGCATAATGACTGCCATCTTGGCGTGTAGCGGTATGGGTTGATTGTAGAAATCCCCAATGGTGTGAACGATTGGTACGGGGGCGTGTAGCGGATGGAAACCTAGGCAAACGGGTTGGGCCTTGCATATTATTTGTTATTTATACAAATGAAATTATTAATCTATTTTATGGGCCTAAGGCCCAAAATCTAGTAGTGCATGAGGGTTGCACACTGAGTCTCGCTACTCACCCTTTTAATTAACATTTCAGGTGATACCTAGTGCTTCGGACCGGGCTGGAGAGGAACGCAAGGTGGCCATGTAGAAGAATATGTAGATTTGGCAAAAAGACTTCAGTTAATTATTTTATATTGTATTTTAATTAATGGATTTTAAACTTCGATGTAATAAGGCCATGGGCCACTAGTTTTATTTCCTTTTATTATGGGTTTAAATTATTTTTGTTTTTAGTTATCGGAACCATTTATTTTAACTAAACTAAGGCATGTAATTAAGTTTGGGTTTTATTTTACAAAGGCATATTCTATAAAAAAAATATATTTGGGCTTTTCTGAAAATTCGACACGTTTGACAAAATTTTTCTTAGTGACATACCAGATCCGGTTGTAGTGTTTGGGCCGGGTTTGGGGTGTTACACAAACTTACCTGACTAAATTGCAGCAATGACAAAGTTACAAAGACTATTTGGTACTTTTCTCTTTTCCTCGGTTTTCCACTCGTTCTTGATCTAAAAATAATATTTTCATTCAATTAACTAATTCCAATAGTAAAATTCTCATTTTATGCAATTAAGTCCTTTTTGGCATATTTCCATAATTACCCCCAATATTTCACTTTTATGTAATTTAGTCCCTATCTCAAAACATGCAATTTAACCATTTTTATTCAAATTTTAGCTTATTCGAATATTCAAGTGCCATTCTACAGCCCACTTTTGCAATTATTTTGCTTCAAGTCCTTGTACTTTTACTATTTTCTCATTTTCGTCCTTGAACATTAAAATCAACAAAAACTACTTTACAAAATAGTCCTATTGAGCAACCAAGTTTAATATTCTATCATAAAACTCCAAGAAAAACTCAAATTCATCAATGTCACAATCCATAACATTTGACAGTTTTACAAATTAATCCTCGGGTTAGCTAAATTGAGCTAATACGAGTTCAAAAACATAAAAATTACTAAAAACGGACAGAATTTACTCGCCCAAATAAAGAATCAAGTTAGCCGAAGCTCCATCCTATGGTTTCTTAGGGTTCGGTTTCAATCAGTGAAGAAGAAGAAGAAGAAATTAAAATGATTTTTAACTTATTTTATCTATTACATTTAACTTAATTCCTAATTTACCAAATTGCCCTTTTAATTACTCATTAATTTCAACATTTTAAAGCCCAATATCATCCACTATCTCATATAATGGTATATTTACCATTCAATGAGGATTTAATTACACAATTGGTCCTTCAATTTTATTAAATTTTAACTAAACAAACTTATTTTCAATTTAATCCTAAACTAATTAGGACTAAAAGAGAAAATAGCCCAAAGGTTAGTGGATTTAATCATATCCACCATCGCTTGGACTTTTTGACCATGGTTTAATTACCATTTTGGTCCCTTTACTATTTTAAATCTATAGCAATTAACTTTTACCTCTTTTACAATTTAATCATTTTACCTTAATTTAGTAATAAATCATCAAAATTATCGAACCAAGCTTCAATTTACATATAATAAAACTCTATAAATATTTAATAAAAATATTTATGGCTTTAAATTACGAAAATGAGGTCCTAATACATTGTTCTTAATAACCACTTGACTTTTGAACCGAACCATTTATAGTAACTTTTAATTCAATTGGTTAAATTCATCAAATCAAAATTCAATATAAAAATTATTATTGACTTGTATAATTTAAATACTAATCATATGAATTCACTTGTTGGATTTGTGGTCCCGAAACCACTATTTCTGACACCACTACAAAACGGGCTTTTACTAGTACTAATCGAGTTGCTTTCATAATGGTATGCTGTTGGCGAGAGCTCAACCAGGATACTATTGTGGAATGACTTCGTGACTAAATGAGTTTATAATTAATAGGTGAAAAGCTAGAACTTAACTATAAATCATTTGAGCCATTATCACATATGCCCAACCAGTCCCTCTCTGCTAGCTTATTGCAACCATAAGTGAATTGCATATTGAATCAAATTAACATAAATTGATAGAAATTGTGAAAATGGAGAAATGAGAAACATTTGAAAATTGTTATGGTTTTCTCTAAAATGAAAATGGAGAAATGGAAGCATTTGAAAATGAATATGGTTTTCTCCTAAATGAAAATGAAAATGATTTGGAAATGAATTTATGGTTTTTGAATTAATTGACATTCGAAAATGGAAATAAATCATTTGGTCGTAGTGAACTCGTTGAATGTAGAAATATTAAATATATTTTCTCATAGATTCTTTTATGATAAAGTCATCATGGTTTTAACAAAATTAGAATTGGGTTGAGAAGATTATTTAATTAAGAAATTAATTGAGATGTTTATTTTGGGAAATACAAAAAGAATATCAGGTTCGGTCAAATTATGAAGTAATGGGTTAAAAGTCTAGGAAGTACTTGTAATTAGACCCCAATATGAGAGAGGCCAAAAGCCCACCATACTTCTTGTTAGACTAGGAGTTCGTTTTTCTAGTTGAAATAAAATTCTACAATTCAACAAAGGTTTTACTTCTTCTCTCTATACATAAATGGCACTTGTAAGGCTACACAATAGAACTCCAATATATTGTTACTCTACCCAAAAATAGTGAGAGTTTATTCTCAAGTATTAAATCTATTTTCTAGAATAACAATTATGTTTGTTTCTATTGAGAAGAAATTTTGTTTTCACACTAAAAGTAAATAAAACTATTTCTGGTTTTGTGTTTGATCCAAATAGTTCAAGCACACACTCGAAGAAGTTCGTGGTACAAGAATAGCGGAGAAGGCCATTCGGTTTAAAGCCAAGAACGACAAGGATCCATTTAGCCAAAAACACCAGTGCAATTTCGATAAAATGTTTATTGCTATAAATATAAAAAAACGGCTCGATTTTCAAATTTTTATTTTTCGTTGTGCAAAAAGACCATATTTAAACTCGATTTTTTTCAATAAATCCCTCGTACAAAACGATACCAAACATCAATGTGCTTCATCCTTGCATGATAAACTTGATTCTTCGCTAGCTGAATAACACACTGACTATCGCAATGTACTTTGACATTTCTACTAAATTTTCAATTCAGCAAGCAACCCTTGAAGCCAAATTGCCTTTTTTTTTACAACATTTGTGATGCCATATACTTTCCTTTAGTAGTAACAACTGCTGACTGTAAAGTAGACTTCCAACTAACTGGTGCCTTTGCAAGTGTAAACACATAACCAGTAGTTCATTTTTGTTTGTCTATATAACTAACATAGTTTGAATCACAATATCAAACCACACCCTGATTATATTCCTGCTAAAAAACCAATCCAATGCTCCATTGTTTTGCATATATCACAAAACCCATTTCACAGCTTACCAATGCTCATTTCCTGGATCATGCATATGTAAGAGTATGCCCAAAGATCAATCATGAGATGGTTGTAATAATATACTTGATTTACCATGTTTATTAATATAAAGCGTTGTCATTATTATTTCAGTTTTTCCTTCTGTGTGTACAAATAAACTCTTTTATAATAATGTCCTGAGAATAATATGATTATTCTTAAAAGATCCTTAGTCAAGTATTATTGTTGACTAGGACAACAATAATGCATTAAGACTAACATGTAGTTGATTGATGATAAAGAGTTGTCATTGATATGGAGTGTCAAAATCAATGCATGAATATGTGTGTTAGAGAACAACATATTGGACTGACCCGCTATGAGTATGTTTCTTGGATTATTACGTAATTGTTACAACATTACTCATAGTGATTAATATGTATATGATCCTCAGACTTGAGATAATCATTATCCTAACATCGTGAGTTGTATATTTTGATACAGTCAAACGTACACCGTAACTGGTTGTTCTATAAAGAATGATGTTGGACATACCACAATCTAGTAGAGGGATATTGTTGATCAATATAGGATAAGTCCCTTCCACATAATGTGAGTAATATCTTAGGCCGCTTGATTGAGTGAGACTAGAAATGCATGGCCATGCTCAAATAAGTTGACATGAGATGTCATACTAATTTTATATCATAGTCTACTCAAGATATCAAGAAACGTAGGATGGACTATACAAGTGTGACTATTCCATGACTTGTGTCCATTCAAGAGATAAAGGACTTAAGGATTAATGCATGAAAGGTTAATCACAAAAAGTTATGTCGAATCATGACTTCTTGTAACTTAGGTAGCAATGATGCATTGCTAGATGCCACTCATTGTTTGTGGCATTAGAATCGTTCTAGTATTACTGCTAACGTTACAAGAACCTACAAGGTCACACCCTATGGTTGAAATGAACAGAATAAAACATAGTTGGTATTGTGTTTGATTGTCACATGAATTAAATTAATTAAAGAATTAATTTAATTGGGCAATCAAATATTGAATATATTATATGTACAAGGCTGACATCGTAAAGGTTGCGGCTTGGTTCGACAGTAGATCAGAACTCTTGTTGCCGTGGCATCGCTGTCTACTCAGATTGAAATTTCGGTAACTTCGAAACCTTTATTTCACCCCGATACGTTCCTCACACATGGATTCATGGTTTGGATTGCCAGATTAATTTTATTTTACTGTGCCATGGGGATGCCGGCGTTCCAACAACGTATACCTTCTCACGACCCTAATTGTTTGTGAAATGCGAGGTCTTGTACAGCCATAGCATACATTAAGCTACCAATAAATTTTTCATATTATATTTTTGACATGTATTCTCGTTCTACTGTTATGAGGCTAGAACATTAGTCTCACAATCCGTGTGGCCTTATGCAATTTCTTCACTACAAAAATGCCAAGTCAGCTTAACTCCCAAAAATTAAGGATTCAAATAGAATTCCTTCAAGGCACCAATGAAAAGCAAAGCGGAAGCAACACAAAAGTTGAAAGAACTCGAAAGATGAACAAAGCCACAGAAAATGTAACATCCGGGATTTAGGGGTTATGCGTTTAGTGCATAATTCAAGTGATAGTGGGCTTAGTGTGTGTTTGGATGTGTTTTAGGAGTTTTAAGAACCCTAGGATGTAGGAGAGTGTCTTAGAAAATTTTGTTTTTAAGTGTTAGTTAAGGGGGAGCTAGGCAAGGGAGGTCTTAAGAGAAATTGTGTGGGAGTTATGACACAACAAGTGAACTGGTAGAGTGGCTTGAGGCGCTACCTAGGGTGCTTTGAAGGTTGCGTCAGCAAGGGGGTTCCAAGGGAGGAGGTTCGAATCGTGATGGCAGCAAGGAGTGTGGTTTATTTTGGCTTTTTGGCGTCAAGAGAAGGGAGAAGTAGTGGACGGCACTTGGACTTTAAGGGATGAGGATGAAACTTGGTTTTTCTTTTAAAATTTTGGCTAAGGGTAGAAGATAATTGTGGATTTATTTTTATTTATTTTGAATGAGTGTTAAAGAGATAAAATAGGAAATTAGCAAGGGATATGATTTGAGAAGATGTAGTGGCCGGCCAAGGGGTTCTTTTGTTAGCACATTCGGTCATAGCTAGAGGGAATAAGTGCCGAAATTCTTCTACTTTCTCTTCTTATTCTTTTTCTTTCCTTCAACCTTAATGCTACACCTTTTTCCTTGTATGGCCGAATATCCCATCACCATTTGAGAGCCATAGCCGAACCTTATAGCCCTCATTCTCTCCTTTTCTTCTTTGCTTTGTTCATTCGAAATCATCATCTTCCTCAAGACTATTCTCTTTCCCATTTTTGGCAAAAGCCGAAACTTTGATCTATTTCTATCCATGGCCGAATTCTCCAATCATTAGACCCTCTTCACTTTGGCGTGATTGTAACACCCGGGTTCTAGAGGTTATGCATTTAGTGCATAACTCAAGTGATCGTAGGCTTGTGGTGTGTTTGGATGAGTTTTGAGGGGTTTGGAGAACCCTAGAAGGTAAGAGATGCCTTAGGAAATTTTTGAATTTTTAGTGCTAAGAAGGGGAGCTTGGCTTTAGAGGTTTTAAGAGAATTATTTGGGAGGTTAAGACACAAGAATGGCTTTGGTAGAGTGGCAAGGGAGGCGCTACTTTGAGCATGGGAAGGTGACGCCTCAAGGTGCTAAGGGGTCTCATGTTCGAGCTGCAAATGCAGCATTTTGGTCTTGTTTTTGGCGTCAAGTCAAGGGGGGAAGTGATGGACGGCTAGAAGGCTTTTAATTAGATGATGATAATGTTTTTATTTATCTAGTTATTTATTTTAGAAATGTAGGATAATTAGTGTTTTTATTTTTTTTTATTTTGAATAAGTTAGGAGATTTATAGAAGGGGGATAAGTGTGGACTTATTCAACTTATTTTGAATAAGTGTTGGAGAGAAAATTTGGGTGTTGGACTAATTCAAATCGGTTTGAATTAGTGGCTAGGAGGGACTTTGGGTGTTGGCCGAATTTTGGTTTCTTCTAGGGGGGAGCTATAGCCGAATGCTATATAAGGGGTGGTGAGCTCTCTTGTGCCGAATTTTAGCCTTTCTCCTTCATCTTCTACTCTCTTCTTCTCATACTCTAACCTCACCAAAAACACCTATTTCCCTTCACTTGCTCACCTTTTGGCCTTTTTCTTCATTTTCTCTCCTTGCCGAAATTGCTTTGTTTTCTCTTCAGTTGCATTGGTAGCCGAAACTTTACCCTCCTAAACATCCCATCTTCTTTTCGTTTCCCATTTTTGTTGGTGGCAGAATATCAACCGTCACCCTCCCATTTCTTTTGTTTCAACCCTCTAAGGCTCTAGCCGAACCCTCTTCTTTCTTTTGTTTAGAGTTGGCCGAAAGTCTCAAGCAAGGGGGTCTCTTCTCTTTTTCTCCAATCAGATTTTTAGAGGAAGGTTAGTGCTAGGCCAAATGCCTATTTCTTCCCCTCTCTGTTCTCTGTCGATTTTGATATAGGTAAGAGCCAATTTCAGCATTTGACTGCAAGTATGCTAATCACATGTTGGAACCGATTTTATGGTAGGGTCTCCGGGATTTTGAGGTACTCAATCCAAGTCTCTTATCTTTAGCAATCAGTTGGTAAGTGGTGGTAAGAAGCTATTCTGATAGTCTATTTCTTTTAGTATTTGTTAAGCCGAAGGCTTGGAGGTTTAACCGGTTTATCTGATTAAGCGTTTTGATAGAGGCAACTACCAGTCAAGGTGGGCAAGGGAAAGTCCCTATCCCGAAGTTCAAGAAAAGATCGGTCTCGGCGGTTCGAGATTAGCCACCGGGGTGTGGGCTAGCAGCAGGAGAAAGCTATAGGCAGATAGCTGTAGTCTCGCTTAACGATAGCGTTGGGATCGAGAGTCTAGAACTCCAAGTGATTAGGTGCGTAATCATCGCACTGTTTCTCCAGTTAATTGTTTATTAATGTGTATGCGTGTTTATGATGTGTGGTAGCCGATCAGAATGGCTTAAGTGGTGAGTACCCATGTTTTGGTTAATTGGATGTCAGGTGAGTAGGTTGTGATATTAAGTTATTTATGATGTATATATATATGATATGGTAATTAACATGTGACGTATGCTTATTTGCTATGTTGAACTGACATGTTACACTTATACATATGCATGGGGGTTGGATTTGATCACAGAAGGACGGAGAGTACATATTGATGTACGTGGTCTAATGTTAGCCTCATGCTACATTAGCGCTTGATGACTAGCTGTGTGCGTCATCAAGGGAGATGTTGGCTAGGTGCCCATCTCGGCGGTTGATGGCTGTGTGCATCACCGTAGACGGATGATCGTTGGGATCACTTATGTGATCGGTGGCTCAGCCACGGCCTTGAGCAGCGAGCGTGCCAAGGTAAGAGATGTGGATCACGATGTGATCAGTGGTGGATTAGCCACGGCCTTGAGCAGGGAGTCTGCTAAGGTTGGAGTAATGGACGGACCTAGGTTGGGCTGTGATGCATGATTGCATGAATGGTTCGTGGATTGTATGGATATGGGCCAAGCCCATACGTGTGGAACATGTGTTATGATTATGCACTGAGTCTGTGGACTCATCCAATTATTTTCTTAACCATTTCAGGTGATGCGTAAAATTGGACCGGGTTAGGAGAGGATGCAAGGTGGCCCATGCAGAAGAAGATGTTTAATCATTTTAAGCCTATTTATATTAAGTATTAAGTAGTCTGTTTTAATATTGGTTGTAATAAGGGCCTTATTATTATTTTTGATACTATTTTATTATGATTATGACTTGATTAATTAAATTACCATGGGGAGATGATTTTATTTTAGCAACTGATTTATTCAAAATATAAGTTAATAAAGTTTTAATTCGGTCATTCTATATCATCAAGGTTTTTCTTATAATTTTTAAATGGACATGGTTTTCAAAACTTAACAAATTTTCATGTTTTATCTTAATTTAAAAATATTTTCAACCGTCTTTCCGCAGTGACATTTCAAATTCGGTCGTAGTGAATGGGCCGGGTTTGGGGTGTTACAGTGATCTCTCTTCACCACTAAAGTGCCGAAACTTTTCTCTTTGGGATCTAGAAGCCGTTTCTCTGAGAGTGCTTGTCTAGTGGTAAGTATTTTCTATCCTAGCAATCGGTTTTGGGTTCTCTTCTTCATAGGTGTGCCGAAATCAAGTGATTAGGCCTTGGTTTATGGATGGCCGAATGGCATAGTGCCATAATAAGTGTTTCTTTTGTGTAGCCAACGTTAAGGAGCATCAAAGGAGGTTCTTAGATTCGATTCTTCAAGGTAAGCAGTTATATCATTCGACCATAGGCCACTTTCATGAGTTTAAAGTTAAAGCCGTTTCTAACATTGATGAGCAGGGATATCGACAACTTCAGGAGCAAGTAGTGGTTTTCGGGATTTGGATAAGCAAGGTAAGTGGGTTGTGGTATTCGGCCTAAGGCCATATTATGAGCATTTAAGTGTGACCGATTTTGATTATGATTATTTAGGGGCAAATCGACAGGGATAAGGAAAGTTTCGGGATTCAGACCCATTTTGGTAAGGATATTAAGTTGTAGTTTTATTCGTTTAAGATCTCGTATTAATCGAGTTTTTGATTAAAGTGTTCGTCGATGGATGCGAGTGCCAGTCAAGGAGGACAAGGGGTAACCCCTATCCCTAAGTTTAAGAAGAGATCAGTCTCTGCAGTGCAGGATTGGCCACCGGGGTGTGGACCAGCGTCAGAGCAGGAGCGTAGACAGATAGCTGTAGTTTCGGGTAGTGATAGCGTCGATTTTGAGAACGTAGTTCTTCAGGTTATCAGGTGTGTGATTAACCCACAAATTTCCCGGTTATATGTCATATTTCCATTGTTATGTGTATGTTAATAAGTGCAGTGGCAATACTGAGATGGATATCCTTAAGGGGTATGCCGATAATCAGGTCAGTATCAAATCTGATGGAAATGTGGTTATCGATGTGTATATGTGTGGTATGCCTGAATAACATGTACATACATTATTTATCATGGCACTATTGTATGTTGCATGTGCATGGGGTGGGAAATGAATATGAAAGAAGGACAGGGTGTACTTTATGTACGTGGTTTAGTGATGGCTACGAGCCTCACATGGATTGATGAGTGGCTCTGTGCCTCATCGTGGTTGGTATAGGCTTTGTGCCATATCATGGTTGATGAGTGGCTATGTGCCTCATCGTGGTTTTGATGTGAGCTACGAGCTACATCGTGGATTGGCGCTGACTGAGGTCGCGTTGTGGATTATTTGTGATTTAGTTCACGTGGATGGCATTAATTGCCAAATCGGTGTGTAGAGGTTGGAGGGTGATTTAGTAATCCCCTGGTGTGTGGTGGCTGGATACGGGGGTGTGTAGAGGATGGACCCTAGGCTGGGTTGGGTGCACTTTGCATAATGATATGTGGCATGTGGATTGGTGTGGTAAGGGGCCAAGCCCGATATGTGGAATCATGTGGATAATTTGCATTGTTATATGATATGTGGTGGTAATGGGCCAAGCCCAATGTGTGGATATCTGTGGACTAATTGCACACTGAGTCTGTTTGACTCACCCAAATTTTTACCAAACATCGCAAGTGATATATGATGCTTGGACCAGGTTGGAGTGGATACGAGGTGGCCATGCAGAAGATTCTTTTACTTATTTTATACATTTTATATTTTCAGTATTGTTGAGTAATGTTTATTGTAATAAGGCCATTCAAAGTATTTGAGGATTATTATTATGTTTAAGCTGGATTGTTAAACAAATTGATGTTCGGAAATGTTTCTTTTTAAAAGCAAATTTACACTTTGACAATCTATTCTAAAGTTTTAAATTCGGATATTTTGTAACAACCAAATTTTACTTGGAATTTTAAAAATACAATATTTTTCAAACGACAACAAATCTTTATGGTTTCACCCTAATGTCAAAATCTCTTTTCAAACTTTTTCCTCAGTAGCATTCTAAATCTGGCCGTAGCGTTTGGGCCAGGTTTGGGGTGTTACAGAAAAACAAGAACACAAAAGAGAATGTTTGAGCGAATGCTCTTAAGAATTCTATTACTCAATGAATAACTATACAATGAGGGAGAGCGTCGCGTGTGTATATAATATGCGAATGTGCAAGTGTACGAGTTGAATCAAGTAATAAATTAGTAAGTAAAGTCATCTCTTTAGGGATGAGATAGGATTAATTCAATTAAGCTATTACTTTAAACTATATCAATCAGGTTGTGGAAAAACAAAATAGCAATTTGTAGAGGAATAATCACGTATGCAATATTAAAATCAAATAACTAACTTAAAATGCTGTGACAAAGATATGGAGACAAAGTTGAGAGAATCTGCACTATTGAATGGGAAGGTTGGGATTACTAAGATTCTTTCCTCATAACACAATAATGCCATGAAAAATCTTAAACAATCTACTATTCAGATTATCTAAGGTAGTCTGTTTTTTTCGAGAGTCAAACTTCAAGCTACTCTACCTAAGGCTTTGCATGTCTACAAGCTTTAAGAAGGATACCCAAAATTATTCCTTCCTTTCCTTGTACAGAGTGCAGTTCTATGTCTAGAGTGTTATGAGTATTCTATCGAATACTCTCTTGTATCATTCGATCACAATCCAACTCATATAACCTTTTTAGAATTAAATCATGTTTATGGACATACCATACATTCATCTATGTTTAGAGACTGCATGCATACATTTAAAAATAGTGTAAATCGAATGAAACAGTAAACCTAATCAGGATAATGCCTTGGTCATTAAAGGAATGAAAGATTCATCCGGCAATCCCAACCCAATGAGATTAGCTCATGAGTTGGAAATTAAGATCCAAAATTAAAGTATCATTCAACAACATATTTCCACAGTTAAAATTCATAGAAATCAATTAAGATAATGAAGGAAGAACTTCAGAAAGCTTTCGCCAATCCAACCCTCAACTCCAGTGTTGCAATATCTTACGAATCCCAGGGTTGAATGCTTATCCTTCTTCCTTGTGTTGCTACTTTGTCTCTTAGCTGCTATGTAACACCCCAAACCCGGCCCGGACGTTGTAGCCGAATCTGACGTGTCACATTGAAGTGTTTTTCGAAAATCATGTTTTCATTGAAAACCCTTCTTGATATTTTCAATCGAGGTTTATAAAAAATTTATTACCTTCAAAACCTTATTATTGCAGAAGCTTAAATTAAAACAATGATTTACGTAAACGTGGTATTTAAAAATTGAGTTGCGGAAACATAGTGTTTTGAAAACAGTTAGCTTTTTGGGAAAACCGTGTTCTACTTCTAATAAGTATAAATCATAATGATTAAAATCTTAGATTGAAAGCTATAAAATTGGAGAGGCCTTATTACAAATATAAAAACCAAGATGAAAATTATTAATAAATAAAAGCCAAGTAACGAAAACAAAAGCAGTAGTGTGGCCATCTCTGAGTCCCTCGCAGCACTGAACCGTCTAACATTGGGGGATTACCTGAAAGGTTAAAAATGGGGTGAGTTTACGAAAAACTCAGTGTGTAATCCCCTTATTAAAGAAACAGTCAAAATACAGAAACAGAAATAGTCTGGGCCTGAGCCCAGTAACAGTAACAGTACAGTTCAATTCAGAGTATATGTGGGCCAAAGCCCAAAACAATATCATTTAGGTCACAGCCCATAACAGAACCAATTGGGCTTAGCCCATTCCAGTAATGGTGGCAACTGGGCCTTAGCCCTCATCAACCTCGGTTGGGTCTAAGCCCATATTAAAAGTCACATATCACATATATCTGGGCCTAAGCCCATCTCAATATCAGAATCAGTATATGTAATGCATAAATACCCAAATCAGCCCTACTTTCTGTCTCCTGTCCAACCCTACACTCTTGTGGGGATTAAATCGACCCACCCAGCCAACACACTAAGCTTAGCGCCGGTTGCGGCACTAAGTCAACCGAACGGCTCGACGCCGTAAACAGAACGGCTAAAAGCCATAAATATCGCAGAAAGGCTGAAAGCCTTGTACAGAACGACAACAGCCGTACACTTCCTCTGTAACAATGTCCCAACCCCATGCAAAATGTCGTGTATGTCATGCTCAATCATCACAGGTGTATACAGAATGGCCATGCTCAGTAACAGTCATTTAAACATATATTAAAAGCATATCAGTCACACAACCACAGTCAAGTCTGTTAAAACACAGTCATACGGTCACAGCCAAATCAATCAAATTCATAATCTAAGTCAGTCATTTACCCACAAGGGCAAAATAGTCATTTACCCTCTAGGGCCATTATGGTCATTTTACCCTACAGGGGCATTACGGTCATTTTACCCTACAGGGGCATTATGATCATTTTACCCTACAAGGGCATTACGATCATTTTACCCTACAGGGTCATTTTACCCTACAGGGGTATTATGGTCATTTTACCCTACAGGGGTATTACAGTCATTTTACCCAACAGGGATATTACAGTCATTTTACCCTACAAGGGCATTACAGTCATTTTACCCTACAAGGGCATTACGGTCATTTTACCCTACAGGGGTATTACGGTGTAAATGGGCCCAATGCCCAATATTCGACCAAGTGGGCCCACACGCTCGTGTGGCCCATTTAGCCCAAATTCAGTCATGGCTATGCGAACTACATAGCCCAGTCCAGTATTTGTCACTTAACGTGGATTTTATCCGTGTCGGGCCTAAGAGCCCATTGAGCCCACACGGCTTATTTCAGCCAAACGAGGCCCATATCGACCCCAATCCACAAGAACGCTCGTGGTGGCCTCTATAGTCTATCACCCATGATTCGTGGGGCCACGAATGCCGAAGTTTCGTCTTTTCAGCATTTCGGCTTTCGTCGATTCTCAGTAGAGAGGGGTGTGATTACACACCCTTTCCGGCTTTTAAGCCGACTATCATTTATGAAAAATAGTTACACACACCCTTTTGGCTTTACAATAGTAATGATTTACGGTGTACAGATACACACCTGATTACGTAGAGTACTAAAAATCCACGAGCGCCAGAACCTTGACTAGATCGGTCGACTGTGCCTACTTGTTCCAGAGCTCGGTGCAGCCACCCTTTCGCATCCTGGCGGAAAATCCTGAACAGCCGACACCTTACGCTGCTTAAACTTGGGAGTAGAGGCTGCGTGCTCAAACTCAGCCGGTACCTTTGCTATTGCTTTATTACTAGCATCCTCTTCACCTATCGAAAGTTCTAGAACCCAAAAGAACATACACATAGGAGAAATGAGAAGAATCGGTAATAAGGGACCGCCCCATTTGGCTTAAACAGTAAAAGAGAGTACTGAAAGGAACCGAGAGACTTACCGATTAATAGAGATTACTTGCAAAATCAAAAACAGGAATGGAGAGAGTACGAAATGTAGGAGCCGAGGATCCCTTAAACCAAGACTAACTGTCAGGGGTTTGAGGGGGTAACAAAAAGTAGATTTAACCAGAAGTGAAGAGTATAATCACTTACTGATAATCAGAATCCTTGTAGCACTAGAATAGTAGTAAATAAAGAAGAGAAGGATGACACAGAGAGAGGTAACCCAAAGTGATATTCAGCCAGATTAGAAGGTAGAAAGTGGAATATTTTGACAGGGTACACCGACTGAAAGATAAAGAATATTCGGCCAGAAGAGAGTTCAGTTTGAGGAATGGGAAAAAGGGAGAAAAGAAAGGAAGTATCGGCCTATTGACAAAAAAGAAGGGTTGAAAGAACCAAAAGAAGGGAAAAAGGGTGTATGCAGCAAAGGAGAAGAAGAAAAAACGTAGAAGAGAAGTGTGCAGAGAAACAAAAATGCCCAAAAGAAAACCTACCACATTCAGCCAAAGAGGGAAAAATTGCCCCCTGAGCAGTACACCTCTCTTGGCCGAATTCTTGAGTGCTAGAGTCCCAAATCGGCACAAACTCCCTCCTCTCTCAACTCCTTGATTTTCTCCCCAATTCTCTCCACTTATCCTTCCTTGCATTTCTCCATGACTAGTTCAAACTCTCCCTTAGCTGTGTTTCAATCCAACTCTACTACCTACACAGCTCAAGTAGCAAAATAAACACTTCATTGCATAACCCAGGACTTGAACCTCAAACCTCACAATTACACAACACGCCACCTTGCCACTACTCCACAGGCTCTTTTTGTGTCATGAAACTAGCACTAATATTAATGAGGCCTATGTGCCAGTGTCCAGGTTCCTTTAAAAGAAAAACCAAAATAAATTGCAAGAGCCAAGACTTGAACCCAGGCTCCCTTGCAACCTTAATGACGCCACAAACACTAGACCACATGCTTCCTTATGTCACCTTTTACCACATTTTATTCTTAAAGCCTACTTACTTACTCCCAGGGTTTTATTCACCTAAAACCAAAATTTTTTTGCTAGAGCCTAGGTTTGAACCCAGGGCTTCTCAGACACTCCCAAACACTGCCAAATGACTTAACCACTGAAGCGGACAGTCAATTGTGTCATTTCCTAGCTCACATAAAATTTTATTCACAGTTTCCTAACCGTTCCCTTGCTCAAGGCCCAATACTTTTAGGCCCAAATTCTGGGGCGTTACATGCTACCCTCTTTCCTTGCATCTCTGGACCTCCCATGAGAAATTTTTGTGCAAGGAAAAACCGCCTTTTTCCTCTCTTTTTCTTTCTTCTTTTTATAGGGTAGGTTCCTCTCTCAACACACACTCTTTTCTCTCTCTTTTTTAATGGATATTTTTGGCACAAGTACAGCTGGCTCAGAGTAGCACGGATTGACAGTTGAGTCAACATCTTCCTGGAATTACCATGGCATTTGTGCTGGCAATCTATCCAACCCTTTGTCATGAGAAAACTTCACTCCTTCACTTCTTTTCCTCTTTTCTGCTCCTATTATAAACAAGCAATTCCTTTCATCCCACAAGTAAAAGTAACATATAGTGACATTGAAAGCACAATCCAATCTTTATGATGCAATGTTACAAAAATACTAATATAATTTCCTAAAAATGCAACTAAATTTACTCAAGTACAAACAATTAACCAAGTCTAGAGGCTTGTAATATAACTCATTTCAAGAGTTATCACACCCTTAAACCTGATTTATTGATTTTCCTCATACAAAGTATGCATGATTGCATGAATAAATGAATTGCCACAATAATATAATTACCTTTTGTAATGTCAGACTATGTAGCGCATATTTTATACTTTAGTTCTCAGCAATCTTCTGTTTCCAAAATTTTGCTCAAGTTTCATATACTTGTTTAGCAAAAAAAAGTGCAGAAAATGTTGCCCTAAAAATAAAAATTTCTAATTACTCATGCAATTTCAACTATAGCAAACACCTCCTAATGTACTTAATGTATCTGTTATCTAAGCTCAGTTTCTATAACAGTCCAGTTTTGACCCTAGTCGAAACAGTGGTTTCTAGACCACAAATCTGAGATAGAAAAATATTTTAATATTATTTTCTGTGTCTATGATATGTGAATTAGCATGTGTGAAATTTTTGTGAAATAATTTGTCTGTTTGTGTGCTTAATTTGAGCAAAGGACTAAATCACGTAAAGCGTAATAGTAGCATTCTATTTGATTAATGTCCAAATTGTTATGGCTTCTAAATATGGATCCTTTAAAAGGCAATTTGTCCACTATTAGAGTAAGTGGTCAGCAATGGTCACAAATGACCTTGTGTGCATATGTTTTATACATTAACATTAAAGGTTAGTTTTGTAAATTGATAATTATGTTTAATAAGATAAAACATAAACATGAAATGTAGCCATTTTTACTCATCTATCAACCAAAAATAAGAAAGAAAAGAAAGGGTTTGAGCTTGTTATATTCGGCCATGGTTCAAGCATAAATCGAGTAAGTTTTTGAACTCAGTTTTTTGATAATTTCCATGTCTTTGCAATCATTGCTTTGTAAATTTTGAAACCCATGTCTTAATTTTGAGAATTGATGATGTTTTTGTAACATCCTAAAATTGGGCCTAGTAGGATTGGGCCCAATGGGCCTTGAGCGTAGTAGCGTTTAAATTTTCGGAGAACAAGAGGTTGGCTTAAATGCAAGTTGGACCTTTTAGATAAGTGATTTTGGAAGGTTAGAGAGCTTCTATGAAGTCTCGGGATCAAACTTTAGCTTTAGGGAAATTTTGGTTTTAGGTAGAAAAAACCGTGGAAGTTGGCAGGTAGGCCTTAAGAATAAAAAGTGGAGGAAAATGACACAAGTGGAGTGTGTGGTGTAGTGGCAAAGTGACGCCACATAAGAGATAAGGGTGACGCCACAAGGAAGGAAGGAGGTCCAAGGTTCAAGTCCTGGCTTTTGCATTTTGGTTTCTTTTTACTTGGATCTTAGAATTTGGGCCATAGTTTATATTTAGTTGCGCATAGGTTAAGACACAAGAGGAGCTTGTGGCCAAGTGGTTAGTGGCGTGGATTATATTGCAAGGGAGCCTAGGTTCGAATCTCATGAGAAGCAAGGGAGTATTTATTTTTCGGATTAGACGGCAAGAGTTTCAGTTGAATTTAAACTCTACTGACAAAGGGATCCCACATCGGAAAGATACAAAGAATGAAGGTGAAGAGCTAGCTATATAAAGAGCATTCCAGGAGGAGAGTTAACACACCTTGGAGGGCGTTTGGGCATAGGAGTGGTCGGAGCGCGGATTAACACCAGAGTCCTATCAGGTGTGTAACTCTCTCTACTCTAGCTGTAGAGCGGCAAATGCCGAAGTGCCGATCACGGCATTAGTAGCCACACGAGCGTGCGAGCGCACGCGTGGGGCTTCGACGCGATAGTTGAGGCCATCAGTAGTATTCTTGTGGGTTGGGGCTACTTGGGCCTCGATGGGCCGAAGTGGGCCCATATGAGTAAATTGTATGATTGTTTAGTATATGTTGAACTAGACTAGGTGGAACTTATATACGTGGCTAGATTTGTGCTAGGTGGGCCACACGAGCGTGTGGGCCCGGATGGGTCGAAATCGGGTTTTAGGCCCAAACGTCTGGTACGACCGGAAATGGTAGCTGAGTCGCTAGTGGAGACATTAGGCCTTCGGAAAGGCCATTGCAAGTGCAAATTTATGAAAATACCCTTGGTGGGTAAATTACAAAAATACCCTTGGTAGGTAAAATTACGATTATACCCTTAGAGGTTGATTAGCTTGATTTTGTTGTTTTATGTCTATCTGATTATGATGGTAATTCATGTTATTCTTATATTTGATATATGTTTTGCATACATGACATACTGCATACATGAATTATTATGTTTGCATGGGGTTGGGGATATGATATGAAAATGGGAAGTGTTCTGGTGGTTTTACCACATTAATCTGGTGACTCATGTCACAATATTATGTTTTCGGTGACGTTGTCACATTATCCGGTGGCTATGCCACGTATTAAGGGCGATGAGCAGTTGACTGCAGCGACTGCCTTCGAGGGTGTGTAGCGGATGGAGGGTCGATTTAGTAATCCCTACTGGTGTGATTGGCAGGTACGGGTGGTGTGTAGGGGATGGAAATTTAGGCTGGGATTGGGTTTTGCATCAGTTGGCATGTGTTATCTGCTATACTGTGATGTTAGGGCTACGGCCCGATTCGATTTATGTGGGCTTCGGCCAAGTATGTTATTGTAAGGGCTAAGGCCCAATCTACTTTTGTGGGCTTAGGCCCAGTTATCACTCGTAAGGGGAATTACACACTGAGTTTTCGTAAACTCACCCGCTCTTTTTTAAATGTTTCAGGTAATCTCTAGCCGCGGATTTGGGAGCTGAGGCGGACTTGTGGTGGCCATGCAATGTTTTCTCGTAAACTCGTTTCTTTTATTTAGACTTACTTTTAATTTTGGGATTTTGTTATGTAATAAGGCCTTTGGTATTTTATTTGGTTTTAGCTTTCAATTTGGTTACTATTTATTATTAAATGTTCAATATGGGATTTTCCTAAAATGATAATAAACTGTTTTTATTCAAAATTACTTAAACTCGATTTTCACAACAAATCCAATTTTATTCAAATTAATAACAACTTTGTAAAAAGGGAATTGAATGAATCGGCTTTTATAAACAAACCACAAAATGCGGAGTTTTGAAAAAAATACGAACTTTTAACGTACGCACAGTTTTTTTTAAGACATTCCTTTCATGTGACATGCCAGATCCGGTCGTAACGTTTAGGCCGGGTTTGGGGTGTTACAATTATGGTATCAGAGCCTAGGTTCAAAAACTTGGCTGTGAGTTTGGGTTCGGAAATGTTTTCAAAGGATGGTTGGGAAAATGGTTTAGAAAAATATACATCTGTTTTCTGGAAGTGTGGCACCCGAGTCTCCGGCACCAAATCCGTAAGTTTCCTTTTTACTATATTCTATTATATGCTGAATGATTGTATTTATTCTGTGATGTGTGGATGTGATGCTTGAATATAGGAATTGTATGTATGTGGGAAAAATATCTGTTTGCTCCGGTGTTAGATAGTTGGTTATGTGAAGGGTTCCAAGATTTAGTTAGGAAGTATATTAGTTTTATTAAGATCAGAGTGCGCAGCAAGAGCGTAGTGTGGTGAGTTAGGATGTACGACTGTTAGTAGTTGGAAATTTCGAGGACGAAATTTCTTTAAGGAGGGTAGATTTGTAACATCCTAAAATTGGGCCTAGTAGGATTGGGCCCAATGGGCCTTGAGCGTAGTAGCGTTTAAATTTTCAGAGAATAAGAGATTGGCTTAAATGCAAGTTGGACCTTTTAGATAAGTGATTTTGGAAGGTTAGAGGGCTTCTATGAAGTCTCGGGATCAAACTTTGGCTTTAGGGAAATTTTGGTTTTAGGTAGAAAAAACCCTGGAAGTTGGCAGGTAGGCCTTAAGAATAAAAAGTGGAGGAAAATGACACAAGTGGAGTGTGTGGTGTAGTGGCAAAGTGATGCCACATAAGAGATAAGGGGTGACGCCACAAGGAAGGAAGGAGGTCCAAGGTTCAAGTCTTGGCTTTTGCATTTTGGTTTCCTTTTACTTGGATCTTAGAATTTGGGCCATAGTTTATATTTAGTTGCGCATGGGTTAAGACACAAGAGGAGCTTGTGGCCAAGTGGTTAGTGGCGTGGATTATGTTGCAAGGGAGCCTGGGTTCGAATCTCATGAGAAGCAAGGGAGTATTTATTTTCCAAATTGGATGGCAAGAGTTTTAGTTGAATTTAAACTCTATTGACGAAGGGATCCCACATCGGAAAGATACAAAGAATAAAGGTGAAGAGCTAGCTATATAAAGAGCATTCCAGGAGGAGAGTTAGCACACCTTGGAGGGCGTTTGGGCACAGGAGTGGTCGGAGCGCGGATTAACACCAGAGTCCTATCAGGTGTGTAACTCTCTCTACTCTAGCTGTAGATCGGCAAATGCCGAAGTGCCGATCACGGCTTAGTAGCCATACGAGCGTGCGAGCGCACGTATGGGGCTTCGACGCGATAGTTGAGGCCATCAGTAGTATTCTTGTGGGTTGGGGCTGCTTGGGCCTCGACGGGCTGAAGTGGGCCCAGTGGGCCCGTGGGCCCATATGAGTAAATTGTATGATTGTTTAGTATATGTTGAACTAGACTAGGTAGAACTTATATACGTGGCTAGATTTGTGCTAGGTGGGCCACACGATGGTGTGGGCCCGGATGGGTCGAAATCGGGTTTTAGGCCCAATCGTCCGGTATGACCGAAAATGGTAGCTGAGTCGCTAGTGGCGACATTAGGCCTTCGGAAAGGCCATTGCAGGTGCAAATTTACGAAAATACCCTTGGTGGGTAAATTACAAAAATACCCTTGGTATGTAAAATTACGATTATACCCTTAGAGGTTGATTAGCTTGATTTTGTTGTTTTATGTCTATCTGATTATGATGGTAATTCATGTTATTCTTATATTTGATATATGTTTTGCATACATGACATACTGCATACACGAATTATTATGTCTGCATGGGGTTGGGGATATGATATGAAAAGGGGAAGTGTTCTGGTGGTTTTACCACATTAATCTGGTGACTTATGTCACAATATTATGTTTCCGGTGACGTTGTCACATTATCCGGTGGCTATGCCACGTATTAAGGGCGATGAGCAGTTGACTGCAGCGACTGCCTTCGAGGGTGTGTAGCGGATGGAGGGTCGATTTAGTAATCCCCACTGGTGTGATTGGCAGGTACGGGTGGTGTGTAGCGGATGGAAATTTAGGCTGGGATTGGGTTTTGCAACATTTGGCATGTGTTATCTGCTATACTGTGATGTTAGGGCTACGGCCCGATTCGATTTATGTGGGCTTCGGCCAAGTATGTTATTGTAAGGGCTAAGGCCCAATCTGCTTTTGTGGGCTTAGGCCAATTATCACTCGTAAGGGGAATTACACACTGAGTTTTCGTAAACTCACCCCCTCTTTTTTAAATGTTTCAGGTAATCTCTAGCTGCGGATTTGGGAGCTGAGGCGGACTTGTGGTGGCCATGCAATGTTTTCTCGTAAACTCGTTTCTTTTATTTAGACTTACTTTTAATTTTGGGATTTTGTTATGTAATAAGGCCTTTGGTATTTTATTTGGTTTTAGCTTTCAATTTGGTTACTGTTTATTATTAAATGTTCAATATGGGATTTTCCTAAAATGATAATAAACTGTTTTTATTCAAAATTACTTAAACTCGATTTTCACAACAAATCCAATTTTATTCAAATTAATAACAACTTTGTAAAACGGGAATTGAATGAATCGGCTTTTATAAACAAACCACAAAATGCAGAGTTTCGAAAAGAATACGAACTTTTTAACGTACGCACAATTTTTTTAAGACTCCTTTCATGTGACATGCCAGATCCGGTCGTAACGTTTAGGCCAGGTTTGGGGTGTTACAGTTTTTGAAATGAGTCTTTGATGAACTCATGTGTTTTGTGATATTTGATAGTGAAATATGAAAGATATGTGTTTGATTATCATAGTTTGTCTTTGGAGTTTTGTTGAATTTGAGTATTTTGGATTAAATTGAGAAAATGAAATTTTGAAGGACTAATTTGTGAAATAAATGAAATGTATGGATTGATATGATCATAGTGTACATTCGGCCAATCAAGGGTATAAGCAAATTTGGTGTATTTTCTGATTTTGTGAAATAAGGACTAAATTGTCAAAATGTGAAAATATGAGGGCTAATTTGCAAACTGCCCTAAATGTGTGTTTTTGGATTAAATTGAATGATCTAGTGAATAAATGGATTAAATTTGAATATGTATAGATCAAGAACCGAAGAAAACAGACTTAGATCGTGGAAAGTCAAAAGTTGTCGAATAACCGAATCCGATCGAATATCCGAATCTGAGTTAAGTCGATATACAAATAAATGTATTTAAATTGAACTATTTGTGTATATATGAAATTTGAATTGCTATGAATATCCATTGAGATGGAATGTATGTGAAATCCGAGTTTGCGAATAAGTCGACAAGTTGTTAAAGTATGAGAAGTCCCGTATGAGCCTAGGAATAGATAGGATTGCGTATGTCATGACATAGGTGTCTGATATGTGATATCATGTAAGACCACGTATGGGACATTGGCATTGATTCAAGATTTCATGTAAGACCACGTCCAGGATGTTGGCATCGATATGAGATTTACGTGTAAGACCATGTCTAGGACATTGGCATCGTATTTGATTCGTGTAAGACCCTATCTGGGACAGTGGCATCGATATCTGGATACATGTAAGACCACATCTGGGACGTTGGCATTGTATGACTATTCCGAGCATTCTGAGTATCCTATTAGATTCGAAACGGTTCAACGGTCAAGTCCGAGAAATGAACAACTTTGTGAGTTGTGTATCCGTTTCAGGTATGTTTGAAAAGTATACTATGTGTATATGAAAGGTAAGTGTCTATATGTACTTACTAAGGTGAATATGTGTATTGAAATGATGAGATAATATGTGAATATATGCTTGAATGAGCTATGTGTATATGTGATATTTGAGTTGAAGAATGTGGCAAGTTATGGCTAAGTAAATGAGCCAAAGAATATGTGATGAATTTGCAATGAGAAACATTATTATCATTGTATAATATGGTTATGTGCATTTTATGCAAAAATTTATTTGTATATGGCTTACTAAGCTTATGAAAGCTTACTCTATGTGTGTGTTTACTCTGGTTTATAGGTCGTCAAAGCTATGAAAGGCTCGGGAATCATCAAGGATCATCACTACACTATCAAACTCAACTTTGGTACTTTTGAATATGTATATAGCTAAATATGGCATGTATAGGCTAGTCACTTGGTATATGTTTGAGATGTAAATAGCCATATGATTTGGCTAGATAAATGTTGGTAATATGCATGAGCAACTATGGTATATGATGCATGTTTTGGTATAGCTTGATGGCAATGAAATGGCCTTATGAATGGTAAGCTTATTGATGGGTTGATGCCATAGTGATTTAGTGAAGTTGTGGATGAATTATGCTTGGATTTACATGTGAATTGATTGTGCAAATTGGCATGTTTAGAAATGAGATTGAATGGGATAATATGATAACCATTTAGTGTGTTTTTGGTTGCCAATTGTATTAATAAATATGCTTGTTTATGCTTGTAGGGATGACCCAAGTGTGGGTGGCAATTTGGCCTTGAAAATGACTTATATTTGCCCACACGGTTGAGCACACGGGGGTGTGGCTCGACGGTGTCCATCATGGTTGAATTTCAAATCAAGTCAGGATCGACCACGGGCTGGACACACGGGAGTGTGGCCGGCCGTGTGGTGCAAGTTAGGATCGACCACGGGTGAGGCAGACGGGCGTGTCCACAGCCACGTGGACAAGTCAATTTGTATGCCCTGTTTTGACACGGCTTAGACACATAGGGGCATTGAGGCCATGAGAGGCACACAGCCTGCCCACATGGGCGTGTGACCTCTGTAACTTAGAAAAATTTTTAAATTCTGAGAAATTCCATGTGTTCGATTTAGTCCTGACCCTATTCTAAAGCATGATTAAGGTCTCGTTGACCTACAAAAGGGACACTTGGTTGCATTTGATGAATTGTATTATTAAATGTTTGTAAAAGTTTTCGATTGTTCGGTAATGCCTCTTAACCCTATTCCAGTGACGGATACAGGTTAGGGGTGTTATAGTTTCCTTTTAACAATCTAGTCTTGCATAACTCAATTACAAGTATTTTTACTAGGGGATTCATCTTGTCACATGATTTTCTTCACTTGGCAATCTCAGTGGAGCATACACTAAATTTCCAAGTATTCTATCATGTCAAAATTTGAATACTCACTCATGAAGTTAAGGCTTTAAACTTAGAAGATGGATGGATAAACAACTATCCCCTTAGCTACTAAGCCTAGCACTATAGTGGAGTGTCCCTAAATTACTTTTTTTTATTGAATCACTCTTAAACTTTATTTTCTAATCAACAACACAATGGAGCAAACAAAGTGACGTTGACTTACTAGGCAATTCTAAGCATTAGAGTATTTGATGATATCATTATTTTAAAATATTATATATATTATGTAAGAGTATGCCCAAAGATCAATCATGAGATGGTTGTAATAACATACTTGATTTACCATGTTTATTAATATAAAGCGTTGTCATTATTATTTCAGTTTTTCTTTCTGTGTGTACAAATAAATTGTTTTATAATAATGTCCTGTGAATAATATGATTATTCTTAAAAGATCCTTAGTCAAGTATTATTTTTGACTAGGACAACAATAATGCATTAAGACTAACATGTAGTTGATTGATGATAAAGAGTTGTCATTGATATGGAGTGTCAAAATCAATGCATGAATATGTGTGTTAGAGAACAACATATTGGATTGACCCGCTATGAGTATGTTTCTTGGATTATTATGTAATTGTCACAACATTACTCATAGTGATTAATATGTATATGATCCTCAGACTTGAGATCATCATTATCCCAACATCCTGAGTTGTATATTTTGATACAGTCAAACGTACACCATAACAGGTTGTTCTATAAAGAATGATGTTGGATATACTACAATCTATGTAGAGAGATATGGTTGATCAATATAGGATAAGTCCCTCTTACATAATAGGAGTAATATCTTAGGCCACTAGATTGAGTGAGACTAGAAATGCATGGCCATGCTCAAATAAGTTGATATGAGATGTCATACTAATTTGTATATCATAGTCTACTCAAGATATCAAGAAACATGGGATGGACTATGCATGTGTGACTATCCCATGACTTGCATCCGTTCCCGAGATAAAGGACTTAAGGATTAATGCATGAAAGGTTAATCACAAAAGGTTATGTCGAATCATGACTTCTTGTAACTTAGGTAGCAATGATGCATTGCTAGATGCCACTCATTGTTTGTGACATTAGAATCGTTCTAGTATTACTGCTAACGTTACAAGAACCTACAGGGTCACACCCTATGGTTGAAATGAACGGAATAAAACATAGTTGGTATTGTGTTTGGTTGTCACATGAATTAAATTAATTAAAGAATTAATTTAATTGGGCAATCAAATATTGAACATATTATATGTACAAGGATGTTGTACACATAATGACAACATAGTTCTATTAATATATGAATTTGATTCGTATATAAATTTAAATAAATATAGTTTACCGAAATCCTTTTTATAATTGATGTAATTATAATTTTCGGATATAATTAATGTAATTATAATTTTCGGTTAAAAACTTTATTGTATTTATTTAATTTTATGATACATTCAAGAGATACCAATTATAAAAGGTATTAAAAAGATACAAAGCTTAATAGAAACCCTAAGAGATGGTTTGTGAGGTCTAGCAGCCGTCAAGCAAATAAACCTCCAAAATAGTTTTGGAGATTTCTTCCATTCACAGTCAAACCGGGTGGATTACGTAGAGGCCGACATCGGAGAAAGATTGAGGCTTGGTTTGATAGTAGATCAAAATTCTTGTTGCCGAGGCGTCACTGTCTACTTAGATTGAAGTTTTGGTAATTTTGAAACCTTCATTTCACCCCGATTCGTTCCTCACACATGGATTCATGGTCTGGATCGCCGGAATTAATTTTATTTTGCTACTCCATGGGGGTGCCGACGTTCCAACATATTAATCATTAAATATTGCCATTACACTGAACTTAGCCTTAAGAATTTCTAAGTCTATTAAAACAAACCTATTATAGACTAATTGTAATTGAAATTAGTGCATTCTACTTTTAGCGGTCAACTTTCAAGCAATTATCCTAAGCTAAACTCACCTAATTCACTACCACAATTTTCTAGAAATGTTGAAGAATTAAATTCCTCATTGAACATCATAGGAAAAAATATACTCATCATAGTCTAACAATTCTTTTACATTTATGTATCATGGCAAAATGAATGTCAAAGACAAAATGAACAACTATTTGAATGCAACCTATATGCACAACACACCCCCAAACCTAAGGGATGCATTGTCATCAATGCATAATAGACAAAAATTATGAATGCACAAACATATATATAGACAGAAAACGATAAGACAAAAATGATGAATGTATGCTAAAATGAAATGAAAAACAAATAACATATAAAAAATGAATGAAGCTTGGAGTGAAACTGTTACTTTAAGTTGGACGAGTGGATTTTCGTGTAGCATGCTTACAACGCGGCTTCCTTTTCAATAGTTCATTGGCACCTCGTCTTGCTCATCATCCAATTTTGTGAGATCATCAATAAGCTTATTGATCTCATGATCTTGTTGTATTATTGGCGTAGTCGATTGAGGTAGGACAGGTGCAGTAGCATCCGTAGGTGGTGGAGAAGTTGAGTTTGCTTCTTCTCCGTTATGGTCAGTCTCAATACTCACTAATTTAGTCTTTTCCTCATCTCCTTCTAGTCCTTTTGTGGCCTTCTCCTCAGTGGTAGGGTGTGTGAGGGTAGGTCTGGTCTCATCAACCTCTTCTTTATCGACCCCTTCCCCTCCTGCAATTTAATAAAACAAAGGAAATGAAATAACTAAGAGAAATTGGAATCGAAAAACTAAAATAAAAATAAAAAGAATTTTCAAGATGTTGAAGTTAAACATCTCGAAGATTAATGGACTGTTTGTCTCACTCTACATGAGCACCCTAGTAGTGTTTCAAGCTTTGTCCATTAACTTTAAATGTGTCCCCCGTTTTCATGTCCTTGACACCAACAACTCTATGTAGATATAAATGAGCTACCAAGCATTTTTCATCAAAATTGAAAGGTCTACTTTGCTCCAGCAAAGTGCACAAGGGTCTCTGCTCAAATGAATCTTCATCACTATCAGAATTATTGTGGCAAATCTCATGAACTCTTCCTCCACTGCTGCTCCTATCAAGTCACTGGCACGACATTCTTCATTCTCATCAGCACATTTCAGTGCATTAAATACATTGAACGTCACCTACTGATCATTCATCCTCATGGTCAGTTCACCTTTCTACACATCAATTAAAGTATTGCCTGTAGCAAGAAAAGGTTTTCCAGGAATAATTGGCACATCTTTGTTAGTTTCACAATCTAAAATAAGGAAATATGTCGAAAAATAAACTTATCTACTCTTACCAGTACGTCTTCAATTTTACCTTCAGATGTGCGTAGGATCGATCAACCAGTTGCAACGTAACCATAGTAGATCTTGCATTCCCAATTCCTAGCTTCTTAAAAATAGACAGAGAGACATTAGATTTATACTCGCTCCTAAATCACATAATGCCTTACCAACATAAAGATTTCCAATTGAATATGGGATAGTGAAACTCTCTAGGTCATTCAAATTTAGAGGTAACTTATTCATCAACATTGTTGTGCACCCTTCAGTGAGAGCAACAGTCTCAAATTCTCCCAATCTGCACTTCTTTAACAGTATATCTTTCATAAATTTCACACAATTGGGCATCTGCTCCAAAGCTTCTACTAGCGGTATGTTGATGCGGAGTTGCTTCAAGACCTCCAAAAATCTTTTGAGCAGAACATCCTATTTAGAATTACGGAATCATTGAGGAAAAAGTGTAGGTGGTCGTCCTTCAGGTTGCTAATATTGTTTTTCTATGACATTTTTGTTAGCAATACGATCTGATTTTGCTATAACAATATTTTGCTTAGCCTTTTCAACTGCAATGTACTTTTCAGATGGCTCTAGGATTTTCACATGGTTGTTATTCGAGTTATCCTCTCCTACCATGGCATCTTGAGCAACATCATTCAACTGAGTTCCACTTTTGAGAGTGATCACTTTGCAATGCTTTTTCCCTTGTGATCTCGAATTCTCAGTATCACTTGACAAAGCTCCTTATGGCCTCGAATTTAGAGCATTTGCTATCTGCCCCACTTGATTCTTAAGAGCTCTAAGGGATGCAGCTTGACTCTGGATCACAACAGAATTTTTGGCCATATATTCATTCAATAGAGCTTCCATAGATGAAGAAGATGATGCTAAGCTTTGTTGAACATTTTGTTGTAGCATGGGTTGATTATAACTAAGTGGTGCATTTGTGGCATTCTATCAAACAACATTGTTGGAGTTCACCTTTCCTTGATTATTCCAACTGAAGTTTGGATGTTGCTTCCACCTTTAATTGCAGGTGTTGGAATATAGGTTATTGTTCTGATTGAAATTACCCATGTAATACACAGAGGTTGGATTTGATGGGCATTCATAAAAAACATGATCTTTCCCACAATAAACACATGTCAGCTCGGCTGTTTTCATCTCCTAAACTGCAGCTGGTCTCTTTAGTGTTTTGATCACATTAGCTAAAGAGGATACATGAGTCGTTATTGAAGTGATTGCATCAAGCTCCATTGTGCCAGCCACTCATCTACCAGTCCACACTCTTGTAGTAAGGTATTGATAATCATTTTTGGCAATCTGTTCCAAAATCTTATATGCTTCATTATATAATTTATCCAGCAAAGTACCATTGGCAGGCACATCAACTACCATCCTCTAATGCGTGTTTAATCAATTGTAAAAAATTTCCATATGTGCCCAGTGTTGGAAATCATGCATCAAACATTTTCTAAGTAATTCCTTGAATAGCTCCCAAGCTTCATACAACGTCTTATCCTTTCATTACTGAAATTTGTGATATAATTCCTTAACTTGGCATTCATATTTGGTGGATTATACCGTAGGAAAAACCTTTGACAAAGATCATTCCAAGATGCCACCGTCTTTGACAGCAAAGCGTTCAACCATGCTCTTCAGGAATAGTTTAAGTCGTAGGGCATCTTTAGGAACTACCTGTTGCTTGAATGGTTCACAGACTTCCAAGAAAAGTCTTAAGTGCAGTCGTGGATCTCCAGTAGGCAAACCACTGAACTATCTTACCATTTGCAGTGTCTGAAACATTACCGGTTTCAACTTGAAATGCTGAGCTTGAATGTGTGGCCTAACTATTCCTATATTTAAATCATCCAAAATTGGCACAACATGTTCTCGAATGGGTTTTTCTCTATCATCCATCACACGAGGGATAGGCAAATCAACATCTCGACCATTCAAATGTAATGGATCTTCCCTACCTGGATCATTTCCAATCTTAGTCATATCTTGCAATTCTCGTCTCCTTCTTCTTAAGGTTCTCTCAATCTCTGGGTCAAAAGGATACTCTTCGTTAGCAGGAATGCCTCTAATCATGCACTAACAACAAACATGTAGAATTTAAAAACAACAAAGTTAAATAAAACTAATGGAATTATATAAGAAAATAACAGAACCAAATTTCACAAAATTACCGATCCCCGACAATGGCGGCAAAAACTTGTTGCGTGTGAATATAATACGCGAATGTGCAAGTGTACACGTCGAATCAAGTAATAACGTAGTAAGTAAGATCGTTTCTTCAGGGATCGGATAGGATTAATTCAGTTAAGCTATTAATATAAACTATATGAATCAAAATGTGGCAAAATAGAATAACAATTTGTAGAGAAATAATCTTGGATGCAATACTAAAATCAAATAACTAACTAAAAATGCTGTGACAAAGATACAGAGACAAAGTTGAGAGGATCTACGCTGTTGAATAGGAAGGTTGAGATTACTAAGATTCTTTCCTCATAACATAATAATGCCATGGAAAAATCTTAACCAATCTATTATTCATGTTAAATATAAGGTAGTCTACTTCTTTGGATAGCCAGACTTCAAGCTACCCTACCTAAGGCTTTGCTTGTCTACAAGCCTTAAGAAGGATACTCAACACTGTTTCTTCCTTTCTCTGTATGGAGTGCAGCTCTATGCCTAGAATGTTACTAGTATTCTGGTGAATACTCGCTTGTATCATTCGATCACAATTCAAATCATCTAACCTTTTCAAAATTAAATCAAGTTTATGGACATACCATACATTCATCTCAGTCTAGAGACTGCATGCATACATTTTAAAATAGTTAAAATCGAATGAAACAGTAAATCTAATCAGGATAATGCCTTGGTCATTAAGGGAACTAAAGATTCATCCAGTAATCCCAACCGATGAGATTAGCTCATGAGTTGGAAATTAAAATCCAAAATGAAAGTATCATTCAACAACAAATTTCCACAGTTAAAATTCACAGAAAGCAATTAAGATAATGAAGGAAGAACTTCAGGAAGCTTTCTCCAATCCAACCCTCAACTCCGATGCTGCAATATCTTGTAAAGCCTAGGGTTGAATGTTTCTCCTTCTTCCTTGTGTTTCTACTCTGTTCCTTACCTGCTACCCTCTTTCCTTGTGTCTCTGTGTCTGTACAACACATGTATTTTCTTATTACCACACTTCTTATCTTTGATAGATCAACTATGAATCATCTCATACATATATATCACAATTATATGATAAATAATTATATAAAGAGATGTGTAATAAAATAAAATTGCCATCCAAGGTTTCTACAGTCCTATTTCTAGAAAATTACATAATTTTTTTGCCACAAGGCATTCCTTGTCTCTTCGATCGCCATTGCTCCATCTTCTCCTCGTCATGGACTCCTTTTTGGAAAAGTTACATTTATGTCCTATGTCTATTTCTGGCTCACAAGAATTTTATAAATAAAAAATAATCTTATGTGGAAATGATAGTCCATGGTGTATTTCTTAAGAACTACAACCTTGGCAACAATAATAATTATATAACACATATGTATAATATTGCATTCATTCACATACATTCCCCTAAACATGTGAATAATTACAAGAATGTCACATCTTATCAAATATTAATCAAACAAGATGAAGAGAGAGATTCAGTCTCGGTTTACACCATAAACATAGCACAAAGTAGCTGTAACAGCTTGTTTTCAGTGGTGTCAAAAATAATGGTTTCGGGACCACAAATTCGACAATGAGTTCATTATTATTATTATTTAATTCATATGAGTCAAATATAATTTATATTGAATTTTGATTTGATAATTTTTTTTTGATAATGAAACTAATAGTTAAGTATAAATGGTTTGTCCTTAAAGTCAAGTGTTTTTCAAAAATGAGGCATCGAGACCTCGTTTATGAAAATTGAGCTCATAAATATTTTTAGTAAATATTTACGGAGTTATTACATTGATATGTTGAGTTTTGGTTCTGAAATTTTAATGTTTAGCTAGTTAATTAAAGAAAAAGGACTAAATCATAAAAGATGTAAAACTTAATCACTATTAAATTTTATTAATTAAATGGTTTAGTGAGTAAATGTGAGTGGAATTATGGGGCACTTAAGCCATTAGTCCATATTTGATTTTTTTAATTAAAATAATGTATTTGATAATTAATTAAAATTATAAACATTAGTTAAAACATAAAAAAATAAAAGAATTCTCATGTAAGTGATTTTACGGTATCGAGACCTCTTTTATGAAAATTGAGCCTTTAAATATTTTTATTAAATATTTTCAGATTTATTACATTGATATATTGAGTTTTGGTTCGAAAATTTTAACTCTTAGTTAGTTAATTAAAGAAAAAGGACTAAATCATAAAAGATGTAAAACTTAATCGCTATTGAATTTTTTTAATTAAATGATTTAGTGAGTAAATGTGAATGGACTTACGGGACAATTAAGCCATTATTAAGGTTGGTGGACGGTATTTGATGTTGTTTTAATTAAAATAATGTATTTGTTAATTAACTAAAATTATAAACATGAGTTAAAACAAACAAACATAAAAAAAATTAAAATAATGTATTTGTTAATTAATTAAAATTATAAACATTAGTTAAAACATAAAAAAAAAATTCTTTGTTCCACTGAAAACCAAACTTAAAACCTCCATTGTTGTAGCTTTGAATTCGACCAAGCTTAGATTATTACATGTAAGTGATTTTTTTATCCGTTTCTCATAAATTGTATGCTTTTGAGATTGGGGACTATTTCGTAAAACTATTAAATGTTTAAAATTATTCCATGGATGAACTTGTGATGTTTTTTAAGTTTGATGATAGATTATTAAGCTTTATAGTTAAATAGGACTATTTTGTAAAGTGATTTTTGTTAGTTTTTAGTTAAAGAAATGAATTGATAAAATATTGAATTTGACATGAAATTCTTGTGAAATTCTTGTGAAATTCGAATCTTTATGGGATGTAATAGTGTAAGATAAAATTTGGCTGGCATGCAGTTGGTGAAATTGTGATAGCTTTAAAAGTTTTAGATTTAAGGACTAAATTGTATAAAATGTAAGTTTAGGGTAAAAGTGTAAAATGTAGTTAATGGGTCAAAAATTTAAATTTAATTTTTTTATGATATTGAATTGGTTAATTGAATAAAATTATTATATTTAGATAAAGAAACAGATCAGTTAGTTGATAAACGCAAGAAAGGAAAAATCGTCAGGTAGTCTTCGTCGCATTTTGATAAATATATTTTTGTAGTTATAGTTGGTAAGTTTATAGTGTATTAATAAATATATTTTTGTAGTTATTACTTGTTGTAAAATCTTGAAATTATGAGATTGTAAATGTTATGCATTGTGATTAATTTATTATAAACGAAACCTAATGTGAGTACGGACTAAGTCGTGAACTGTTGAATATTGAGAAATATTAATAATATGATTTATGAATGAATGTAAATTATTACATTATATGGAATTACTTATGTGGAAGTGGCTCTGATTTGTTAATGTGACGGATTCAATTAAAATGCCCGTTTGAACGTAGTATACGATTAGGATAGATTGGCATGCCAATAGGGTTAGAATGCGTGCTTGTACCGAATTTGCACTTCGATGCCTCTTTTTGCTCTTTGGTGCCTCTATTTGCACTTCAGTACCTCTGTATGCACTTCGGTGCCTCTGTTAGCATTTCGATGCTCTCTGGTGTGATTGGGCTACCCAAGCATTCAAGTCATGTTACTATAGTTTATCGGGCTACGAAAATCTGTGACTAATGTTAAAATGATTTGATAGTTCCAATGTTTATCTATTAGAAGGTTTGTATTAAGGTATGATCATGAGAGAATATTTCATTTTGATATTGATGTAAGGAAATTTAGATATACTTATATGAATGAATTTTATTGAATCATTGAAGAGCATGAAGGACATGATGAACTAATTCAGCACTAATTCTATGTGTTCTTCTAAATAATTGTTAGGTTTAAGTAATCTGAGTGTTTTTATTTTTCAAATTTTTAGTTGAGGCAAGCTGAATTGAATATTAGCTATGAACTTACTAAGATACCTAAGCTTACTTTGTTTGCTCTTTCTTTCTGTAGTTAACGTTTTGCGGAATTGGTTGGACGGATCAACTTCAAGAATCACACTTCTGCTTTGGTAGTCTTGTTATTTCAGTTTTGTGGCATGTATATATGGTTTTGAAGTTGATGAATTTAAAGTTTTATTTGGATCTGTAATGTGGTTAAAGTTGGTATATAATGTTAAATTTCATATTTCATGAATAACTTGTGATGAATGTGTGAAACTAATTTGGAACATTATTTTGATTTTATTTTGGGAGATAATGATTTGTGTTATTTAGTTTGTAAACATGATTTTGGTATTTGGTATCATGGAAATGGTAACTTGTGATTTAATGTCTTACTTGTTGATTTGTTGTGGAAATGGTCATTTTGTTTTGATAAATCTTTGAACTTCGATTGAGGTAATTTGGCATTTTAAAGTTTGGTATAGATGGCTGATGGTAGCTTATGTTACTTGGAATTTATTTGATTATTGAATTAGATTGATATGTTGGTTATGTCTTGTTCTATATGCTTTTTTTTTATATTGAAATGTGGTGCCAACTAGGGCATATTGGTTAGGCACATAGGTTGAATATGAATTAGTATATTTTGGTACATTTTTTAATAGGTTAGTGTGGTGTTAAATGCATGGCTTGTGTTTGAAGGTATTTTGGGCACACACGGTTTGCCACATGGCCATGTGTCCCACACAGTTGCATGACACGACCATGTGGCCTCTTTGATTTTTGGTGCAGGTTCGTCCACACGACCTCAGTGAGTTACATGGCCTAGCGACACGGTCGTGTGACCCTAAGTTACACGAGCACAATCAGTTACATGGTTTGGCTACACGGTCATTTTTCGAGCCACACGGGCTGAGGTCTGTCATACGGCTTGACCACAAGATCGTGTGACCCCATTTTTACTTTTTACTCAAAATTTTGTAAAAGTTTCGATTTAATCCAGAATTGTTCCCAATTTGTTTTAAATATTCTGTAAGCTTGAATTAGGTCCCTTTTTGATTGAATATCATGAAAATGATTATAAATGAATTATTTGGTTATTTTTAATTAAATTGTGAACAATGTTAAAGTTTTGTAGTTGTAATATCTTACAGCTCAAACCAGGCAACCAGACCAAGTATAGGGTGTTAGACTAGTTTTGATACCAATTCTTGGAAAAATAACTCGGTTTGAAAATGGTTTTCTTGCACAACGAAAAATAAAAATTTTGATAACCAACCTGATTTGTGATATTTATAAGAATGAACCTTAACTAAATTTGTACCTGTAACACCCCAAACTCGGCCTAGACGTTATGACCGTATCTGGCAATGTCACACAATAGTGTTTTTGAAACCTCGTTGTTACAATGAAAACATTCCATGTTATTATCTTCAGTAAACCTTTGTTAGAACTTAGGAAGTCGTCTTTATTCATTTAAAACAATTGTTTTGAAACATCCCTCATTGCGGAAGTTTTAATAAAACGGTCTAGGTGATCATGCGTTTAGAAATTACTTTAATTTTTTGAAAACCGAATTTCCTACGACCAGCACGTATAAATCCATAAAGTAAAATAAATAAATAAAAACCCAAATTTAAAACCAAAGTCCCAAAGGGTCCTTAAATTGCAACCCAAATAATCAATAATAATCAAATCATAAATCGTAAATTGAAAACCGTGAAGTCCAAAAATTACTGTGGTCACCGCTGAGTCCTCCGTCGCACCGATCCGTCTAATTCTGGGGATTACCTGTGCACATTAAACAAAAAAGGTGAGTTTACGTAAACTCAGTGTGTAATCCGGCAGAAACAAACAAACAATCAATATTCACAGTGCATAATTGAACAGTCTTGGGCCTAAGCCCTTTTCAGTATCAGTGACAGTTTGGGCCTTAGCCCATCTCAATAAAGTGTCAAAATGCAGTAGGGCCTTAGCCCATCACAGTATCAGTAGCAGTAACAGTTATGCAGTAGCAAAATCCTACCCAACCAGCCTCTACACACCATCTCTGTCCAACCCGACACTCCATGTAGGGATATAATCAACCCACCCATCCCTACACTCCAAGTAGTACTGAATGCGGCACAGTACAATAGTTTGCAGTTGAGCTTCCAGTAAATTAGGCTTAAAGCCTTTCAGTACACTTCCTCCGAATAACAACCCCCAAGCCAATGCAATGCAACACACAATGGATGACATGCTATGCAATTTCAGTACATATATTCAGTTCAGATATTAACATGCCCAGTACAGATATCATTCAGTCAATTTCACACATTTAGGGGTCTAAGTAGCGCTTACCAACCCTACAATAGGTTCACAGTCGACTTGGGCGACTCGTGCAACCTTAAAAATATTTCGGTAAAAATGGACCCACATGCCCATGCGTGTGGGCCCACTCGGCCCAAATTGGCCTTGGCCGTGTGATCCACTTTTAAAGTAACTCATGCTAGCTCAATACTCATATATGTTTTCACTATTTACTTATATGTTCATTAAAAGCTGTCTACTTGAGTCATTATCACTAAATTATTTATATATTGAGTTACAAAATTCTAAATTATGATCCGCTTGATGTTTTCGAAACTAGACTCATATACCTTTCTACCATAAAATTTTCAGAATTTATAGTTTATCAAATAAGTACAGTAAAATCTTTAAATTTATCCCTATTCTGCTGTTTGACAGCTTCAGCCTTTCCTTACTAAAATTTATTTATCTCTTAATACGGAATTTAAATGATGTTTTTCTTTGTTTCTCTTGAAAATAGACTCATCAAGGATTTAAAAATATAAATTTAAGCCCTTAATTATTTTTTTCAATTTTTGATGATTTCCTAAGTAAGATCAGGGGAACCCGAAATCATTCTGACCTTGTCTCACAAAATTTATTATATCTCATGATTTACAATTCCATTGCTTACATTGTTTCTTCCATGAAAAACTAGACTCAATAAAATTTAATTTCATATTTTATTCAACCTCTAACTCAATTCCCACTATTTTTGATGATTTTTCAAAGTTAGACTACTGGTGCTGTCCAAAACTATTTTAGTGCAAAACGTTGATTTCCAAGTTTATAACACCCTTATTTCCTTTCTCTACAATATTTCGCATCATTTTCTCTTATTTCTCTTATTTCTCGACAGCAAGCAATTTCGGCTTTTTGTCGAATCCCGTTTTCTGCATTTTGGTACACACCTAGTATTGTTTTTGATGCGTAAGCACTCCTAAGCCTCCAGAACCTAAAAATCGACCAACATATCTCCAAATTAATCACTTAATTTGTTTTTAATCAACCAATTTAAGAAGGAACTTGACTAAAAACCTAGCAAAACCCTTACCTCGCTTGAGTAACCACGACTTCGCACAATCACAGCATCAATTCAAAACCACCAGCCCCTTGATTAACTCCTAAACACCAAAAATGAATCCCCTTTTTAGAGATTAACCAAGAACGATTAATAATAGACAAAACCGTTACTTACCGAACATGCGCAACCAACGATGAACAACCGTATCAATTGAAAAAAAAAAGAAATGGAAGGGGAAAAAATAATGGAAATTTCGGCAGCAACTATGGGAAAGAATAGGCAGAGGAGGAAAACAGAAAAAGAAAACGTCAGAAAAAGTTTGGGGAATTGGAGAGAAAACCGAAACTCTAATTTTTTTATTTTTGCAACAAAAAGATAATCAGATTATTTCTGATAACCTATCCCCAATTATCTCCTAAATCACTCCCTATTAACCCACTAAAACACAACTACTCAAAATTTTACCCCAACACAACTCTTAGCCAAAATTGGAGCAAAAATATTGTCTCCACGCCATTACAGGGAATTGAACACAGGACCTTCAACACTCCAACACTCCACTTAACCACCAGACTAGTAGGCCCATTTTGTTATATACTTATCAACAACTAAATAAAATCCTATTGACCAAAGATTGGGCATTATTCATAAAAATACAAAATTTGCCCAAGTCATGGCTTGAACTAAGGACTCCTCACACACTCCCAAAACACTTAACCATTGAAGCAGATACAGATTTGTGTCATTGTAACACCCCACACCCGGCCTAGAAGTTAGGCTCGAATCTGGAATGTCACATTAAAGGCACAATTCAAAACGGTTTTGCTAATTAAAAATTTAAGGCCCAAAAGCCCAAAATCTTTTAGTCTTATTAATTAAAGATAAAAACCCATTTTATTATTTTAAGTATTTCGGAAACCAAGTTTGAACATAAGAGCTTACTTAGGTTTAATAATTAAATACATAATTGATCTCAAAACCCAAAATAAATCTGAAGTCAAAACGGAGTACAAGGCCTTATTACATCCACCGAAAATTAAGTAAATAAAAACATGTACTTTGAAACAAATAAATGAAAATTCAAGCCTCTTGTAGTGTGCCCATCTCCGAGTCCTCTCCCATGTCGAGTCGTCTATTCAGGATTACCTGAAACATTAAATTAAAGGGAAGTGAGTTTCGAAACTCAGTGTGCACAACCCTTGGCAATCAAATCACTTACAAATATTCACATTGGGCCTAAGCCCTATCAAAATCGGTGGTCTTGGGCTTTAGCCCACAGTGACCTCATATCATATCATATCGTATCATTTATAAACAAATAATGCAAAACCCACCCCAAAAATCCATCCGCTACACATACCATTTCCCTTCCAACCTTATGACTCCTGTGGGGAATTCTAGCTCGACCCACCCCTCCGCTAGACACCAAGGGTAGCCCGGTTGCGGTACTACCGAACGTTGCAGTAAAGCTGCTTAATCACATATATTGGGCTTAAAGCATCCGGTGGATCCATACCATACGGCCATGCGATCCTCAAATCTTCCTCCTTACCATAATTCCCACCCAAATGCATCCTAAGCAGAATATCATATGAATGCATCAAACATACGAGTAACATCCATAAACTCATATTCGTCACATAGGGGTATTTTCGTCATTTCGTTACACATGGGTATTTTCGTAATTCTACCCTACAAGGGTATTTTGGTAATTTTCCAAAATAAGGGTATCTTGGTAATTTTGCAAAACAGGGGTATTTTGGTACTTTATAAATCTAGGGGTATTTTAGTAAATTTTAGAAATATAAGGGTATTTTAGGAACTTTGCAAATATGAGGGTATTTGGTCCCTTTCAGGTTTTAGCTATGAACTTTAGCCCATCAACAAGTCCTTGCGGCTAAAGTGAATAGACACTACGCACCAGGTAGGATTCCAGAAAAGAGGAGGTGGGCCACTAAGGCCGCTTAAGTACCAAGCTCTCCCTAGATCCAATCCTAGACATGCGTACGTCCGTTGCCACACTCCAACTTTGTGACTTGTTCACAAACATGTTTAATTAGATTAAGTTTTATAGAATTTAAGAGTTGTTCAAACTAGGCCTAAGGTTCATAAACCCTAACATACATGTCTACGTCCCCATAAGCCCATCAAGCCCATATCACACCCTTACGGCCCATTAGGCCCAAATCTCATTATATAACCATTTCATCAATTCTTAGCCTCAGGGCCCACCGGGCCCATTTAGCCACGTTCGGCTTTTCAACTTATCGGCATTGTCGATATCGTGTGTGTAGTGTTTGTACACACCTGGTAACCACGTGCGCTGTAAACCCCTTAGTCACAAACCTACAATCGAAATTACTAGCGATTAACCAAAGCTTTAACACATACTTATCAAAAACTGAAACCTCACCGTACCCTTACCGTGTACCTCACATTCTAGTAGCCCTTCCTTTGCTACTATTGGCGTTTATCCTTTAGATCTGCACCCAAACACCTATATCGTCAAAACCAAGTGACCCATATTGATCATAAGTCACTCCTACGAGCCACATTAGATTCGGTCACTTACAAAACCATGATTGGGTCGAGAACACTTACCACCTTGTTAGCAATCCCTACCTACCACTCTTGCGATTGTTGATCCTTTCCCTTGTTAATACCAAGAGTATTCTAAACAGAGATAACGATGCAAATGGGCCTAAGGCTCATTCTCGGCCCAAATGAGCCGACACGCTCGTGTGGCCCATTTAGCCCAAATCTAGCCACAGATATGAGATTCACCTAGTCTAGTCTAATATATACTACACAATCATACAATCTACTTATATGGGCTCACGGGCCCATTGGGCCCACTTCGACCCATCGTGGCCCAAGCAGCCTCAACCCACAAGAATACTATTAATGGCCTCAATTATCGCGTCGAAGCCTCCACACGTGCGCTCGCACGCTCGTGTGGCTACCATTGCCGGGTGCTCGGCATTTCGGCATTTGCCGCTCTACATCTAGAGTAGAGAGAATACACACCTGATAGGAATCTGGTGCTAACCCGCGGTCTGACTACTCCTGTGCCCAAACGCCCTCCAAGGTATATTCACTCTCCTTATAGGATACTCTATATATAGCTAGCTTCTTACCTTCCATCTTTGTATCTTTCCGATGTGGGATCCCTCCGTCAGTAGAGTTTAAATCCAACTCAAACTCTTGCCGTCCAATCCGCAAAAATAAATACTTCCTTACTTTCCATGAGATTCGAACCCTTGATCCCTTCAATAGCTCAACACGCCACTTACCACTAGGCCACAAGCTCTTCTTGTGTCTAAAATCATGCTCAACTAAATATAACCCTATGGCAAAATTCTAGAGTCCATTTAAAAAGAAAACCAAAATGCAAGAGCCAAAACTTGAACCTTGGACCTCCTTCCTTCCTTGTGGCGTCACCCCCTTGTCTTTTATGTAGCGTTACTTTTCCACTACACCACACACTCCACTTATGTCATTTTTTTCCACATTTTAACCCCAGGTTCATCGAGCCTTACCGAGTGTTGAAATGTGTGGGACCAGTAGCTTATCAGTTGGAGTTACCTCCGAAATTGAGGCAGATACATGATGTATTCCATGTCTCAATGTTAAGGCGCTACCATTCGGATCCATCCCACATAGTGAAAGTGGAAGAAATCGAAGTAAGACCTGATTTATCTTTTGAAGAGGAACCAGTTCAGATCTTAGACTGAGATGTTAAAGTACTGAGAAGGAAGATAGTTCCGTTGGTTAAAGTTTTGTGGCATAATCACGGTTCAGAGGAGGCCACGTGGGAGCCAGAGGATGTGATGCAACAGCAATACCCTCACCTCTTTTGATCAGGTAAATTTCGAGGTCGAAATTTCTTTAAGGGGGTAGAACTGTAACATCCTAGAATTGGGGGTTCTACATTTTATGTGTTTCTGTGTGTTTGGTTTGTTTTGTGTGTTAATTTGGTGTGTTTGGGGGTCTTGGGAAGGCTAGGAGTTAAGCCAAGGCCTTGGTAAAAATTTTTATTTTTAGGCACTTTAGGGGAGAGGTGGTTGAGGCAAGTCTTGAGGGTAATTTCTTGTGTTTGTTGACACAAGAAGAAGTGTGGTAGAGTGGCAAGAAGATGCCACTTAAGGTGTAGGGGTGTGACGTCACAAGGGAGCAGCAGTAGGGAAGGAGTTTGAATCCCATAAGCCTCACTATGAACTTTATTTTTGGCACCAGGATGGAGGGAAGATGGATTCGGCAAGGACTCTTCAAGGGTGAGTGTTGAATGAGTCAAGGCATTTGAATGGGTGGTCATGAGGTGTTGGTGGTATTTGAATTGGTCAAACCAATTCAAATGAATGAAGGGGAGTGAAATTAGGAGGAAATCAAGGGATTTGGTGAAGGTGGGTAGTGTTGGCTGAAAGTTGGAGAGTGGGGAGGGGAAATTTTGGCTATGTGTTTGAGGCTAGGGAGGGACGGCATTGGATGTGTGTTAGCAAAATTGAGAGCTTGGAAGTGTGTGTGCGTGCCGAAGTGGTGTGTGAGCTTTTGTTTTCATTTCGGGTTGCCTAACTTGTGTGTGCTGAAACTCCCTAGGTGCATCTAAGGTCTCTCCTTAATTCTTTTTGTTTCTTCTCAACTTCTTCTCTTTTTCTCTTTTGTTGTCAAATCTTCCCATTCGTACATTTCTTTTCCTTCGGGTTTATCGAAAGCACTTTTGGCTAAATCTCTGCTCATCATCCTCCCTTTTCATTCAACTTTCTTTTTCTTCTCTTTGCTACACTTTTCTCCAAAGCCGAAACCCTCTTCTTCATCTTTTCTTCTTGCACTTTATTTTCTTTTCTCATCTAGCCGAAGCCTACTTCTCATCCTCCTCTCTTTGTGTTTTGTTTTTTTCACCTTTCACTATAACCGAACCTCCATCCCTCCTTTCTACTTCTTTACTCTCTCCATTAAACCGACACTCCTATTCCTCTTGGTTCTTGACGAGTTTTCTCCATAATCGAACTTCGTTCTTCATTGTTACTCTTCGTTCTTTTCGTTCTTCATTTTATTACCTTAGCCGAATCCTCTTTGTCACCACCCTAATCGATTCTTGCACTTCTTCTGTTAGCCAAACATCGCGAAGCAAAGTGCTAGGAAACTTTGGCCGCAGGAAGTCTTTTCAATCGATTTTGTTGGTTAAGGTAAGGGAGACTCTGCTGATCCTTTTTCTACTTTCACTCGGTTCTATGTGACCATAGCCGAATGGCTATTTTGCTCTTGTTAATGGTTCGTGACTAATCTTTCCCTTTCTTCTCTCTCTCGTGTTGGGTACGTTTACTTCGGGAAGGATCAGTAGCCGAACATGTTGTAGTCCACCATTCCATTCAGGTTCTTAAGGTAAGGAGTTCTTTTATCTTACACATTTAGACTCTCCTTTGTTATACTCTGTATTAATCAAATCTTTTGGTTAGCCAATCAAAGGTTCTCTTTGACCTCTGATCAAGTCTATTCAGGGATGCAAGAAACGGTCAAGCTGAGGAGGGGAGTGTACCCGTAGTCCCTGCTCCAAAAATTTAAAAGACGTGCTGTGTCAGTGGTTCGGGATTACCCACCAGGTTGTGGTAGAGAGCCGACGTCTGCCTGGGTTAGGCAAATAGCCGTTGTCCCTACTAGTGAGAGCATCGACGTATAGGGTTTAGTGTTACGCGTTATCAGGTGTGTAATGCTCACACTCTGTTTATTAAACTATGTTATTAACTGTGTTGGCTGAAAGCTGAAACGACTGTGTTGATAGTCAAGATACCCTTGTAGGTAAGGTTGGAGACACCAGGCAAGTTCCGCTATGATTTTGTGATCAAAATATGTGTATGTATGAACTAGTTGACAGTTGTGCATATGAAGCATGATCTTTCATCTCAGTATGTTAACATGTGTATGGACTTGGGATATGATGTGAAAGGGGAAGTGTTATTTAGGGACTGTCACAGTGGTTTGGTACCACGGTGGGTTGGCCCCACATGTCTCATCCAGTGACCATGTCTCAATGCTTTGGTACCACGGTGGTTTGACACCACGTATATATATTTCAGTGACTTGTCTCAGTGGTTCGGTACCACAGTGGGTTGGCCCCACATATATCTATTCGGGATTGTCATAGTGGTTTGGTACCACGGTGAGTTGGCCCCACACACATTATTAGTGACTCTGTTATAGTGATCAGGTATCACGGTGGTCTGGAACCACAGTGGCTTGGTGCCACGGGCATTTGGCTGATTCAGGTGATGTAGAGGGTGGAAAACTAGGTTGGACTGGGCTGCATTGCATACATGCTTAATATGTTGAATTGTGTGGGCTAAGGCCCAATGGGCCTCTATGGGCTTAAAGCCCAGATTTCGTTTAATGGGGATTTACACACTGAGTCTCGATGACTCACCCCTCTGCTTAATTTTGCATGTAATCATTAGATCGCGGATTTGGGAGTTGAGGTGGGCTTGCGGTGGCCATACAATGTTTTTCTCGTAAACTCGTTCTCTTATTTCAAACTTATTTTTAATTGGGTTTTGTTGTAATAATGCCACTATAACTTTAATTTGGGTTTTGTTATAATGTTGATATTGCATGTTTAATAAACTATCAAAGATGGAGTTTTTCTGAAATTAAAAACTTTGAACAATAAGTTTTCAAACAATTAACGAAAGAAGAATAACAAGCAACAAATTGAATCCGAGATTTTACTTAAAATCGCAACATTATTTTCAACTGACAAGTTTTATGAAATTCATCAAATTCGACTTTCGACAAATAAACCTGACTTCGTAACTCAGTTCAAATTAAACAACTACTTTAAATTTTCTCTAAAATACAAAGCAAAGTTTTACAAATCACGACATTTGGTTAGTTTTCCAAATTTCCTTTCCTGTAACATACCATATTTGGTCGTAGCGTATTGACTTATAGTCATACATCCGCAAAAACAAAAATTTAAATTTTGGGGTGTTATAGTACCTGTGTTTTTGGATAAGCGGATCCTTGATGTTTTCGAACTTTCAACCAAACGATTTTCTCTGCTATTATCGTACCACGAGCTGCTTCGAGTGTGGACTTGAACCAATTGAATCAGAACACAAAACTAGAAAGAGTTTTCTTCTTGGGGTGAAAACAAAAATTCTCTCTTCTTTAATAGAAACAGGTAAAATTTGTAACGCCCCGAATTTTGAGCCTAGAAGAAATGGGCTTCGCGTGTCGAAGGAATTGGAATTTAGTTGTGCATGTGAATAACATAAAAGTATGTCTGCTTTGGTGGCTAAGGGTCCTGAGAAGTATTGGAGAAGTCCTGAGTTCAAACCTGGGCTTTAGAAAAATTTTGGTTTTAGGTGAATAAAACCCTAGATGTAAGTAAGTAGGCTTTAAGAATATTGTTGGGCAAATCATGAAACAAGAAGGGTTGGTGATCTAGTGGTAGTGGCGTCATTATGGTGGCAAGGGGATCTTGAGTTCGAATCGCATGGGATGCAAAAGGATTTTATTTTATTTCCATGAGGTGAGAGAGGTAGAGTTGGATTAAAACTCTCCTGGAGTGGTTGTTGACTTGGTCTTGGAGAAAGTTGTTGGGGAGTTCAAATTGGTCTTTGAGGGATTTATGGAGTGATTTTAGGAAAGTTTTGGGGGATTTGGATGAGGGGGTTGTTGGTTGAGGATTTGGGGGAGAAAAAGAAGGAATTTGGTGTGTAATGGGTGTATAGTGCCAAATTTGAGTGGGGAATACTCAGAATTTCGGGATTGGGAGTTTGAGTGCACTATTTTGGGTTGGGGTAATTGACCATTTAGGGAATTGTCCTTTACTGCCGAATATATCATTCTTTTTTCCCTCTCTTCTTTTTCGGTTTTGGTCTGCCAATCTTCTTCTTCCTTTCTTGCCGAACTTTTTTTGTTTCTCTTATCTCCCCATTTTGTCTATAGGCTTTTAGTTAATGATTTTCTTGATCGATTGTTTTGATCTCTCCTCCCCTCCAGTGTCTTAATTCTGTTACTGATTTCTCTCTTCTTCTTCTTTGATCAGTTCCGGTTTGGGAGTGGCTTTAGCAAACAGTGAGTTACTAGATTTTTTCTTGTTTTTTTTCTATTCCTTCGATATGTCCAAACTCCTTTCTCAAACGTATGCTCTTTTCTTTTATGTTCTCTGTTGGCTGATTCTCTTTCCCTTCCTATGCTTGGTAGTGCCTTCGGTTCATAGAATTCCATGAGGAGTGCAAACCGTTCACTCATCTTGCAATCAAAGGTAAAAGTTGAAGGCTTGTAATTTCTCAAGTGGTTGGCTGAATGTTACTTTCCCCTTTTTGGGGGAAGGGTTGCGTGTACTTCCTTTAGACTAATGTGTACTAAACCATGGTTTTAGATCATCGTGGTTGATAGGTTGTATTTGTAATACAGTTAATCGTCAAAAAGGAGTGTGATCAACTCTAGCCTGTGATCTAAGGGAAATAAACCGATTAACGATTAGTCAAGGTAAGTATGGACTGTCGTTTTGGGCTTGGACAGTTATTAACCTTATTGGATGTAAATCTGATATGATATTTTGGTTGATTATAAAATTTAGAGAGTGTGGATCTTAGCTAGTTTTGTGAACAGGTGTGTAACAGTACCCTGTATTTGATAGTTGGTGAGAAAGCCGATAGAGTGTGTGTAACTGTATTGATTAGGTTTGTATTGGCAATGTATGCATATATATTATGCTTGAATGATTGACTAAATAGGTACGATTGGTAAAAGATAAATAATGAATATGCTTTATGATTGTTTTGGTTGATAAGTAAAGTGAATATGCAAATAAAGCTAAGAATATGATACTAAAATGATCAGCATGACATTTGGTTTATAACACACCTAAATAAATATATTATGTATTATATGTTATATTGATCGTCCGATTGTGGATTAACTTAGTTTGTGGTATGAATGAAATTTGTGGTACAATCTAATGCATATAAATTGGCATGCGAATAATATGTAATTTTAGTTGTTATTTGTGTTCAAATTGGTTTATGATAACAAGGTTATATGCACATGGTTTTATTATTGGTAAAGAAATATGTCCAGTTTTAAATTGTGCTATTTTAAATGTGTGCAATGCCGTTTAAATGAGTGGTATTTAAGTATGTGATATGGTTCATATTGATTGAATTTAAAGTCGCATCATGTTTGCTATTAATCAATAGTATGATCGGCCATGATGTAATGTTACTATGCTTGTATATACAATTGAATATTAAATGGTATAATATAGTTCGGGTGGTTTAACATGTGCATATATATTGAATTAATATGATTGATAATCAGCTTATGTTATATTTGTTTTGATTTATGTTCGATATATCTTATATAATTATATATGCTGGGATATGTTTCAAGTGTGTAACTGTCATTAATGTTTAAGTCATGTGGTTTGGACATTTTATGTATTAAGTACTTGTAATATGAATTGTTGCACATTGTTAAATTGAATATGTGATTATTTAGATGATATTAATATGGTTAAATATTGAAGCATGATTTGTACATGTGATATGACTAGAAAAAATAATGAAGTGATTTTGGTTGATTATGTGATCCAAATATATATATGAGTTTGATTTGTAAGGAATAAGAGGATGGATATTAAAGGAGTTAAAAAAATTTTAGTAGAAAAGATCATATTGCTTTGTGCTTGAATTCAAATGAATGTTTGTTCTGAGTTGTGTTTTGTTCGGTAATGCCTCAAAACCCTAATCTTGTAACATCCCAAAATTGGGCCTAGTAGGATTGGGCCCATTGGGCCTTGGGCTTAGGAGTGTTTAAAATCTTCGAGAATATGAGAATGGTGTTATTGCAAATTGGACTTATTAGTTAAGTCAATTTGGAAGGTTACGAGGTTTCTATGAAGTCTCGGGTTTAATTGAGCCTTAGGAAAAATTTGGTATTTTAGCACTTTAAGGAGAGATGGTAAGTAGCTTCAAGACTTATAGAAATAAATGAGTAAAGTGCTTGCATAAATGAGCTATTGGTAAGAAGGATATGATGCCACATGATGGACTTGAAGGGAAGAGGTTCGAATCACTTGGTATGCATTTTTGTGACTTAAATTTTTGAACTCATCTAGCATGTGTCGGCCAAGCTTTATTTTTGGAAGGTTGGACTTTTAGTTTATGGCAAGGTGTCTAAAGGATTAAGGTAAGAGTGAACTTAAGGAAAAGAATCATACGGAAAAGGCATGTAAGGGGGGACATAAGGCTTGAAACAAGGGTGATGCTTTAGAAACTTTGGGATGACTAAACTTTGACTTTGTGTCCATGTACTTGGACAGTTTTGGGGGCTAGAGGGGTGGCCAAATTTTTGAAGGCTTTTGGTAGGATTAGGTGCTAGTTGGGCACATTCTCTTTTGGTCATTTTTGTGTTCTCTCAAAAACTTTTCTCTCCATTTTTCCTCTCCTAGCCGAATGTGTTTTGTGCAATAGGTAAATTTTGTTTTGGTTTCGGTCATTTCTTCTAGACCAAATTGATATCATCTTCTATTCTTTCCCAAGTTTCTCCTCTTTGTGCCGAAACCATACCATCTTGAAAGGTCATATTCTTTTTCTTCTTTGATAGCCGAATATCATTGTTCGATTCTCTCCATAGCCGAACCTATTACACCCTACTTCTTCACCATTTCTTTTCCTTTCGTTTTGGACAATCTCTTCTTAATATTGGTAAGTGATCATATATTCCTCTTTTCATTTCTTTTTCTTTTTCTTCCAAGACGTATATAGGTGAAGGGGGTGTATTGTGGTGATTCTTTCTCAAGCCGAATAAGGTGTGGCTAACATTGTTTTTGTGTTAATCACTTCTAAGGACTCGAAGTACTTTATCGGAGGGCCAATCAAACACCTATCCCTCGTAATAAGAGACGGATTGTTGGTAAGTGATAGATTGTTAATCAATCGCAATATTTGGTTGAAGTGGTAAATTGGGTTTTGGACTAATAGTTGACCGATTGTACCTTTAGGTGCCGCGGAGAGTATCATGTTACGGATTCCGAATAAGGTGTGTAATCCCGTACCCCTCCGAATATATGTTTGAAATGGTGAGTAAATCTCACATCTCTCTGAAATTTTACATGAAATATTCAGTGATTCGATAGAAATACTGAAGAAAACCGATAACCGGCATCCATGATCACTCGGACGTGCGTATGCTCGTAGTGGTAATCATGTTTTGTAATAAAATAGTTTCGGTCAGAAACAGTGACCTGTATTTGAAAAATCACAAAAAATTGGATAAAAGGAATTAAAAAGTGAGTAAGATATTAAATTAAAGCTTACTGTGTCTATTTTAATATGAAAGAAACGGAGAAGGAAAATGAATTTTATATTCTGAGATATGTAAATTTTAGTGAGACTGGTTCTGAATGACTTCGGGGTATTCTGTTCTGTCTTGAAAAAATCATATAAAATTGTACAAAGTGAATTAAGAGTTATAATTGATATGTATGGATTACTTAGTGAACCTATTTTCAATAGAAACAAGTGAGAGCAGTATATGAAAAGTGTACAGTAAGATATTTGAGATTAAGGTAAGAGAGGTCAGAATCATTGGACAGTGGAATAAGGGAAAGTTGATGGAATAAACTGTACTAAATGGTTAAGCTAAAAATTCTGGAAAAATTACAGAAGAAAGATATATGAGTCTAGTTTCAATGAAAATTTAAGGATTTAGATTTCGAGTTTTCTAACTTGAGTTATAGTCAGTTTAGTCAGTATGATGCAGATGGACAGTTTCGATTTTATGCCCCAAATTAGTAATTAGGCCTAGGTTGTAAAATTACCATCATACCCTTAGAGGGTAAATTACCAAATTACCCTTAGTGGGCACGATTACCAAATTATGAAAATGCCCTTACGGGCCGAGTTACGAAAATGCCCCTAATGAACTGAATTACGAAAATACCCTTTATGGGCCAAATTGAAATTGTTGCTATATGGGCCGATTGATATTTTGCTATATGGGCCGTGTGATATTTGATATATGGGCCGTTTGATATTTGATATATGGGCCAAATGTGATATTTGATATATGGGCCAAATGTGATATTTGATATATGGGCCAAGTGTAATATGAGCTATATGGGCCAAAATGTGATATGGGCCAGATTGTGTAAATTTTTATAATGGGCCGTATGTTTGTAATAATTTTATGATTTGATATGAATAATTGAATGTGCATATTATATACATGATTTACATGGGTTGGGCTATTTGACGAAGAGAAGTTCTGGTATGTAACATCCCGAAATTGGGCCTAGGAGAATTGAGCCCAATGGGCCTTAGGCATAGTAGCGTTTAAATTTTTGGAGAACAAGAGATCGGCTTAAATGCTAGTTAGACCCATTGGATAAGTGATTTTGGAAGGTTAGAGGGCTTCTATGAAGTCCCGGGATCAAATATTGCCTTTGGGGAAATTTTGGTTTTAGGTGAAAAAAACCCAGGAAGTTGGCAGATATGCCTTAAGAATAAAATATGGAGAAAATAACACAAAAGGAGTGTGTAGTGTAGTGGCAAAGTGACGCCACTTAGGGGACAAGGGAGTGACGCCACAAGGGAAGGAAGGAGGTCCAAGGTTCAAGTCTTGGCTTTTGCATTTTGGTTTCTTTTTGCTTGGACCTTAGAATTTGGCCCATAGTTTATATTTAGTTGCGCATGGTTTAAGACACAAGAGAAGCTTGTGGCCAAGTGGTTAGCGGCGTGGATTATGTTGCAAGGGAGCCTGGGTTCGAATCTCATGAGAAGCAAGGGAGTATTTATTTTGCGGATTGGACGACAAGAGTTTCAGTTGAATTTAAACTCTACTGACGAAGGGATCCCACATCGGAAAGACACAAAGAATGAAGGTGAAGAGCTAGCTATATAAGGAGCATCCTAGGAGGATGGAGGGCGTTTGGGCACAAGAGTGGTCGGAGCGCGGATTAGCCCCAGAGTCCTATCAGGTGTGTAACTCTCTCTACTCTAGCTGTAGAGCGGCAAATGCCGAAATGCCGGTTACACGGCATTAGTAGCCACACGAGCGTGCGAGCACATGTGTGGGGCTTCGACGCGATAGTTGAGGCCATCAGTAGTATTCTCGTGGGTTGGGGCTGCTTGGGCCTCGATGGGCCGAAGTGGGCCCAATGGGCCTGTGGGCCCATATGAGTAAATTGCATGATTGGTTAGTATATGTTGAACTAGACTAGGTGGAAGTTATATACGTGGCTAGATTTGTGCTAGGTGGGCCACACGAGCGTGTGGGCCCGGATGGGCCGAAATCGGGTTTTAGGCCCAATCGTCCGGTACAACCGGAAATGGTAGCTGAGTCGCTAGTGGTGACATTAGGCCTTCGAAAAGGCCATTTTAGTTGTGAATTTACGAAAATACCCTTAGTAGGTAAAATTACGATTATACCCTTAGAGGTTGATTAGCATGATTATGTTGTTTAGTTTTGGCCGATTGTAGGGGAAGGCTTGATCTCGCATATCTCGGGTTGTGGCTAGTGCTCGAAAAGTGTTAAGGAAGGTGGATCTAGTGCGTTAGATCTTGATCTACGGGATTTGATAGTCGCATTAGTAACCAGGTGTGTAAACTGACACACTTCTGTTTAGTAATATGATTGATAACCTGTGTGATGACTAATGAAACAGTGGTGACTGTTATGATACCCTAATGGGTATGATTCTGGACTCGGGTAAGTCAGTATCATTATTGTTATAAATTTACTGATGATTTACATGATACCATGGTTGTGATTATATGTGACAAGGGATATGAGATTAGATATATTGGTATGATATGCATGATTGTATGACATGCATGATTCTATGATATGCATGATTACATGAGTATGGTATGTTGATGGGTGATACGAGTGGAGGGAGCAGTGATATCTTGTGCTGACGAGCACCAGTGCTTTGGTAGCACAACTTTGTGACTTTGGGTCACCAGAGGTTTGGCACCTCCAGAGGTTTGGTACCTCCGCGTCTCGTCCCAGTGGCTCAGTACCACAGTGGGTTGGCCCCACGGATGATTATACGGGATTGACGCCAGTGATTTGGTATCACACGATGGGTTGGCCCCATCACCAGACTTGTGACTACGGTCACCAGTGCTTTGGTAGCACATTGTGTCTTTGGGACACCAGAGGTTTGGCACCTCATTGCGACTCGTCCCTGTGGTTAACACCACCGTGGGTTGGCCCCACTTGAGATATGGGATCGTCTGCTAGTGATTTGGTATCACACGATGGGTTGGCCCCATCATTGGATTTGTGACTTCGGTCACCAGTGCTTTGGTAGCACAAACGTGTCTTTGGGACACCAGTGGTTTGGCACCACATTGACGGATATTGTGTCTTTGGGACACCAGTGTTTTGGTAACACATTGTGACTATATGTCACCAGTGGTTTGGCACCACCAGTGGTTTGGTACCACATGGGGTAGAAAAGGTGAATGGATGGTTAGGAGTGGGTGCATATTAATTGGATGCATGATGATTATGTTATGTTTGCATATGATGTTTTGCTAATCCGGGAAAAAGGGTTGCACACTGAGTCTTGGTGACTCACCTTTTTCCTTTAACCATTTCAGGTATTGCATAAAGCTGGACCGGGATCGGAGAGGACAAGGTGGCCCATGCCGAAGATGATGATTTAATATTTTATGCTTGGTTTTGATATAAGTACTTTATTTGAATTATTGGGTTGTAATAAAGGCCATTTTATTATTTTGGTATTACTTTAACCATGGTTTATCTGATTTGGATTTCTATGTGAAAATGGTTTTAATTCCAGTACCCTATTTATAAAAGTATGTTTAATAAAGTATTTTCAGACAATTTGTAACTTCTAAAGTTTGCATATTGCTTTAAATGAACATGGTTTTCAAAAATTGAATTCTTTCATGCTTTATGCTAAGTTAATAAAGATTTTCATCCGACTTTCCCCAGTGACATAACCAGATTCGGTCGTAGTGAATGGGCCGGGTTTGAGGATGTTACATGGTAGCTTTGCTACAAAATTCTGATGGCTTCGTGCCCAGTTTGATATATGGCTTCGTGCCTAGTTAATGGCTTCGTGCCCAGTTAATGGCTTCGTGCCCAGTTTAATGGCTTCATGCCCAGTTTAATATATGGCTTAATGCCCAGTTGGTGTGTTGGCGGGGTGGGTGACTAAAGCTCCCCACAGGTGTGCTGGTTGGTACGGGTGGTGTGTAGCAGATGGAAACTAGGTTTGGTTTGGGAATTGCATATCACATGCATATTATATACATGTTATTATGTTATAATTGTAAATGGGCTTAGGCCCAAAATATTGCTATGTGTGTTCCGACCCAGTGGATGATGGTAAGGGGATTATACACTGAGTTCTTGTAACTCACCCCCCTTTCTCTTAACCCTTGTAGGTAGTGCTCCGTAGTGAGGACTTGGGCCCATGGATGACTCGGTGGAGGCTATACTTTCGAAATGGTGTTATCGAATTTTAAATTTATTATTTTCGTTTATTTTATTATTTTTCTATTTTGGTTTAAGTTGTAATAGGGCCTCTGGAGTATTTTATTATTTGCTTTATGGTTGTTATACTTATTATTTTGCTTAAATTGTTTAAAACGAGAATTTTTCTAAAAACGTAAATAAAGGTTTTCCAAAATCGATTAACAAATGGATTTCAAAATAAACTTTTACAAATATGATTTAACTCGAACTTTCTTTCGAATTATTAACGACATTTTCAAAAGTCACGGATTTAAAGTTCAATTCCTTGATTTGTGATTCATCAATCAATCTTTCAAAAATACTTGTATTTTATCAACGTTTCCGCAATGTTTCAAGATGTTTTTGCAACTCTATTTCAAACGTCACTTTTTCGTAAATCACTTATTTCAAATATGCTTTCACAACCAAAAAGGTTTATTAAAGATAATTATGTTTTCACGTAGACACAATTGCTTAAGTGTTTTGGGTTTTAACAAAGAGGCTGTAATTCTCAAACAAGTTTTTAACAATTGCAAAGTTGGTTTTGAAAAACACTTCCATGTGGCACGCCAGATTCGGGCCTAACTTCTAGGCCGGGTTTGGGGTGTTACAAATCTGGTGATGGATACGGGTTAGGGGTGTTACACTAAAGTGTTAAATAGTAATGGAACATTAAATTAGAAGTCCTTATTGAATAAATAGACCCCACAGTAATTAGTGGCTGAACATGGAGACAAAGAAATTGGTGGCATTAGGTGAATTAGTTGATAAAATAAAAGAAAGTTTTCATATTTGTCATTCTCTCTTTCTTCTCCACTGATTTTCACTCAAGAAAAGGGGCATGGAAGCTTGAAAATTTCAGCAACCTTTAATCCTTGCAAGTAAGTCATCATGATGGTCATTTTTTTTATTATTTTTGTGTTTTTGAAACCTTTATAGCTCAATCTAGCTAATGAGGGGACTATTTTGCAAAATAGTTGAAAATATAGGGTTCTTCCATGTGAGCCTTCATGTTGTTTGCTGAAATTTTATGAAAGAAAATGAATCTTGGTTGTTAAATAGACAACTTTTGTTTAGTGATTTTCATGAAAACACCTAAAATGGACCTTTTTGTAAAGGTTGTAAAATAGGTAGTAAATGTGTGAAATAATTGGATTTGTGAGTTGCTATAAGCTTAAAATAAATTCATCTAGGCTTGGTTAATAAGGAAATTTGATGAAAATCGTTTTACGAGCCTATGGGCAAAATCGTAATTATGTGAAATCTAAGGGCAAAATAGTAATTTTGCCAAAGTAGGAATTTTGGAATGTCTTGACTAATGTGGTGATTAAATGAGTGAATTTTATCATTTTAGATTAAGAAAAACGGAGTCCGAACTTAGACCGGGGAAAAACCAAGTTATTGGACTAAATCGAACAAGTCGCCCATATTTTGTATATCGAGGTAAGTTGTACGTAAAGAATACAAATCTATTGTTATTATACATTAAACAATTGATATTGCATAAATTGTTTGATTATTGTTGTTGTAACACCCCAAACCCGGCCTAGAAGTTAGGCCCGAGTCCTGAATGTCACATCAAAGGCACACTTCAAAACGATTTTATCATTTAATACTTTAAGGCCCAAAAGCCCAAAACCCTTGTATCTTGTTAAGTTACGTTGAAAAGCCCATATTTTAGAAAACATTCATAGGTTGAGTTATTTCGAAAACCATTCCAACTTTAGAAATTCTATGAAATTTATTAAGCGGATAGTTGAAACAATAAAACCCAAAAATAAAGTCAATTAGGAGTTACATGGCCTTATTACAATCCACTGGAAAAAAATTATTTAAAAAAACCCATACCATTATTGGGCCCAACGACCCTTTCCAAGATTCTTAACATGGCTTGCGATACGGCATCTTCCGTAGCGGCAACCCGTTCATTTGCTCCTCTTTCAGCTACTGGTGAGGTCGGAGCCTCTCCTACTCCTACGTTGGGCATATAGCCTGACTCGGACGATCCTACCTTAACACCTCCATGACCTCTGCCTCAACCTCTTCCACCTCGTCTAGCGCTCATCGTTGCGTATTTATGAATTAAGAATTTTATGAAATTAGTACTTAGTTCCACTTGTTTAGGGCACATGTCTTATGTAAGTAACAACAATTTAAAGTTATTTCGCGGTCGAGAATCCACTACAGGCTTAAGTTTCCTACGGGCTTTAGTCTCTAAAAGCCCTTTTTTTGTAGCCCATTATCTATACAATTTCAATAACTTAAGTAAATGTAGTACAGAAAACTTACTTGGCTCAACGTCGAGGGATCGGTGAACCACACTTCAAGAATCCTGCAAAAACTTTTTTTTTAAACCCAAAATCTAAAGCCCATGTCACAGCCCGAGCTTTGCAACTGGACTCTGATACCACTAAATGTAACACCTCAAACCCGGGCTAGAAGTTAGGCCCGAGTCTGAAATGTCACATCAAAGGCACACTTCAAAACGATTTTAGCATTTAATACTTTAAGGCCCAAAAGCCCAACACCCTTATATCTTGTTAAGTTACGTTGAAAAGCCCATATTTTAGAAAACATTCATAGGTTGAGTTATTTCGAAAACCATGCCAACTTTAGAATTTTATGAAATTTATTAAGCGGATAGTTGAAACAATAAAACCCAAAAATAAAGTAAATTAGGAGTTACATGGCCTTATTACAATCCACTGGAAAAAAAAAACAAAGTATTTAAAATAAATTCATTTGAACAAAATAAAACATTTGATCAGCTTGTAATGTGGCCATCTCCGAGTCCTCTCCCACGTCAAGCCATCTATTCAGGATTACCTGAAACATTAAATTAATGGGTGTGAGTTTTGAAACTCAGTGTGTACAACGAATCAAATCACATACAAATATTCACATTGGGCCTAAGCCCTATCAAAATTGGTGGTCTTGGGCCTTAGCCCACAATGACCTCATATCATATCATATCATATCGTATCATATGCAAAAAAGATAATGCAAAACCCTCCCCAAAAATCCAACCGCTACACACACCATTTGCCTTCCAACCATTGTACACCTGTGGGGATTTCTAAATCAACCCACCCATCCTCTACACACCAAAGATAGCCCGGTTGTGGTACTACCTAACGTTGCAGCAAAGCTGCTAATCATATAACGGGCTTAAAGCCTCCTATGGATCCATGGCCATAATTCCCACCCATATGCATCCTAAGCAGAATATCATATGAATGCATCAAACACATAAGTAACATCCACAAACTCATATTCGTCACATAGGGTTATTTTCGTCATTTCACTAACCAGGAGTATTTTCGTAATTCTACCCGATAGGGGTATTTTGGTAATTTGGAAAAATAAGGGTATCTTGACAATTTACAAATCTAGGGGTATTTTAGTAATTTACAAATATAGGGGTATTTTAGTAATTTTACAAATATAAGGGTATTTTAGTAATTTTACAAATATAAGGGTATTTGTCCCTCTCAGGTTTTAATTATGAACTTTGGCCCATCAACAAGTCCTTGCGGCTAAAGTGCACAGACACTACGCACCAGGTAGGATTCCAGAGAAGAGGAGGTGGGCCACTAGGATCGCTTAAGTACCAAGCTCTCCCTAGATCTAATCCTAGACATGCGTGTGTCTGTTGCCACATTCTAACCCAGTGACTTGTTCACGGACATGTTTAATTAGATTAAGTCTTATGAAATTTAAGAGTTGTTCAAACTAGGCTTAAAGTCCATAAACCCTAACATACTTGTCTACATCCCCACAAAGCCCATCAACCCAAATTACATCTTTATGGCCCATTAGGCCCAAATCACATCCTTATGGCCCGTTAGGCCCAAAACAATTCCAGGTCAAGTATTATGCTTGACAGACTCAATTCATACACAAAACCAAACAAACTCATCAAACCTAGCCTTAGGGCCCATCGGGCCTATTTAGCCACTTTCGGCTTTTCGGCTTTTCGGCATTGCCGATATCGTGTATGTAGTGTTTGTACACACCTGGTATCCACGTGCACTGCAAATCCCATAGTTACGAACCTACAATCGACGTTACTAACGATTAACCAAGGCTTTAACACATACTTATCAAAAACCGAAACCTCACTGTACCCTTACCGTGTGCCTCACGTTCTAGTAGCCCATCCTTTGCTACTATTGGCGATTATCCTCTAGATCTGTATCCAAACATCTATATCGTCAAAACCAAGTGATCCCTATTGATCATAAATCATCCTTACGAGCCACATTAGATTCGGCCATTTACTAAACCATGACTGAGTCGAGAACACTTACCACGTTGTTAGCAACCCTTACCTACGACACTTGCGATTGTCGAGCCTTACCCTTGTTAATACAGGTTAACGACAAGAATTGGGTTAGATTGTAACACCCCTTAACCCGTACCCGTCGCCTAATTAGGGTTATGATGCGTTACCGAACTAGACACAGTTTAGCACAGTCATATATGGAATAAACCCAATACGCATATTTAAATTTTCCATATCAACAAATGATGATCAAGACTTACATTACAAACAACCATGTTTCATAATGCAATACATCATAACTCATAATCTATACAAGTTTCGAATCAAGCTTCCACATAACAACACCAAATTTCATATATTAAACATATATAAATACATCTATTTCATTAATCGAATATCAACATATCATTTTATACCTTCTACAAATATGCATATTAAAACAAATAGGTCTTTAAGTAGAAATGGACTTGTATAGTCCCTATACATATTCGGCCCTTAAGTAGTATTGAGAAATTTTGTGTATTTTGTGTTTTATGCAAATGGGATTAAATTGTAAAAATGTGAAATAGTAGGGGTAAAATGGTAAATTGCCTATTTATGTGCTTAGGGACTAAATTGAGATGAAATGTACTTGAATGAGCTAAATTTTAATGTGTTTAGATCAAGAACAAAGAAAAACGGATTTGGATCGGGGAAAGACAAAGGTCATCGAATAGCCGGTTTACGCGGTCCGTCGACAGTCGAGGTAAGTCCTTAAGCAACTATATGCCAAAGAATTATTTATGAACATAGTATATGATGAAGTTTGGAAATTTAAAGTATAAATAATGCCAAAGAATTATCTATGAACATAGTATATGATGAAGTTTGGAAATTTAAAGTATAAATATACATGTTGGCCGAATGTGGAGTATGAGTTTGTAGTGAATTTAATTTGGTTAATGTAATGTGAATATGTATGTTTGGATTAATAGGTGAAAGTAAAATGAAGAATATGAGATGGTTGATATTTTAATACTAAGTAATGTGTATAGAAAGGTTGAATGTGTTGATATTCGGGCTTCGTGCCTAGCAGGCTTAGTGCCAGTGACATATTCGGGCTTCGTGCCTAGCAGGCTTAGTGCCGGTGACATATTCGGGCTTTTATGCCTAGCAGGCTTAATGCCGGTGATACTTTTAAACCAAGAAACCATAAATTGCTCGAGGTGTAACATAGTTAATGTATCGAGTTAAAGACTCAGGTAAGCCTAAGTCCCTTTTGAATTCATCAGAAGTAAGGTAAGTTGTGTTTAATATTACTTGAGTTGAAATAATATGATAAGAACGGTGTTATGTGAAATTGAGCTTATAATCAACGTGTATGAATATTATATGACAGAATTTTTAGTGTGATAATGTAGTTGATATGTATGTTGTATTTATATGATTTTAAACATGTGATTCAAGTAATATATGCACTTTGTACTTTGATGAGATGCAGGTTGATGGTAATGAAGTACAATTATTTGAGTTAATATACTACTAGTCTTTGGTCTTGTATCAATTGCATATTGAAATATTCATATCCAATGTCCTAGAATTATTGATTAAAAATGTTCAAGGGCTCGATTGTTGTATTATCTATTGCTTAAAACTTACTAAGCTAATGAGCTTACTCTGTATATGTTTGTATCTCTGTTTTATAGATCGTTGATTTAGCTACTGGCTCAGGGGATCATCAAGAAAGTCGACCACACTATCACTCTCTTTGGTATATATGTTTACTTTTCGAATCAAAGGCATGTATAGGCTGAATTATGACTTGAATGAATGATGTTCGGTTTTGTAAATGTATATATATATGGCCTTGCGAATAAGGCTATTACTTTTGGTTAAGCATCATTTGTATGTTTGATATAACGGTTTGTTTTAATATTTGGTATAAGAGGTGTGCATATTATGCTTGGAAGTTTAATGTAGTTATATAGAAATAATCATTTATATGTATTATATATATATATATATATGTATAAGTATGCATATTATGTCGTGTGAATTTTTCTACTTAAATTATTATGTGGTTGGTTATAATTCAGAGATGGTCATGAAAATGTGTATACTTATGTTTTGGGTTGATCATTGGAGTTTTAAATTGAGGACCGAATATATGGTCAATGGATTGGTTATATTTATATATTTTGGACTAGTCACATATCATACGTGTTTGGTAGGTTATTCAATAATCTTTGTGTCCATTAATTAATAAGGTAGGATGAATTGATATTTATGGTTTGACATGGCTTTTGTTTTAGGGACATTGCGCATATTATGATAGCATGATGTGTATGTTTTGTTATGCTATAATGTTCGAATGTCACATATATGAATGAAAAGCTAACAGAGTATCACGGACCTATTTGTTTTAATATGCATATTTGTAGAAGGTATAAAATGATATATTGATATTCGATTAATGAAATAGATGTATTTGTATATGTTTAATATATGAAATTTGGTGTTGTTATGTGGAAGCTTGATTCGAAACTTGTATAGATTAAGAGTTATGATGTATTGCATTATGAAACATGGTTGTTTGTAATGTAAGTCTTGATCATCATTTGTTGATATGGAAAATTTAAATATGCGTATTGGGTTTATTCCATATATGACTGTGCTAAACTGTGTCTAGTTCGGTAACGCCTCATAACCCTAATTCGGCGACGAGTACGGGTTAAGAGGTGTTACATTTTATTGGTATCAGAGCCAAGTTTAGTCGATTCTAGGACTACCGTAGTGCGTAAGAGTCTAGCTATACATGCCTTTGAATTGTATATATGATAGTGTGGTGACTTCTGACAATTTCAATTGTATTTTATATAGTAAATGGATCCCGATCCTGATAGAGTCGTAGCTGATGATGTAGAGAGCGTTGCGCCTGGTCTCGCACGTGGATCAGCACCATTAGACTCTCGACCAGTTTTGGGTAGGCATGAGGGGGAGGCTAAACAAGCCTTTTATCAGATGATGAACGAATGGTTTACCCAGTTAATTCAGATTAATCCGGCTGTACAACATCCTCCACCCCCGAATAATCCAACTCCGGTACCTTCAGCACCCCCGATGATAGATCCGATGAGATCTAGCAGGCCTCCCGTTGATAAAATCAGGAAATATGGGGCCGAGAAATTCAAGGCCAATGATGATGATGACGCAGAGCGAGCCGAGATGTGGCTTGATAACACTATTCGGGTACTCGATGAGCTATCTTGTACTCCAGAAGAATGCCTAAAGTGTGCTATATCTCTACTTCGGGACACTGCCTATCACTGGTGGAACACACTGGTATCAGTGGTTCCGAAAGAAAAAAGTTACTTGGGACTTCTTCCAAATTGAGTTCCGTAAGAAATATATCAGTCAGAGATTCATCGATCAGAAATGAAAAGAATTTCTGGAATTAAAACAGGGTCGCATGACTGTGACGAAATATGAACGGAAGTTTGTCAGATTGAGCCGTTACGCTCGAGAGTGTATATCTACTGAAGCCATTATGTGTAAAAGATTTGAAGACGGCCTGAATGAAGACATAAAGTTACTTGTTGGCATTCTTGAAATCAAAGAGTTCGTGACATTAGTCGAGCGAGCTTGTGAAGCCGAAGAGCTTGGAAAGGAGAAAAGAAAAGCTGAAGTAGAAGCTAGAGACACTCGAAAAAGATCATCGAGTAAAATTTTCCATTCCTTGCATAAGAAGTTCAGAGATGACCTCAGTCGACATAAAGCCACTTCAGACTTGCCTAGACGTGATCGACCTCCAGTGAGTTCCCGAGCCACTTCAATAGCTAGTGTTGGTAATGTTCCACAGAATCGGGCCGAGTGTAAACATTATGGGAAATGGCATCCTGGGAGTTGTAGAGTTCGCGATCGGTCCTGCTTTAAGTGTGGATCGTCGGACCATTTTATTCGAGAGTGCCCGATGTTAGCTGAGCAAAATGCGACTCAGAACACTAGACCGAGCAGTGCGCCAGCACGGGGTAGACCACTCAAACATTCAGGCAATGTAGGTGGTAGTCAGAGAGGGACGAAGGACACCGTAATACGATCAGAGGCTAGAGCTCCAGCTAGAGCTTATGCTACACGAGCCAGAGAGGATGCTTCTTCCCCCGATGTCATTACCGGTACTTTCACCCTTTATGATATTACTGTGATTGCATTGATTGACCCTGGTTCGACTCATTCATATGTGTGTGAAACTCTAGTATTCAGTAAGACTCTTCCAGTTGAGTCTACTGAGTTTGTGATTCCTGTGTCTAACCCTTTGGGTAGATGTGTACTTGTTAATAAAGTATGTAGAGGTTGCCCGTTGATGATTCAGGATTTTTGCTTCCCATCCGATTTAATGTTGTTGCCTTTTGATGAGTTCGATATAATTTTGGGAATGGACTGGTTAACTTCGCATGATGCAGTGGTGAATTGCAAAAGAAAGCTTATTGATTTGATGTCAGAACGATGAGATTATCAGAGTTGAATCCAGTGATTTAAGTGGGTTACCTACAGTAATATCCTGGATGTTAGCCCGGAAGTATGTGAGAAAAGGTTGCGAAGCTTATTTGGCCTATGTACTGGATAATAAAGTGTCTGAAAAACAGATTGAATCTATACCGGTTGTGCGTGAATACCTAGATGTGTTTCCTGAAGAATTACCGGGTTTACCACCAGTACGAGAGATTGAGTTTGGCATTGAATTAGTACCAGGGACGACTCCGATCTCGATAGCTCCGTATCGGATGGCACCTACTGAGTTAAAAGAGTTGAAAGCACAATTGCAAGAGTTAACTGATAGGGGCTTTGCACGACCGAGTTTCTCTCCTTGGGGTGCACCAGTTCTTTTTGTGAAAAGAAAGGTAGAACGATACGAATGTGTATTGATTATCGGCAACTGAATAAAGTAACTATAAAGAATAAGTACCCACTACCTCGGATTGATGATTTGTTTGATCAGTTGAAAGGGGCTTCAGTATTTTCGAAGATAGATTTGAGATCGGGTTATTATCAGTTGCGAGTCAGAGATATAGATGTGCCAAAGACTGCATTCCGGACGAGGTACGGACATTTTGAGTTTCTGGTTATGCCTTTTGGACTCACTAATGCACCTGCTGTTTTTATGGATCTAATAAATCGGGTCTTCAGACAGTTTTTGGATCGGTTTGTAGTAGTGTTTATTGATGATATAATGATCTACTCCAAAGATGAAACCGAGCATGCTGAGCATTTGAGATTAGTGCTACAAACTTTGCAAGATCAACAGCTGTATGTGTAATATCCTTAAATCGGGGTCTCTGCATTTTGTATGTGTTTGCTTGTGATGGTATGTCTGCTGTGTTGGTTTGATATGTTTTGGGGTCTAGGCATGACCTCGGGTTAGTCCTGGGTCATGGCCAAAATTTTTGTTTTAGCCCTTAAGAAGTAGGAGCTAGAGGAATTAGGGGTTAAAAGAATTTAGTTGAGGATTTAGACACAAGAATTACCTTGGTAAAGTGGCAAGGGAGGCGCCACTAAGGTGTCAGGGGAGTGACGCCACTTTCAGGGAAGGAGAGCCTTGGTTCGAGTTGCAGAAATCTCCCCTTGCCCATTAATTTTTTTTTGACGCCAAAGCTGAGGGAGTGGAGTGCTCAGGTGGGACTCTGTTGGATGGATGTGGACTGAGTCAACAATTCTAAATGGATGGAGGGGAGAAAAGGGGGGAGTGTTGGCCGAATTTTAAACTATAGGAGGGGAGGTGCTATCGGTTTTTGGGGAGTATTTCGGCTAGTGAGGAGAGGGTTTTCTCTCTTTGGTTTTGTGTCAAAGCCGAACCACCAATTGCCCTCTTTCTTTTCTTCTTTTTCGGCAGCTCTGGTAATTGGCCGAATCTTTTGTGCATTTTCTTTGAAGAGCTACATTTGGTAGCCATTCTCTCCCTTTTTCTTTCGGTTTTCTTTGGTTAGCTTATTGACGAATCCACCTCTTGTGCACTTCTTCTTCCTATTTTGTTCAAAGCCGAAACCTACCCTCACATCTTCTTCTCCATTTTTCTTTCTATTCCGTTCTTTCTCCTCTCTTAAACCCATTGCCGAATCTATCCCCTTCCCTTCTCTTGGCCGAACCCTTCTTTTCCATTCCATTATTCCCCTCCATCTCTTCTATCTTGGAAGCCGAAAGCCTCATTTGTCCTCTTTTGTTTCCATCAAGAACCTTGGCCGAATATTGTGTTCATAAACCCCTCTTTTCTTGCGTTTCTCTCCATCATCCTAAGTGCCGAAACCAAGTTCTTTCTTTTGAGGATAGCCGAATCTCCTGGTAAGATTGTTCTTCTCTTCTTGATCAACTTGGGGTAATGCCGAAACCCCACTTCTCTTCTATCTTTCCTTCTATTAAAGATCTGAGTATTAATTTCTAGCCTATACATATTCGGCCCTTAAGTAGTATTGAGAAATTTTGTGTATTTTGTGTTTTATGCAAATGGGATTAAATTGTAAAAATGTGAAATAGTAGGGGTAAAATGGTAAATTGCCTATTTATGTGCTTAGGGACTAAATTGAGATGAAATGTACTTGAATGAGCTAAATTTTAATGTGTTTAGATCAAGAACAAAGAAAAACGGATTTGGATCGGGGAAAGACAAAGGTCCATTTCTTTCATTTATTTCACAAATAAGCCCCTCTAAAAATTTATTTTTGCAATTTAGCCCAAATACTCAAATTTACCAAAAATTCAAAGGCAAAACATATTAATCTTTAACATATCTTTCATTCAAAAATCATCAAACATCACAACCTACATGAATACATCAATGGCCGAATATCACACATGCTAGATTCAAAAATTTCACCATGGGTCAGCTAATACTCTAAGCAACGACCTCAAAAATGTAAAAATCAACAAAAACCGAGCTAAAATTCTTACCTAATTGAACCAAATAGTTGCCGAAAATTCAAAGCTTCTTCAACCCCTTTTTCTTAGCTACATTCGGCCACGAGAGAGCATGAAGATGATGGCTTATTTTTTTATGTTATTTTAACATATATCATGTTATTAAAATAATTACTTATTTAACCTTATAGCATAAAATATCATAACATATAACTTAAGGGTAGATTAGACATATGCCGCCCACTACATCTAAAATTGGACTATTTACTCTTTTAATACCCCACTTTAAAAAGCCATCATCAAATAGGCACTTTTCACTATAGTTTGCTACTTTTACCTTTTACGCGATTAAGTCCTTTTTCTAAATTAAACACACAAACGATAAAACTACGAGACTTTCACACACATTAATTCACATATAAAAAACACAAAATATAATATTAAAATATTTCTCGTACTCGGATTCGTGGTCCCAAAACCACCGTTCCGATTAAGGTCAAATTCGGTCTGTTACATAGATAGCCCTTCGGATTTTAACAAAACTCGCTAAAAGATCAACTAAGCACTTACCGAAATTCTCCTTTGATCCTGCAGCTTAAGTCTGGCTTTTGAGACTAGTAAGGTGACAGAGGCAATTCGGCAACACTAGGGAGAATAAGAAAAGAGGTGATTTAGCTAGAACCAAGTGGTGAACCAAAAAGGAATTTTGAGAAGGGATAGTATGAAGGATTCGACAAGGAGGGATGACAGAATTTTCGGCAATGGAGGGAATTTGACTTAGTAAAATTTCGGCAAAAAGGGAGAAACCATTTGAGGGGGAGAATAAAACTAGAGAATGCTCAAAGAACCTTTTAGCATTCGGCCCCTTCTCCTTTTAAAGCCATAGGCTGAATACTCCCCTCCCTTAGAGTCCCATTCGGCACCATCACATCCTTACTCCCCATCTCCTAACTTTTCTCCCTTATCTTCACATTAAATTTCTCTCCTGAACACTCCCTTCCAGAGTCCCCTCCAACGCCAACTCCTTCTGTCCAGGCACAAAAATAAAACTCCTTAATTTTCCCCTCTTTAGGCCTCGAACCTTGGACCTCCTTAACTGACAAACACGCCACTTCATAGCTCTTAAATGATGCCACTTTCCACTGGACCACAAGCCCATTTGTGTCCTCTCTTCTCTTAATCTACTTATGAGGCCTCATGCTTGACACTAGGGTCCATTAAGCAAGAAAAATGAATTTTTCCCTATTATCACCCCTATCTCTAAGGCTTCAAATAATCCCGATACTACCTTAATATTATTATTCTAAGTGCTAGACATTCGTATTAACTCCCATGCACAGAAATTAAGGTTTCGAGATTTTTGGGGCGTTACAATTCTACCCCTCTAAAAAAAATTTTGGCCTCAAAATTTACCTGGTTTAAACAAGTGAGGGTATTGTCGACGCATCGCCTCCTCGGGTTCCCAAGTAGCCTCATCGGCATTATGGTTACGCCAAAACACTTTGACTAAGGGAACAGACTTTCTTCTTAAAACCTTGACATATTAATCAATTATCTGAACCGACTCCTCTTCAAAAGTTAGATCTGGTCTAACCTCGATCTCCTCGACGGTCATGATGTGAGAAATGTCTGAACGATAACGCCTTAACATTGACACATGGAACACATCATGTATTTGGCTCAATTCAGAAGGCAATTCCAGCTGATAGGCAACTGGCCCAATTCGCTTCAATACTCAGTAAGGCCCAATGAACCTTGGGCTTAACTTGCCCTTCTGACCAAACCTTAACACCTTCTTCCAAGGGGAAACCTTGAGAAAAACCATGTCCCCCATAGCATATTCGATCTCTCTTCATTTGAGGTTAGCGTACGACTTCTACCTATCCGCTGCCTCCTTCAACCTATCCCGAATCAATCTCACCTTATCTTCGGTGTCTGCCACCAACTCCAGACCCAAAACTCGTCGCTCGCCTAACTCAGTCCAACAAGTCGGAGTATGACATCTTCGTCCATATAGTGCTTCATATGGTGCCATTCCAATACTAACTTGATACCTATTGTTATACGCAAATTCAGCTAACGGCAAGTAGTCCTCCCAACTTCCTCGAAACTCAATCACACACCCTCTCAGCATATCCTCCAATACTTGAATTACCCTTTTCGATTGACCATTAGTCTGAGGGTGAAATGCCGTACTGAAATCCAACCTCGTACCTAGCGCTCCATGCAGCTTCTTCCAAAAGCGAGACGTAAACCAAGGATCTCTATCAGATATGATTGAGACCAGAACTCTATGCAACCTCACAATTTCTGCCACATACAACCGTGCCAATTTCTGTAGCGAGTAGTCAGTGCGGACCGGTATAAAATGGGCAAACTTAGTTAACCGATCCACAATGACCCACACAGAGTCCTTCTTAGCAGGCGTCAAGGGTAGCCCACTAACAAAATCTATAGTAACCCACTTTCACTTCCATTGTGGGATCTTAATCGGCTGAAGTAATCCCGACGGCAACTGATGTTTTGCCTTCACTTGCTGACATACTAAACATTTGCCCACAAACTCCGTAACCTCGCGTTTCAATCCCGGCCACCAATAAAGCTCTCCTAAATCTCGGTACATCTTGTTATCTCCGGAGTGCATAGCATAGGAACTACTATGCGATTCCCGTAGTATAGACTTCCTTAGCTCATCGTCCCTTGGCATGCAAATTCTACCATGGAAACACAATAACCCATCATCATTCATCCCAAAATCCGCTGTTTACCCATTCTCAACTTGCTTGAATCGAGAACTCAGAGTTTCAACCAATGACTGTTTAGCTTTCATATGCTCAACCCACAGTGGCTTCACTTGCAACTCAGCTAACAAACTCACGTCGTCATACAGACTCAATCGAGCAAACATTACCCACAAATCCAACATAGTCCTACGGCTTAGCGCATCCGCCACCACATTTTCTTTGCCCAGGTGATATTTGATCGTGCAATCATAATCCTTTAACAGCTCAATCCATCTACGTTGTCTCAAGTTCAACTCCTTCTAAGTCAAGAGGTACTTCAGACACTTGTGGCCCGTATAGGTGGTGCACTTCTCTCCATACAAATAGTTCCTCCAAATCTTAATTGCGAACACCACCGCTGCCAATTCCAAATCGTAGGTTGGGTAATTCCTTTCATAAGTCTTAAGTTGGCGTGACGCATACGCAACCATCTTCCCTTCCTGCATCAAAACACAGCCCAAGCCCACATGTGACGCATCACTATAAACCGTAAACTTCATTCCATGCTCTGGCTGAATCAGAAGAGGAGCCTCCGTTAAAACCTTCTTAAGCTTATCAAAGCTTTCTTGCTGCTTGTCAGTCTACACAAACGACACCCCCTTCCGAAGTAACTTGGTCAATGGTGCCGCGATTAGGGAAAACCCTTATACAAATCGCCTATAGTACCCAGCCAAACCTAGGAAACTCCAAATTTTCGACACCGTCTTAGGTCGTTTCCAATCCAACACTATCTCCACCTTTCGAGGGTCCATTCTAATTCCCTCAGCGGAAACCACATGTCCTAAGAAAGTGTCTTCCCTTAGCCAAAATTCGCATTTGCTAAACTCAGCATAAAGTTGCTTCTCCCTTAATACTTACAACACAATCCGTAAGTGTGCATCGTGATCAACCTCCGTTCTCGAGTATACCAAGATGTCATCTATGAAGACTACCACGAACTGGTCCAGATATGGTTGAAAAACCCGGTTCATGAGATCCATAAAAGCAATAGGTGCGTTTGTTAACCGGCATTACCAAGAACTCGTAATGTCCATAACGAGTTCTGAAAGCTGTCTTATACACATCGGCTTCCTTAACCCTCAGTTGATGATATCCCGAACGCAAATCAATCTTCGAGAAAACTGAGGCTCCCCTAAGTTGATCGAAAAGGTCATCTATCCTAGGTAGAGGGTGCTTATTCTTAATGGTTAACTTGTTCAGCTGCCTGTAATCAACGCACATCCTCATGGACCCATCCTTCTTCTTCACAAATAACACTGGTGCTCCCCATAGAGACACACTTGGTCTAACGAATCTGCGGTCCAATAACTCCTGAATCTGGGCCTTCAACTCCACTAATTCCTTTGGTGCCATTCTATAAGGTGCGATGGACACTGGAGCCATATCCGGTAACAATTCTATTCCAAACTCCACTTCTATATTGGGAGGTAATCTTGGAAACTCCTCAGGAAAAACATCTGGGAATTCTTTTACTGTTTCCAAATCCTTGACAGTAAAACTCTTCGATTCTGAATCACTGATATAGGCTAAGTAAGCTTTACAGCCCTTCCTTACCAACTTTTCTACCCTTAAAGCTGAAATCACATTCGACAAATAATCTCGTCATTCTCCAATCACTGCCACATCATCACCTTCCACCGTTCTTAACACCATCCGCTTCAAGGCATAATCTAGAGTTGCTTGGTGCCTCGTCAACCAATCCATGCCTAAGATGAGGTCGAACTCACCAAACGGCAATTCCATCAAGTCCACTAGGAAAATAGCTCCCTGAACTACCAATGGTACATTCCTAAATAGCTTACTAACTTTCACCGAAGACTACCCTAAAGGACTTAACACAGTCATTCCATTCTCAACTATTTCGAACTCAACCCCTTCAGTTTCAGTCCTATTACAAGCAATGTACGAGTGTGTTGACCCCACATCAATTAACGCAATATAAGGTTGCTCACAAATAAGGAACGTACCCGTTATCACATTGGTGTATCACCTTCCTCTTTGCGACGAGCAGCATAAACCAACGCTGGCTATCTCGCCTCTGTCTGTCCTGCACCTCTGCCTAGTGCTCCACGTCCTCGTCCTGCGCCATTGCCACCTCTGGCTTGACCATGGCCCTTGGTGGTTATTGACCACCCCTCTGAGGCTGAACATTACCTTTTCCATCGGCTTGCTCCTGATCTAGCCTTCTCGGGCACTGCCTAACCCTATGCTCCATGGATCCATAGCCCAGACATGCTCCCATCCTTCTCCAACATTCGCCCAGATGCCTTCTCCCACATTCAGCACAAAATGGTATTTTGTTATTAACAGCAGCAACAAGGGCCACATCTCTAACCGACCTATTCACTCTGGCCCTCCTCATGGGCCTCTATCCGGCTCCCGTGGGTTCCATATTCCACTTGTTCTTACCCGTCTCTTTCTCTCAGTTGCGACGCTCCGTGCTCTTTACCTCATCTGCTATTTTTTCTTTCTTCACCAAAAATGAAAAATCTCGCTGCCTCTGCGGAGCTATCAGCACCCTAAGGCTATCCTTTAATCCATCCTCGAATCGTACACACCTTTCATACTCCGTCGCGACTATCCCCTTGGCATATCAACTACGGCGCAGAAACTCAGCCTCATACTCTGCTACTTGCTTATCTCCCTGAGTGAGACTCAAAAACTCCTTCCTTTGGGCATCCACATAGGCCGCTCCAATGTATTTCCCTTGGAATGCCGATTTAAAGAACTCCCAAGTGATTTGCTCCGGTTGGTTGCCCTCTTTTACGGTCAACCACCACTGATAGGCTTCTTCCCTAAGTAGAGATATTGCTCCTTTCAACTTTTGTTCAACCGTGCAATCCAGGTCGTCCGTGATCCTTTCAGTGCCTTCCAACCAATACTCTGCCACATTTGGAGCTACCCCCGCCACTCCTTTGAAAACCTCAACCCCATTAGCTCAATGTTACTCCACGGTCGACCCACGACTCCCCATACCATTATTGGGCCCAACGACCCTTTCCAAGATTCTTAACATGCCTTACGATACGGCATCTTCCATAGCCGCAGCCCTTTCATTTGCTCCTCTTTCAGCTACTGGTGAGGTCGGAGCCTCCCCTACTCCTACGTTGGGTATATAGCCTGACTCGGACGATCCTGCCCTAACAACTCCATGACCTCTGCCGCGACCTCTTCCACCTCGTCTAGCACTCATCATTGCGTATTTCTGAATTAAGAATTTTATGAAATTAGTACTTAGTTCCATTTGTTTAGGGGACATGTCTTATGTAAGTAACAACAATTAAAAGTTATTCCGCGGTCGAGAATCCACTACAGGCTTAAGTTTCCTACAGGCTTTAGTCTCTAAAAGCCTATTTTTTTTGTAGCCTATTATCTATACAGTTTTAGTAACTTAAGCAAATATAGTACAGAAAACTTACTTGGCTCGACGTCGAGGGATCGGTGAACCACACTTCAAGAATCCTGGAAAAACTTTTTTTTAAAACCCAAAATCTAAGGCCCATGTTACAGCTTGAGCTTTGCAACCGGACTCTGATACCACTAAATGTAACACCCCAAACCCAGCCTAGAAGTTAGGCCCGAGTTCGAAATGTCATATCAAAGGCACACTTCAAAATGATTTTATCATTTAATACTTTAAGGCCCAAAAGCCCAAAACCCTTGTATCTTGTTAAGTTACGTTGAAAAGCCCATATTTTAGAAAACATTCATAGGTTGAGTTATTTCGAAAACCATGCCAACCTTAGAAATTTTATGAAATTTATTAAGCGGATAGTTGAAACAATAAAACCCAAAAATAAAGTCAATTAGGAGTTGCATGGCCTTATTACAATCCACTGGAAAAAAAACAAAGTATTTAAAATAAATTCATTTGAACAAAATAAAACGTTTGATTAGCTTGTAGTGTGGCCATCTCCAAGTCCTCTCCCACGTCAAGTCGTCTATTCAGGATTACCTGAAACATTAAATTAAATGGGTGTGAGTTTCGAAACTCAGTGTGTACAACCCTTGGCAATCAAATCACATACAAATATTTACATTGGGCCTAAGCCCTATCAAAATCGGTGGTCTTGGGCCTTAGCCTACAATTACCTCATATCATATCATATCATATCGTATCATATACAAACAAGATAATGCAAAACCCTCCCCAAAAATCCATCCGCTACACATACCATTTCCCTTCCAACCATTGCACAGCTGTGGGGATTTCTAAATCAACCCACCCATCCTCTACACACAAAAGATAGCCCGGTTGCGGTACTACCTAACATTGCAGCAAAGCTGCTAATCATATAATGGACTTAAAGCCTCCGGTGGATCCATGGCCATACGATTATGCGACCCTCAAATCTTCCTCCGTACCATAATTCCCACCAATATACATCCTAAGTAGAATATCATATGAATGCATCAAACACATAAGTAACATCCACAAACTCATATTCGTCACATACGGATATTTTCGTCATTTCACTACCCAATGGTATTTTCGTTATTCTACCCTATAGGGGTATTTTGGTAATTTTGCAAAAAATGGGTATCTTGATAATTTACAAATCTAGGGGTATTTTAGTAATTTTACAAATATAAGGGTATTTTAGTAATTTTACAAATATAATGGTATTTGGTCCCTCTTGGGTTTTAGTTATGAACTTTGACCCATCAACAAGTCCTTGCGGCTAAAGTGAACAGACACTACGCACCAGGTAGGATTCCAGAGAAGAGGAGGTGGGCCACTAGGACCGCTTAAGTACCAAGCTCTCTAGATCTAATCCTAGACATGCATATGTTCGTTGCCACACTCTAACCCAGTGACTTATTCACGGATATGTTTAATTATATTAAGTCTTATGAAATTTAAGAGTTGTTTAAACTAGGCCTAAAGTCCATAAACCCTAACATACTTGTCTACGTCCCCATCAAGCCCATCAACCCAAATTACATCTTTACAGCCCATTAGGTCCAAATCACATCCTTATGGCCTGTTAGGCCCAAAACAATTCTAGATCAAGTATTATGCTTGACAGACTCAATTCATACACCAAACCAAACAAACTCATCAAACCTAACCTTAGAGCCCACCGGGCCCATTTAGCCATTTTCTGCTTTTCGACCTTTCGGCATTGCCGATATCGTGTGTGTAGTGTTTGTACACACCTGGTATCCACGCGCTGCAAATCCCTTAGTCACTAACCTACAATGGACATTACTAACGATTAACCTAGGCTTTAACACATACTTATGAAAAACCGAAACCTCACCGTACCCTTACTGTGTGCCTCACGTTCTAGTAGCCCATCCTTTGCTACTATTGGCAATTATCCTCTAGATCTGCACCCAAACATCTATATCATCAAAACCAAGTAATCACTATTGATCATAAATCATCCCTACGAGCCACATTAGATTCGGCCATTTACTAAACCATGACTGAGTCGAGAACACTTACCACGTTGTTAGCAACCCTTACCTACCACGCTTGCGATTGTCGAGCCTTACCCTTGTTAATACAGGTTAACGACAAGAATTGGGTTACATAGCCCTTCAACTTTTAACAAAACTTACTAAAAGATCAACTAAGCACTTACCGAAATTCTGCTTTGATCCTGTGGCTTAAGTTCGGCTTTTGAGACTAGTAAGGTGACAGAGGCAATTTGGCAACACTAGGGAGAATAAGAAAAGAGGTGATTCGGGTAGAACCAAGTGGTGAACCAAAAAGAAAATTTGAGAAGTGAGAGTATGAAGGTTTCGACAAAGAGGGATGGCAGAATTTTCGGCAATGGAGGGAATTTGACTTAGCAAAATTTCGGCAAAAAGGGAGAAACCATTTGAGGGGGAGAATAAAACTAGAGAATGCTCAAAGAACCTTTCAGCATTCGGCCCCTTCTCCTTTTAAAGCCATAGGCTGAATACTCCCCTCCCTTAGAGTCCCATTCGGCACCATCACATCCTTACTCCTCATCTCCTAACTTTTGTCCCTTATCTTCACCTTAAATTTCTCTCCTGAACACTCCCTTCTAGAGTCCCCTCCAACGCCAACTCCTTCTGTCCAGGCACAAAAATAGAACTCCTTAATTTTCCCCTCTTCAGGCCTCAAACCTTGGACCTCCTTAACTAACAAACACGCCACTTCATAGCTTCTAAATGACGCCACTTTCCACTAGACCATAAGCCCATCTGTGTCCTCTCTTCTCTTAATCTGCTTATGAGGCCTCATGCTTGAGACTAGGGTCCACTAAGCAAGAAAAATGAATTTTTCCCTATGGTCACCCCTATCTCTAAGGCTTCAAACCTGATACTACCTTAATATTATTATTCTAGGTGCTACACATTTGTATTAACTTCCATGCACAAAAATTAGGGTTTCGAGATTTTTGGGGCATTACAATTGTGAATATGTATGATGAGAATTGATGTAGTAAAAACTCCCGGTTGAACCATAGGAATAGATCAGATATCTATGCCATGACATTAGGGATATATGAGAGCTAGTGTAGGACATGTCTGGGACACGACATCGGCCTCAATATGTAAGTCAGTGTAAGACCATGTCCGGGACATGGCATCGGCGTTGATATGTGTGCTAGTGTAAGACCATGTCTGGGACATGGCATCAGCCACATTATGAGTACCAGTGTAAGACCATGTCTGAAACATGGCATCGACAATGATATCAGAGCTAGTGTAAGACCATGTCTGGGACATGGCGTCGGCCTCGATATGTGGGCTAGTGTAAGACCATGTCTAGGACATGGCATCGGCATCGTACCCTCTTGTGTGAGGCTGGTCGGGTATCCTTTGTTATTCCAACTGGTTCAATGGGTAATTTAAAGCTTGTGTCAAAAGTGAGAAAAGTTACGACTATGTTGTAAGTGATACAGGTGCCTACATGAAATTCATGAGAAATGAGCTCAAATTATGTTGTATGATTAGTAAGGATGAAAATGAGTAAGTTATGCCTTTAATCATTTGAGAATTATGTGCAAGTTTATAATATGCTATGAGCATGATAATGCATGGAAATTGTTGTTAATTATTTACATGCGACTTACTAAGCTTTATGCTTACTCCCTCTCTTTTCTATTTTCTTATAGTATCACCAAGCAAGCTCGGGGATCAAAGGACGTTGGAGGCTCGACCACACTATCAATCTGAACATTTGGTATAGCTAGATTTATCATTTTGAGTATGGCATGTATAGAGACTTGTCTTTTGTCTAGTGTCATATTGCTTTGGCCAAATGTGTTGGCTTGTCTTGAAGATTGATTCACTTTGTATAAGGCCATGGATGATGGCTAATATTTGTTATTGATATATTGAAATGATGATGCTTTTCATGATTGAGCAAATTGCATGGTTGAGTATTTAGTATGTTAATGCATGAATGAGAAGGTTGCATGATTGAATTGATAAAGTATGTGAATTGGTCTTACGAGATGTGGCTTATATTGGTGCAAGTAAGGGTGGCAAAAGGGCTTGGTAAATAGCCTTGTTTTTGTCTATGCAGGTAGACACACGAGCGTGTGTCTAGGCCGTGTGTGATACACGGTCTGCCCCATGGGCGTGTAGTTCAGCCGTGTGTCCCACTGCACCCTAAGTTGGCAAAACAGAAATCCCAGTAGTTACCACACGGGCTGAGACACGGCCGTGTGTCTCGACCATGTAGAAGACAAGGCCATAGGCATGGGCATGTGCCCAGGCCGTGTGAAGTCTGCACCTTAAATGTGAAATTAAATTCGCCACACGGCCTAGCACACGGGCGTGTCTCTTGTCCGTGTGACCATATGATGTTGCTAACGTCAGAAACAAAATGTAAAGGTTTTTGCACACGGGACGAGACACGAGCGTGTCATGGCCGTATGAAGGACACAGGCCGTGGACACGGGCGTGTGTCATGCCCTGTGAAAACCCCTGTAGGTTCGAATTGAGAAATAAATCCACACGGACATGAGACACGGGTGTGTCCCTATATGCTTAGGCCGTGTGAGTTACACGGTTCTTCAATATGGCCATGTTATCAGGTCACACGGGCGTGCCGCCCTTCCACACGGGCATGTGCCCCTATTTTTAGTGACATTTTCCAAAGTTTTCTAAAGAACTCGGTTTGGTCCCGAACCATTTCTAAAGTGTTTTTGGGCCTCGTAGGCTCATACTAGGGATTTTTAAGACAAAGTTTGAAAGGTTTTAAATTTGAATGAAATCTCATAACCCGGAATTGTTTGTATGAATGTTTTTAAGTAAGGTGACACCTCATACCCTGTACCGGCGTCGGATACGGGTAAGGGGTGTTACAATGCTACCATTGTTATCCATTTTATGACATGAGTTGTCTTGTAATATTTGACTGTCACCTTTGGTTTATAAATAGAATTGCTCTTCCGATTTATGACTATTAGTTACTTCAAGCATATCTTTTGAAAAAATGGAACAAATATGCGTTATCTTGGTCAGGGAGGAACTTCCAACCCTCTTCTCCCTCGGATGTTTAACATTTCCATAATTTGCTTTGTATTTGCAGTTCTCCACCTAGTTTTTGTAATAGCCTATTTAGGGGCTAGTCGGAACAGTGGTCTCAGGACCACTAATCCGGGGTCGAATAAAATTATTTTAATTTTATTTTATGGGTTATAGCATGATTATAAGGGTGCATGAAAATTTTGGTGCTTTAATTTTAGCGATTTCATGCTTAATCACGAAAAAGGACTAAATTGCATAAAGTGTGAAAGTTCTATTTTAATTGCTAGAGGTGCCAAATAGCCATAGAATATTAATTAGAGGTCCTTAAAGTGCAAATAGACCATGGGAGGAGTGATGGCCGGCCATAGGGGACAAAGAATAGACTTTTTCATTTGGTAAGTGAAATTTGGTGATAAAAAAATTGATTTTTATAATAAAATAAAGAGAAGAAAAGATATAATCTTTTCTTTCCCCTTCTCTCCATCAAATTTTCTCAAGAAAAATAGCCATGGAAGCTTGAAAATTTCAGCACACTCTTCTCCTTACAAGTAAGTGTTCTAGTGATCATTTCTTGATAAAAATTGTACTTTTGGAACCCCTAAAGCTTAAGCTAGCTAATGAGGGGACTATTTTGCAAAATGGTTAAGAGTCTATGGTTTTTCCATGAGAGCAATTAGGTTTTTTGCTGCATTTTTATGGAAGGAAATGAGTCTTAGTTGTTAGATGAATACCTTTTGTGAAAGATGTTACCATGAAAACACCTAAATGGACCTTTTTTGTAAAAGTGATGGAATAAGTGGTAAACGTGTGTAATAGTTGAAATCTTGAGTTGCTATAGGAGGGAATATGAATCGGCTAGGCTTGATTAATAAAGAAATTGGATAAAAATCGATATACGAGCCTAGGGGCAAAATTATAATTTTGCCAAAGTTTAAGGGCAAAATGGTAATTTTGCCAAAGTAGAAATTTTAAAACAGATTGATTATTGTAATGATTAAATGAGTAAATTTTATTGTTATAGATCAAAGTAAACGAGATTTGGACCTAGAACGGGAGAAAAGAGAGATATGGGCAAATAGGTCCCTTTTTACCCTTTTGGTATCGAGGTAAGTTCTTGTGCAAATAATGCAACCTTACGTGAGGTATTTGATATTTTGATGTTGTATGAATTGTAAATTGTCTTTATGAAATATATTATTTATGATTTTGACGAGATGTCAAGGAATGAAAATCTCCAATTGAACCTAAGTATAAAATGGAAGGCAAATATCGTAATACAACAATAGTTAAGGTCCCGTGTAAGACCATATTTGGAGTATGGCCTCAGTGTGAGATTTCGTATAAGACCATGTCATGGACATGGCATCGATATGATATTTCATGTAAGACCCTATCGGGGATATGATTTTGATATAATACTAAATGTATGAGACTCGAGAGCATCCTTTAGCATTTTGAATGATTCAACAGTTATGTTGAAAAAGAGAAAGTATGTGGACATGTCATGAGAGGTACAGGTTTGTGCCCAGAACTCATTTGAAGTGAATTCAGTATGTGATGAACCCATGGTAAGTTCATGTGTAAACAATGCCTCTTGATTGCATATGTTATACTTATTAACGCATTGTGTGAATGCGAATGATTATTGTAGATGAGCCTTCGAAATAGGAAAATGAATGTGGATAAATATCTGTGAATGTGTAATTAAATGGTGGGTTGTGTGCGATACCACCTTAATATTTATTTACGATGGGCTGTGTGCGATAACATCGTATTTATTATCAATAGTGGGCTATGTGTGATACCAACTTATCGTTGTTATCGATAGGTTGTGTGTGATACCATTGTATTTATTATCAATGGTGGGCTGTGTGCGATACCACCTTATTATTTGTTATCGATGGTTTGTGTGCGATACCATCGTGATCGGTACGAATGGTAGGCTGTGTGCGACACCACCTTATTAATTATTAAATGGTGGGCTGTGTGTGAAACCACTGAGTATTTATTATTATTTCGAGGTGTTATCGAGAAACTTGACTAAGTAAGTGTGAGCATTATATTTGTTATATGGTAGGAATGTGGTAAGACATGAAATGAGTAAGCATTATGAATGATTGATTGGGTAACCATGAGCTTAAATGTATATCTCATTATAATACCTTTGTGGTGGAGTAAAATAAATGAATGTCAATAGTTGATTTATATTTGCATATGAACTTACTAAGTGCTATTGCTTACTCCTCTTCCTTTCCTATCCCTTATAGGTTAACGTAGCTAGCTTGGGTTGGAGACCGTCGGAGATGCTTTCACACTATCGAGCAGTCACTTGGGTATAAGTTTTTAAGTCTTATTGAGATATGGCATGTATAGGGATCTTATCTTTTGTTTAATTAAGTCATAGTTAATGTATCCAAATGAGTTGGCCTAAAATAGTTTATGGTTCGATGGTGTATAGCCATGGATGATGGCTTATGTCGATTGTATTTGTGCTAGTGATAGTACACTCTCGTATATGGAAAGATAGTTTGGTTTCCATGGTTTAAATGTGAGAATTTAAGTATTACAATTGATGATTTGAGAATGATATGTGATGATGTGTGAATGTGTGAATGTGTACAAGTGAGGGTGGCTAAATGGCCTGGAAAAGAGCCTTGAATTGGTCCACACGGGTAGACACACGGGCGTGTGTCTAGGCCGTGTGTGACACACGGTCAGTCCCATGGGTGTGTGGCGAGGCCGTGTGTCCCCTCCATGTTAATGTTGCAAGTCAGTGTCGACCACGGGCTAGACACACGGGCGTGTACCTAGGACGTGTGCCCCTCATTTGGTTGCTGACGTCACAAACAGAATACCCAGGTTTTCACACATGGGTGAGGACACGGATGTGTCTAGGCCGTGTGGAGGACACAGGCATGTGTCCGGCCGTGTGAAAACCCCTGTAGGTTCGAATTGAAAAATAAATTCCACAGGGCTAGGAACATGGGCGTGTGTGACCACACGGGTGTGTTCCATTTCACACGGGTGTATGGCCCCTGTTTAGGCAAAATTTTTCTAAGTGCATAAAAGTTTCTGGTTTAATTCCGAGACCTCCCGAGTGTATGTTTAAGGCCTTGTAGGCCCATGATAAGGATGTTATGCATATGTATGAGAAGTCTTAAGCTGGAAATGAAATTTTATAGCCCAAGGTTGTATGTTCAAGCAAATTAAGTCCGGTAATGCCTTGTACCCGATTCCGGCGTTGAATACGGATAAGGGGTGTTACAGTTTTGTTGAACCCCCTAGTAGCTAATAGGTAGGGGTATACTATGTATCAAACAATATTTTAGGTGTGTGTTTAATGAAATCTAGTTCCCTTCTCGATCAAAAAAAAAAAAGTATACTTCAAGAGCTAAATCAAGAATTAAGTCATAAACAAAGCCTAAAAAAATATGGAGCATACATGGTTGAGATTATGGTAGTTTCAAGTAATCTCTTTCCTCGATGTGTTCTTGATTTAGAAGCAGAGTTAATGCCAGACAAAATGTAAAAGTGTGATGAATGGGAATTAAACAATCTTTTTGAAATAAATGTAGCCTGCCAATGCCATAGAAAAGCTCAAATCGTTACTCGTCATATCTAAGCAGGAATTAAAAGGAGCCATGCCACATTAAAAAGTGATTATCATATGCAAATCAAAGAACAGTATGAACAGAACATGAACATGTAAACCCATTACTATGTAAACCCATTACTTCGGATTGAACTCTTATTCCCTCTGCATTCATTTACACAACTCTTTCACATAACCTCACCCACAATTACATTTCTTAATGCTTTAAACACTCGTATCAGATTCAAGTTTTTGTTAAAAGAAGAAACGCCATAATAAACTTTTAAAGCAACTAGTTTTTAAGAAAACACCACTCCAACACTCCAACTGTGTTGCAATCAAATGCTTGTAAAAAACACACAAGATTCACCACCAGCTTACTCATCTTTCTCAACTTTCTTGCCATTAAAGAACTTGGATAAATTTGGCGCCGCCTTTCTTTTCTTCTTAATCATGAATTCAGTTGATCCACCCTCCAATATTGCAGGCGATGTGGATTTACGGTGCTTTGCTCTTCGTGATGGGGTTGAACTGCCATTGCTTTTCATGGACCTAAGCAAAAGTGATTGCCTATTTTGTGAATCCACATTTTTGTTTGCTGGAAGTGATACCCCATGCTCCTCCTCCACTCTCAACTCTCTAAGCTCTCTATGAGCTAAATCAGTTTTCATCAATATCTCTCTCTCACTAGCCTTCAAAGCTTCAATCCATGCCTGAGCTGCCGCAACCTTTTTATCCGCGATCTCTTCAGCTCCAACTGCATGTCCAGTTAAATACTCGTACTCAAATCTTGAGATTGTGATTGTGGAACTGTGGTTAGATGCTGAAGCTCTAGATTGCATTGTAGCCTCTATCAGAGATCTTAACTTTTCTAGAGCTAAAGCTTCTGATGACTTAACTGCCTCAAGTTCTTGCATAGCTGCCTGCAATTTTTCCTCCGTTAAATCTATTTCAGACTCAGTTTTCTGAATTTCTGCCTTAATAGTTGCGGTGTCTTCTGTAACAAGCATCTTCTCTTTCTTTGATGCCTCTGCTTCCGCCCTTAGCTGTTCAAGTGTAAGGGAAAGGCTAGCCACAGTTGATTTAGCCTTCTCTTCAGTTGCAGCCACTGCTTCCAACTTGGATTTGGCTCTCACCAGCTTTGAATTGAGGCTTTGAACTTTCAAATCTGCCTTTTCTTCTATTTTCTTCAACCTTGCCGTTTCTTCTGTAACATGTTTCAGCTCATTTCTTATGATATCCATGGAGGACATATACTGAAAACTTTCATCTTTAATTAAAGCCAATTCTTTCTTAGCTGCCTCCAATTCTTTTGTGATCAACTCCAAGGAAACCGAAGGTTCCACTTCTTCAGCACTTTGGAAACTATCATCTTGTTGCTTCAAGCCATCATCACCTTTCTGAACCACTTCCTCTTGTCCCTTAACTTGCTTTAGTTCATCTTGCAAGTGATTAATATTAGACAAAGTGACACCCAATTTGGTTTCCAACTCTTTGGACTGATCAATCTCTTCAGTTATGTCCTTCATTTTCTTCTTTGTTTCCTCCATCCTAAACGAGAATTCACCGGCTTCTTTCTCTCTTTGAGCTTCAATTTCTCCAACTTCTTTCAGAGCCTCAATCTGAGCCAATTCAACCAGCACATGTTCCTCATTAGCTGCCTCAATTTGTTTGCTAAGTGCGTCAGCAGAGGCAGCATTTGACAACATTGTAAAGCTTGAGTCTTCAAATTCCTTCTTTGCTCTTGCTTTCTCTGCCATAACAGATGCCATATCAAGCTTAAGCTGACTCAATTCTTTTTTCACCACTTGCAGTTCTCTCATCACTTCTTCATACCGATAACTTTCAAGACTCCTGTTCTCCACATCCAACGCCTTGTTTTCAAGGTACCCATTTTTCCTTAGAGACTCAATATCACTCATCCTTGACTTAACCTTAAAATTTGATTCCTCAACCATAGAAGCCAGATCCTTATCTGTTCCCCTTGAACTGAAGAGCTCTGATTCTGCTGTTTCTCTACTCTCTTTGTATCTATTCTTGTCCCTTCTTGCCCTATGAAGCTGCTTTACTCTTGAAGAAGGCTTCTTAGCCAGAGTTATATCCCACAATTGACAACTTTGTCAGTGAAATTGAGAAACTATAAATTCCTATAATTGCATATATATATATAAACAAAAAGGGTTCTCACAATTTCAGTGGTAACAAAATTATACCTCTGGAGAATTCTCCTGGGGTTTCTTCAATGAAGAATTTCCATCCAAAATCATCTCTCCATTAATGTTAATAGCAGTTTTAACTGACCCAATTCTTCTTCTATCTTCATACCTTTTCCTATCCATTCTTCAACCTGTTCCATTGACAAACCAAAACAAAACAAAAAAAAAAAGTTTGAATATATAATATACATACATTTATATATATATATTTATACAAAAGCCTGGAATTCCCATAAACCAAAACAAAACTACACATTGGCAAATTCCCATCAAGTATAAACATGTTTAAAAGAAATGGCAAATTGGAATAGGAACAGGAAGTTAAAAACTAAGAAAGAAGAACATACCAGGAGATTGTAAAGTTGGAGAAGGGAGATATGGTGAGTGAAAATAAAAGCATAAATGGAACAAGAAAAAATATTTTGGGAAGAGTTAAATTAATAGGAAGGTCGTTAAGTACTAAAAGGTAAATACAAAGGAAATGGAATAAAAGATAAAACGGCAGGAAAAGAAAAGACGGTGAATCTGAATCTTGATGATCGGCTAATAATAATAATATTTTGGATACAACGCTAGTCGCCACCTAGCTCATTTTTCTTTGTGGTGCTATTATTATTGTTATCGAAATTTGTTAAGCTAAAATTATATAAATTTAATTTGTACATTTTTAATACTAAATTATATATTAATAGATTACTATCTATATTTTTAATACTAAATATTATATATATATATATGATTGTACATTTTTAATAATTAAATCAAAATTCACAAGTGGTTATACTTAAAGAAGAAACAAGAATTAAATTTAGGAAAAGAAAAAATAGAGCTGATGTGAGTTTTTTTTTTTTTAAATTATTTTAATTTGTAGTTTTTGCTTGTAATTTCGTTATTGGGAATATATTATTATAATAATTTCGTCTAAAAAAGTTGGCAAAACCATAAAAAAAATACTATTATTAAATATTTCTCAATTAAGTGTCAAAAAATTATGTATTTTGAACTTTTCATATTAAATTTAATAAGTATTGAGTTTAAATTATAAAATTTATTTATATATTATTGAAAATTAAGTGATGAATATAAATATATATTTTTTACTAAATGTAAATTTTAAATTTTTAAAATTTTCATTTTACAATTTTATAATTAATTTTAATTTGAATATAAAAACTATCTAGTCATGAAATAGCATTAAAAACTATCTAGTCATGAAATAGCATATTTTCATCAAAGCTTATTTGTGGAGAAAATATATGTGACAAAATTAAAGTGTTAAATATAAAAATATCACAAAACTAAAACAAATATTTTTAAAAATATCTAAACTAATAATAAAAATAATTTATTTATTTTATTTTGGATGGATAATACATAATGTACAAGAAAAATATATATAAATTGACTGAATATTTTTTTTATACACCGAATGCATTCTTTGTTAAGACGACTTTGGTATGATAAAAGTATTCACGTTTTAGAAAATTTAATTAGTTGAAGTGTAAAAGTAAATGGTTTATTGGTAGAATAAGTTCTTGAACTTTTCAAAAAAATCAATTAAATTATTTCAAAAATTTTGTACCTAATTAATCCCTAATTAAATTATTTCAAATAGGCCATAGACTCTTTTAGCTTGCGATGATCGTTAATATTTAACAACAATGATGACGTAACCATAACAAACACCATCTCAAACGTGGTAGTGCTATATCACCATCGATTGTTGATATGACAATATCATGTCACTACCAACTGTTAATGTGCAAGTGCCAAGTCAGGAAAAGTAAAAATATTTTTAAAATAATTACAGTTGTCTAGATTTATTTTTAAAATATAAAAAAGCATAAAATCAAAATTTATAAAATATTAAAAAATTAATTAAAACCATAAAATTTTACCATTTTAATGTCTTTTTATAATTTCAGAATGTATTTGGACAAAAAATTGTCCAGATTCAAATGAACCTGGACAACTATTTATTTTGATTTATTGTGTATTATTTTTAAAAATAATTTTAATTTGTTTTTTACTTTATGCTGGCATGACATGGCCACGTCAGCAATCAGTGTTGGCATGGTGTTAACGATCACTTTAGCGTTATCATTAAATATTAACGATCAACATTAGTCAAATAGCCTATTTGGTCAATTTTATTAGTTTAGGGGCTTAATTGAGTGCAAAACATTTAAATGATTTTTTTTTTAAATTCGAAGACTATTAATACCATTAAGCCAAAATAAATTATTAAGATAAAATTATTGCTGTTTAATTTTGATTTAATATATTAATTTGATAAGGATATTACTTTTTTTTTCTTTTTTCTAATTTCCCATAAATTTGTTTTATTTTATTGTTATGTTGTGACTGTTTAAAACTTATAAATTGATATGTTATTTTTTTTAACATATTTTTTTATATATTTGCTCAATATGCATGATTATATATATTGCATGCAAGAAAAATAGAGAATAAAAAAATATTAAAAGAAACTCTATTCGATTGTAAACATTTAAAGGTGTTTTTTTCAATTAAAACTATAACTTAAAATTTTAAAAATTACCAATTAAAATATCATTAAATATTTAATGCAAATATTTGTTAATAATATCAGTTATTGAAAAATGTGAAGTTGAAAAATGTGAAGTTTTTCTCTTGGTACGCTCTTGTTTGCCTCTTGGCACGTTCTTGATTTTTTGGTTTATTATGTTGATTTTTTTTTTTATATTTTTTAGCATTTTGCTATGAGGGTTTCTCTGGTTTTCTTTGAGTCCAATATATTGGTAGGATAGCGATCATATCAAATGGAGAGGGGTATGGATAACTTGTAACACCTTACACTCTGCTTGGTCACCAAGCTCGAATATTAGGATGTCACACCACCGTCACACATCGCACTCATAGTAAATTGTCACATTATTCAACGTCCATTGACCATACATATAGTTCATGACACTTCAACATAGTAAATCTTCAAACCAAAGCAATACCAATGAAATAGTTATGACATCCATCAAAAGTGCTAGAAAACTAAACTCATAAAATATCATGAAGACCAAAATAATAATTAATTAAAGTCTAACCACATTGCCTTATCCCCACAGTTCAAAAAATAATATTAATACCAACTACGCAAATACTAAAGCCTAACTTGGATCACTTCCTTGGGATCCTCGCACCGCTCACGCCGCAAACGCTAAATATTTGCAATGGTTAGAGAGAGTGGGTGAGGTTAAAAAAGCTCAGTGAATGTTGGAGTAATAAGAAAATATACACAATACCAAATGTTAAATAAGAGCATACTACAACACATTCACAACCATATTCTAACCAAGTCAAAATAGCATATTCATGTCTCATTAAATCATAAAACTAGCATATACTCTTACATTGCAATTACACTCAACTCGCTTATATATATAATTCATTAGCAATAATTCATCAAGACTAAACAACGTATACATGCTTTAATAACTTACAAGCCTAGCTCATATAGTCACATGCATTCACAAGTTAAATGAAAATGACCCAAACCACAATTACATATACAATTACCATGATAACATACTAATATTTTCATGAAACTTAAATCAACCCATTTAGCATATTATTCACATGTTTAGGCATCCATCTCGCATCATATTATCACAATACATAAGATCACATTTAAACAATAATTTGGCACTTGAGGCTATGAAACAAAAATGTGGGCTCTACTACTACACATCGGATACATGGATCTCCAACACACCAAGTCGAACATATCCCAAAAAGTGAAGAATAAAGCTAACACTCTCCAACATACCAAACATGTCCCGTTGAATGGAGCTTTGCTCACATTCCCTTATCTCTCCAACTTGCCTCAAGGCCTCAATGCCCAAAAACACAATGCATATAGGTGAGTACTCACAATCCTATGGCATGCTAACTATAACCAATGGTTTCAAGAGATCACAATGCCAAAATATCCACAATTACAAATTTTTAATTACTGATTTAATGCACATCTCTATCCATATTCATCAATTTACATCACAACTTGTACACAATGCATGCTTATCGGATTCACGTTTAATTACACTTTAAGTGCCGCAATAATCTCATTGAGCCATCACATATCCGACCACATATGTGTGCATTAAAATCAGTACATCATATATCACATATTACCTGTCATAATAATATCGCATTTCACAATTCAAAACATATATACTTACCAAAATTCAGCTCACTGTCGCTACATATTTGCATTATTAGCATATCATTGTCAATTTCATTTGGCATGCATGTAATGCCCACAACACAACACAACACAACACAACACAATTCAAAATAGTCATCACACATGTCTTATATCACAATGTCGCATCATAATAATTAATCCATAATTATTCACATAACCACATAATTTGCCAAAATAAGGCAAGGGAAATAGAAAGTTTACACTCGAAACTTAGGATAAGGGTTTAGGTTATTCCTAAGCTCCCAATTAACACTATGAATCATGTCTACAAGTAGCGATTTCAAACACTCATCGATCACGCTTTCGCCTAATTGCTGAAAGCTTAAACTAGTTTTTCCTTACCTTTTGCCTTGCTTGTAGAAGGCTCCAATGTTTTTGATGCTTTACACATAATAACCACACAATATACACAATCAACAATCACCCAAAGACTCACTTCAAACAATAAAAATGCAAGCCTAAGCTAAATTCTCTTGTAATCGAAACTTTCGACATAACAAACTTGAATTTCAATAATCTCAGTCTATACTTAATATTTTTGCCTAAAATTGATTCCGTTCATCTAATTATTCACCTACGACTAATTCTCGACCTTTAAACTACTCAAAACTATCCAATTCATGGTATCAAAATTTTTGACATGTTTATGGCAATTTTCACGAAAATTCATTAAAATGTTGGAAATCTTCAACGAAACTTTAAAGTAAGTTTAGAAACCTTTTAATCATGTCAAAACTAATTGAAAAACACTTTGAAACCACATTTTTACCCAAAATCCTTAAATCCACCATTAACGACCCAATTTTCGACTTTTATTTAAAACATGATATTTAACGGCTAAAAACTCAATTTAAAGGATCAAATAACATCAAAAACTTATAAGAAATCGAATCGTTACCTTAGTTGATGAAAAACTGAATGTTTGATCGAAAACCCAAAGAGCCCAAAAATTCAACAGTGGAGAAATCTCTGGTGTTGTTGGATATTTTTCTAGAAATACTATGGAGATTTATTGCTTGGGGAATGATAGAAATAAAAGGAATAAAGTTTGGGAATCAAAATTAAATGAGAAGAGCTTTGGAATGCAATGGACGACAAAACAAAAATATGGAGAGAGACAAACTTGAGTTTTATAAAGATGAAGGGGAAAATAGGGTGAAAATTAAAATTTGGTTTAATTGCCTTTTAAAAACTCATAATTTAGACCCTTTTACAAACTAGCCCTTATTTCAAAATTGAAAGTCTTTTGAACATTATTTTCAAAAATTGTTTTAATTTCCAAAATGTTGTAGACAAAAACATTTTTGAATACCATGCTAACGAAATTCTCGAGCTCACTAGAGCTAAAATCCCCATTTTAGCCTTGAAACTTCTAGGCTCAATTTTGGGATGTGACAGAACTTGAGTATTGATGATGGAGAAGAAGATGGGTGGAGTGTTGCTGGTGAGGAAAAAACTCAGAAATCGGCCTATGAACTATGTCTTATGGGTTGTTGTTTGATTGACAGTGTGATACATTTTCCAGCCATGAGAATACTTGTAACACCCCTAACCCGTATCCGTCGCTGGACTAGGGTTAAAGGCGTTACCGAACAGATCAGAAACGTTTACAGAAATGTCATACCATTGAATATTAACCTCAACCATAATGTCCCCTTAGTAGGTCATTGAGACCTAAAACATGCTATAAACTGGGTCGGGACTAAATAGGAACACATACAAAATTTCATGGAAATTTAAAACTTTTCTAAGTTTTAGGGGTTACACGCCCGTGTGGGCAAGCCGTGTGCCTCCCACGGCAGCTAGACACACCCGCGTGTCCTCCCCGTAGTCGAAACTGACTTTACTTCCACGGTCGCTAAGCATGCCCGTGTACTCTGGCCATGGTCAATCCTGTCAAAAATCACATGGCTACTAGGCACGTCCATATGCCAAGGCCATGTACTCTTATGCTAGCTACTGACTTTGTCCCACGGTCATTAGGCACGCCCGTGTGCCACAATCGTGTGGCAAAATAGGCCATTTGCAAGGCCAAAATGCCACCCACATGGGTCTTACATACAAGCAAAATCATCAAGACATCTCATACCTATTTGGCAACCAATAACATACCAAAAATAACCATCCAAATTACAAGACTAAAACTCAACTCATCACAAGCATAATTCATTCATTTGCTTAATCAAAACTTGACCATTTCATGAATCAACTAACCATGCCAAAAACATACTTCACACATATCACATTCATTCAAGCAAATTCCCAATTCATAACTAGCCAAATCACATGGCAAAGTTCACATAATAAACTTATATCAAATACTAGCCTATACATGCCATATCAAGCTATATACATTTCCAAAGTGTACCAAAATGAGTTTAGTAGTGTGATGACGATCCTTGATGGTCCCAAGCCTTCAGTAGCTTTGATGACCTATAAAACAGAGAAAAACACACACACAGAGTAAGCTTTCCAAAAGCTTAGTAAGTCATATTACAAACAAACTTAGCATGGATGGCATATGTACTTATAGGTACATTGGCACGTCTTAATTACTTAACAAACTATCACATATATGCTTTGATCCATGTACTTGACCATATTGTTGGAACGCCGGTACCCCATGGCGCAGCAAAATAAAATTAGATCCGGCGATCCAAACCATGAATCCATGTGTGAGGAACGAATTGGGGTGAAATAAAGGTTTCGAAATTACCAAAACTTCAATCTGAGTAGACAGCGACGCCTTGGCAACAATAGTTTTGATCTACTGTCGAATCAAGCCACAACCTTTTCCGATGTCGGCCTCTACGTAATCCACCCGGTTTGACTATGAACGGAGGAAATCTCCAAAACTGTTTTGGAGGTTTATTTGATTGACGGCTGCTAGACCTAACAAGCAATCACTTAGGGTTTTTTTTTTTTTGCTTTGTCTCCTTTTAATACCTTTTATAATGGGTGTCTTTTTCATTGGGCCTTTTATAATTGGTATCCTTTTAATTGGGCCTTTTATAATTGGTATCCTTTTAATGTATTATAAGATTAAATAAATACAATAAAGTTTTTAACCAAAAATTATAATTACATTAATTATATCTGAAATTTATAATTACATTAATTATAATAAGGATTTCGGTAAACTATATTTATTTAAAATTTATATATGAATCAAATTCATATATTAATAAAATTATGTTATCATTATGTGTACAACATCCTTGTACATATAATATGTTCAATATTTGATTGCCCAATTAAATTAATTCTTTAAATAATTTAATTTATGTGACAACCAAACACAATACCAACTATATTTTATTCCGTTCATTTCAACCATAGGGTGTGACCGTGTAGGTTCTTGCAACGTTACCAGTAATACTAGAACGATTCTATTGTCACAGACAATGAGTGGCATCTAGCAATGCATCATTGCTACCTAAGTTACAAGAAATCATGATTCGACATAACCTTTTGTGATTAACCTTTCATGCATTAATCCTTAAGTCCTTTATCTCTGGAACGGATACAAGTCATGGGATAGTCACACTTGCATAGTCCATCCCATGTTTCTTGATATCTTGAGTAGACTATGATATACAAATTAGTATGACATCTCATATCAACTTATTTGAGCATGGCCATGCATTTCTATTCTCACTCAATCAAGTGGCCTAAGATATTACTCCTATTATGTAGGAGGGACTTATCCTTTATTGATCAACCATATCCCTCTACATAGATTGTGGTATATCCAACATCAGCTTTTATAGAACAACCTGTTAGGGTGTACATTTGACTGTATCAAAATATACAACTCACGATGCTGGGATAATAATGATCTCAAGTCTGGGGATCATATACATATTAATCACTATGAGTAATGTTGTGACAATTACATAATAATCCAAGAAACATACTCATAGCGGGTCAATCCAATATGTTGTTCTCTAACACACATATTCATGCATTGATTTTGACACTCCATATCAATGACAACTCTTTATCATCAATCAACTACATGTTAGTCTTAATGCATTATTGTTGTCCTAGTCAACAATAATACTCGACTAAGGATCTTTTAAGAATAATCATATTATTCTCAGGACATTATTATAAAACAGTTTATTTATACACACAGAAAGAAAAACTGAAATAATAATGACAACGCTTTATATTAATAAACATGGTAAATTAAGTATGTTATTACAACCATCTCATGATTGATCTTTGGGCATACTCTTACACATATTTGCCACATTCATCAATTCAAAAGTCTTATATATACAAGCTCTTTCATGCCTACTTTCACATATCATAATGTTATCCCAATATACATAATCATCATAATAAGATCACATAGATCCTTACCTTATATACACACTTAGTGTATAAATCAACGTACCTGAAACGGATTCGCTATTTGCATAGCCATTCGTATCAAAAACTTGCCCGTTGAACCGTAAGGAATCTAGTAGGATACTCAGAAAGCTCGGAATAGTCGTACAATGCCAATGTCCCAGACGAGGTCTTATATGTACTCAGATATCGATGCCACTGTCCCAGGTAGGGTCTTACACGAATCAATATGATGCCGATGTCCCAGACATGGTCTTACACGTAAAGATCATATCAATGCCAACGTCCCAGACGTGGTCTTACACGTAATGCTCATATCGATGCCTACGTCCCAGACGAGGTCTTACACAAAATCTCAAATCAACGCCAACGTCCCAGACGTGGTCTTACATGATAAAAACAGAACAAATACCTATGTCATGACATAGCTAATCCTATCTATTCCTAGGTTCATACGGGACTTTTCAGATATTGTCACTAAGTAATCCTTATCTCGGAATTCATGAACAGATCATATCATGAGTATTCATTGATAACAATAGTCATAAGAACATACATAATTCAATACGAATACGTTTATTTGCATAATGACTTACCTCGGATTCGATTTAACGAAAATGGAAACGGCTACTTGGTTACTTTCGTTTTCCCACAATCTAAGTCTGTTTTCTTCGGTTCTTGATCTATACATATTCAAAATTAACCCTTTTATTCACTAATTCATTCAAGTCAATCCAAGGACACACATTTAGGGCTATTTACCAATTAACCCTCACATTTGCACAATTTATCAATTTAGTCTATTTTTCTTAAAACATAAAATTCACAAAATCACCACACATCCAAGCTTAGCCGAATGCAGATATATACATACAAGCCCATATTTTCCATCAAATTTGCAATTTAGCCATTCAAATTACCATTTTCTCAATTTAGCCCTAATTAGCTAAATTCATCAAAAATTCAAGAACAAAGTATGTTCATCTAGCTCAAATCTTTCATTTAACACCATAAATCATCACAAAGCTCAACATAACATCAATGTCATTTCTCATGAACAACATCAATTCATCAAATTAAGACATGGGCTTGATATTAGACTAAGCAAAAATTGTAAAAACATAGAAATTATCGAAAATCGAATCAAAATCATACCTTAATCAAAGAGTTTTATAGCCGAATGCCCTAACTTCATATTTCTTTCTCTTTTTCTTTGGTATTTTCGGCTAGAATGGATGAACACATCCACTGGCTTTCTCATTTGTTTTATTAATAACATATTATTAATCCATTTACTAAAATATCCATTCAATTAATAAATAAAACAAACATATAATAAGGGCATATTTGTCCTTTGTTGATCCAGTAACTAAATAGTGGTCTATTTGTTTCATAAGGCCTTCACCTTTTAAAAGCCACATCACATAAATACTTTAACAAATAGCATGAAACTTTGCATTGTAATACAATTTAATCCTTTTGTCAGATTAAGCACATAAATGGACATATTATCACACAGAAACTTTCACATATATTAATTCACATATTAACGACACAGAATATAATATTAAAATATTATACAGACTCAGATTTGTGGTCTCAAAACCACTGTTCTGACTAGGGTATAAACCGAACTGTTACAATACTATAGCCAACCTTTGGCATCCTCTTAGGGGGGTAAAAATTTCAAATCTGGGGGGATATTGCGCAAATGAAAAATAGAGCCCTTGGGACTTTTAATAATCATTTTTAATCATTCATCAGTTGAAGGAAGATGAGGACCCGATACAGATCCATTTAGTGTTTGTGAAATTATAGGTCCAAGTGCATGATTTGTCACTGGGTTTCTTTTCAGAAGTAATGGCAAGGCAATTTGGAAAATTTATTAGCAAATTTATTGAATATGATATGAAGTAGGGTAGTGGGGGAATGACGAATTTCTTGAGGATTTGGGTGCGATTGGATGTCCAAAATCCACTGAAGAGGAAGAAGCAATTAATTGTCATCAAGGAATACATATGCTACTTTATATATGAGAAATTAACTTTATTTTGTTTCATATGTGGCATGTTAGGCCATGGTAATAGCTTTTATCCTGTTCGGCTCAACCACGAGGGAAAGAAGATGCAGTTAGGATGGGATGTAACAACCCGATAGTCAGGAGTGTCGAAAAGTGTATTTTCAGGACTCCGTACCTGTACACCAGACCCGATAAAAACATTTACGAGGCTAGTTTAATAATGAATTAATTTTTGGATTAGTAAATTTTGTGAAATTGAGAGTTATTAAGGTATAGGGATTAAATCGTGTAAGGGTTAAAAGTTGAATTATAAATTGAAATAAACTAAAGGGGCTAAAGTAGCAATTAAACCATCTAACAAATGGTTGTGTATAGGTGGCCGAATATGGTTAAGTGTAAATGCATGTATATATATTATATATGTTATATTATAAAGTAATAATAATTATAATGATAATAAATAGTAATAGTAGTAGTAGTAGTAGTAGTAATAATAATAATAATAATAATAATAATAATAATAATAATAATAAAAAATACCAAAACTATAACATGCAAACATTAAAGAAAGAAAAGAAAGAAAGAAAAGGAGAAGAAGCTCACGACCTAAGAAGGTTTGAAGTTCAAATCCAAATTGGTTAGTGCAATTTAGTCCCTATACTTGTCATTTTTACGTTTTTGGAATCCCGGTACCTAGGTATTGTAACAGCCCGATTTAGGGGCTAGTCGGAATAGTGATCTTAGGATCACTAAATTCGAGGTTTGAGAAATTATTATTCATGATATTTTATGAGTTAGAGTATGATTGTATAAGTACATGAAAATTTTGGTATTTTAATTTTAGCGATTTCTTGCTTAATCGCGAAAAAGGACTAAATCGCATAAAGTGCGAAAGTTCCATTTCATAAGCTAAAGGTCTTTGATAGCTAAAGAACATTAATTGGAGGTCTTCAAAGTGCAATTAGACCCCCAAGAATAGAGTGGCCGTCCATAGGAGACAAACAATGTCAAATTAGTCAAAGTTGTTAATAGTAGGTGGACTAAATTGATGTTTTATATTAAAATAAAGAAAAAGAAGATATTATCTCTCTCTCTTTTCTTCTCCACCGAAAATTGGCAGCAAACTAAGGGGTTTGAGAGCTCAAAATTTTAGCAAGCTTCTCTCCTTGATAGTAAGTATTCTAGTGATCATTTTTTTTTGATAAAAATTGTACTTTTGGGACCTCTAAAGCTTTAAGCTTTCTTAAGAGTGGACTATCTTGCAATATGGTGAAAAGTTAAGGGTTTTTCCACGAGAGCTTTTATGTTGTTTGCTGCATTTTTATGGAAGAAAATAAGTTATAGTTGTTAGATAAACAACTTTTGTGAGAGGTGTTACCATGAAAACACCAAAAATGACTTTTTTGTAAAGGTTGCAAAATTTGTTATAAACGTGTGAAATGTTGGGTTTTGATGATAGCCATAAGAGAAATAAATGTTCACCTAGGCTTGTTGAAGGTAGAAATTTGATTAGAATTGATTTCTGAGCCTCGGGGTAAAATGGTCATTTTGCCAAAGTCCGAGGGCAAAATAATAATTTTGCCAAAGCATAATTATTAAAATGCTTTTATTAATATGATGATTAAAATGACCTAATTTGCTATTATAGAGCAAGAAGAATCAAGGGTCCACCTCGATCCGGGAAAGAATAAAGTTTTAGACTAGATCGACGATCTAGCTTATTTTGAAACCGAGGTAAGTTTGTATGTGATAATTCAATATTTATGCTAGCATGTTTGAGAATGGTTGGTATTATAATTACATACTATGAAATTGAATATTAGTGTTATATGAGAAAGCTGATAAAAATTGAGATGTTAAAGTCCGGTGGGACTATAATAAGTGTGAAAATGCTATCATCAAGATATGAGATGAACAAGGTCCCATGTAAGACCATGTCCGGGACATGGCCTCGGCAACGAATTGAGATTCTGTATAAGACCATATTCGGGATATGGCTTCGGTATTGAGTATGAGAATCGTATAATACCATATTCGGGATATGGCATCAATGCTTAATGAGGGATTTCGTATAAGACCATATGCGGGATATGGCATCGGCACTCAGAAATGACCCCATGTAAGACCACATCCGGGATGTGGCATTGGTTTCGTGTTATGCTAATGTTTATGAATATACATCCTTGAGTATCCCTAGTGAATTATCTGGATGAATTGATTAGCTTAGAAATAGTGAAGAGGATTTTACTAAAGTTATTTGATTGAGTTAAAACAGGTACTCGTGAGTAATTCACGGAGAATCAATTACGATATGAGTTTAAATGGAAACTTTTTATGTTGAAATGAAATTTTATAGCCCGATGTGATATGTTCAAGCAAGTTAAGTTAGGTAATGTCTCATATCTGGTTCTGGCTTCGAACACGGGTAAGAGGTGTTACATTTATTGGTATCAGAACTATGGTTTAGTCAATTTTAGGACTAACGTAGCGTAAGTATGAGTCTAGCTATACATATCATACGTAAGAGTACCCGTGTAATGATAGTGTGTTAGCTCCTGATGTTTTAAATTGCATTTTTATATAGTAAATGGATCCTGATCTCGACCGAACTGCAGTTGATGATGCTGTGAGTAACGTGCCGGCTCCCGTGCAAGGGACCGTACCAGTAGATAATAGACCAGAGACCTTGGGTCTGGGAGAAGAGGTCTGAGAAGCCTTTCTCCATATGATGAGTAACTGGTACACTAAGTTTGTTCGAGCAAATCCTAACGCTCAACCCCCTCCACCCCCACCTATTCCTCAACCCGCTCTTGTAGCTCCTCAAATGGTTGAGATAGTAAGAAGAGAAAGACCTTCGGTCGATAAGATCTGAAAACAAGGAGCAGAGGAATTTTAGGCTAGTAAGAACGATGACCCAGAAAGGGCAGAATTCTGGCTTGAGAATACCATTAGGGTTTTCGATGAGTTGTCGTGCACGCCTAAGGAGTGCCTAAAGTGTGCGGTATCTCTCTTGAGAGATTCGGCCTATCAATGGTGGAACACCCTTGTGCCGGTGGTACCAAGGGAGAGAGTTAGTTGGGAATTCTTCCAAGAGGAATTCTGGAATAAGTATATCAGCCAGATATTCATCGACCATAAGAGAAAAAAGTTCTTGGAATTAAAACAAGGCCGAATCACGGTGACTGATTATGAACAGAAGTTCGTAAGGCTTAGCATGTATGCCCGGGAGTGCGTGTCTATCGAGGCTATCATGTGCAAGAGATTTGAGGATGGGCTAAATGAGGATATCCGTTTAAACGTCAGAGTCCTCGAACTAAAAGAACTTGTAGTGTTGGTGCACAAAGCCTGTAAGGCTGAAGAATTGGCTAAAGAGAAAAGAAGAGCTGAGATTGAGTCCCGTGACTCCAGGAAAAGACAACTGAATAAGTCACTCCAATTCTCATCTAAGGAATCTAGCGATTTCGCTACTCGACCAGCCACTTCAGTCGGGTTTTCAAACCGAAGTAAAGGTAATCAGTTCTCGGGGTCTAAAGCCCATACTATATCAGTTGCTAGTGTTGGAAACGCTCGACTGAGTAGACCGGAATGCCCGCAATGCGGCAGACGTCATTCTGGTGATGCCGAGCAAATGAAAAGGCTTGTTTCAGATGTGGGTCCTTCGACCATTTTATCAGAGATTGCCCCGAGGTGGGAGAGAAAGAGAAATCTCAAAATGCAAGACCGGGAAGTGTTGCTAGAGGAAGACTGCAGAGAAACCTGGGAAAATAAAATGAGTAACAAGAATCCATCTAGCCCATCAACAAGTTCTCGCAGCTAAAGTGAACAGACACTATGCACCAGGTAGGATTCCAGAAAAGAGGAGGTGGGCCACTAGGGCCGCTTAAGTACCAAGCTCTCCCTAGATCCAATCCTAGACATGCGTACGCCCAATGCCACACTCCAACCCTGCGACTTGTTCACAAACATGTTTAATTAGATTAAGTCTTATGGAATTTAAGAGTTTTTCAAACTAGGCCTAAGGTTCATAAGCCCTAACATACATGTCCACGTCCCCATAAGCCCATCAAGCCCATATCACACCCTTACGGCCCACTAGGCCCAAATCTCATCATATGGCCTATTAGGCCCAAAACAAATCCAATTCATGTATCATGCATGACTAATTCAATTCGTATAACCAACCAAACCATTTCATCAATTCTTAGCCTCAGGGCCCATCGGGCCTATTTAGCCACGTTAGGCTTTTCAGCTTATCGGCATTGTCGATATCGTGTGTATAGTGTTTGTACACACCTGGTAACCACGCACGCTGCAAACCCCTTAGTCACGAACCTACAATTGACATTACTAGCGATTAACCAAAGCTTTAACACATACTTATCAAAAATCGAAATCTCACCGTACCCTTAACGTGTAACTCACGTTCTAGTAGCCCTTCCTTCGCTACTATTGGCGGTTATCCTCTAGATCTGCACCCAAACGCCCACCAAGGTATATTAACTCTCCTCATAGAATGCTCTATACATAGCTAGCTTCTCACCTTCCTTCTTTGTATCTTTCCAATGTGGGATCCTTCCATCAGCAGAGTTTAAATCCAACTCAAACTCTTCCCGTCCAAACCGCAAAATAAATACTCTTTTGCTTGTCATGAGATTCGAACCCTTGCTCCCTTCAATAACTCAACACGCCACTAACCTCTAGGCCACAAGCTCTTCTTGAGTCTAAAATCATGCGCAACTAAATATACCCCTATGGCAAAATTCTAGAGTCCATTTAAAAAGAAAACCAAAATACAAGAGCCAATACTTGAACCTTGGACCTCCTTCCTTCCTTGTGGCGTCACCCCCTTATCTCTTATGTGGCGTCACTTTGCCACTACACCATACACTCCACTTGTGTCATTTTTTCCACATTTTATTCTTAAAGCCTACCTACTAACTCCTAGGGTTTTATTCACCTAAAACCAAAATTTTCCTAAAGCCCAAGTTTGATCCCGGGACTTCATAGAAGCCCCTTAGCCTTCCAAAATCACTCACCTAATATATTGAACTTGCACTAATGTCGTTCTCTCATTCCCAAAAATTTAAACGCTCCTACACCCAAGGCCCAATGGGCCTAATTCTACTAGGCCCAAATTTGGGTCGTTACAGATCTCGTGATCCACATTTATAGCAAGTTCTATTATTGTACTTGCCCCAGCATTATCCCACATGTGGTCTTCCACACCGTCTACACTCAGGTTTGTTGCTTTTGACACTTCCAACACTTGATTCAGTCAGAATTTGAACTCTTGGACCAATACTTTGTCTCACACGATCTCTACCCAAATGTCCAGACGAAACATTTGAGCGATTAGCTGCGTCTCTGAATATCTTTGAGGGAGATTGATACGACTTACTCATTGATCTTTTTCTTTTATCTCTAGCTTCAGAACCAGCTTTGTTCTTTTCTTTGCTAAGCTCCTCGGCTTTGTAGGCTCTTTCAACTAACACAACAAATTCATTCAAGTCAAGTATTCCAACCAGTAATTTAATGTCTTCATTCAGCCCTTCAATGAAATGTTTACACATAGTAGCTTCGGTTGAAACACATTCTCGTGCATACTGACTTAATCTCATAAATTCCCGCTCGTACTCTGTAACTGACATACGGCCCTGTTTCAACTAAGGAATTCTTTACGTTTCTGATCTATGAATCGTTGACTAATATACTTCTTCTGGAATTTAGCTTGAAAGAAGTCCCAGGTAATCCTCTCTCTCAGAACCAGTAATATCAACGTTTTCCACCAATTATATGTCGTATCTCTCAACAAGGAAACAACACATTTAATGCATTAATCTCGAGCCAAAACTCAGCTTTCTTGGTATCATCATTAGCTGTGGCCCTAAACTCTTTGGCCCTGTTGTAACAGCCTGGTATAGACCCTAGTCAGAACAGTGGTTTCGAGACCACAAATATGAGGCCAAAATAATATTATAACATTATTTTTAGTGTTTACAGTATGTGATTTTGCCTGTGTGAATTTTCTTTGTGAAGATTTTATTGATTGTGTGTTTAATTTGTGAAAAAGACTTAATCGCATAAAATACAAAAGTTGTGTGCTGATTGTTTAAGTGTTTATTTGTCATGACTTTCTAAATGAGAGGTCCTTATGAGTTTATTAAACCATTTTATAGTGAGTGGATGGTAGTTGGATAATTATAACCAACTATCATGTGTTATGTTATAATATTTATAAGGTTAAAATTGTAAATTGATTAAAATATATGTTATAACAAACCAAATGAAATAAGTTAGTGGATTGCTCATCCACCATTGCCGAAATTTACAAGGAAAAGAAGAGAAAAAGTGTCTAAAGGGGTCCGGTTGGTTTTTAGCTCAATCAAGGTATGTTTTGAGCTCGGTTCTTCATAATTTCTATGTTTCTGTAATCGTTGCTTCGTACTCTACAAAACCCATGTTTTAATTTTGTGAATTGTTGATGTTTTTAAGATGAACCATTGATGAACACATGAGTTTTGTGATATTTGATAGTGAAATATGAAAGATATGTGATTGATTATCATAGTTTGTTTTTGGAGTTTTGTTGATTTTGACTAATTTGGAGTAAATTGAAAGAATAGTATTTCGAGGGGCTGAAATGTGAAATAAATGAAATGTGTGGGCTTGTATTAGCATGGGAAGAATTCAGCTAAGCTTGTGTGAGTAGAAATTTGGTGTATTTTGTGATTTTCTGAATTAGAGACTAAAGTGTTAAAATGTGAAAATGTGAGGGCTATTTTGTAAAATGCCCTAAATAAGTGTGTGTGGACTAAATTGAATGATTTGGTGATTGAATGGATTGATTTTGAATGTAAATAGACCAAGAAAGGAGAGGTTCGGATTGAGATCGAGGCAAGGACAAAGTGCTCGATTAATCGATCATTTTGATATTTCGACGTCCGAGGTAAGTTCGGATATAGTACGAGTTGTTAATTTATGTTCTATGTGATGTGAATGGAATAATAGATATTGAATTAGAAATGTAATGAATGAAATTGAGTGACGAGGCACTAGGTGTGCATAATTGAATTGAGATAGAGTTGATTAGCACTATGTGTGCGAAATGACAAAAGCTTCAGCTTATTTATTTGGCACTGTGTGTATGATACCGACATAAGCTTGGTTTAACGTATTGGCACTAAGTGTGCGATGACAATTATGTTTTGTCTACAAAGTGGCACTAAGTGTACGAATAAAGTAAGAAAATAGCAAAGGTTGATCTAAATGTAAAGTCGACCGGTTGAATAGCATGATTGGTGAGTAACTATGTGTTGGCAAAGGTATGTATGATACCTATGTGGTTGGTGAAATTGAAAGTAGATGAATGGAATGCTATGTGAGTATTGGATATAGTTGAATTTGTGTATCATTGGTAAATTATCTATGTGATGGTTCAATTTGTACATTGATTTGATTCAATGAGTTAATTGTATTGTATTTCAAACTTACTAAGCTTTGAAAGCTTACTGTGTAATTTGTTTCTCTATTTTATTGTATCAGTAAAGGTAGCTCGGATTCGGGGATCGTCATCATCTCTATCACACTATCGGCAATCTATTTTGGTACTTTTGAAGATGTGTATATTTGAATATGGCATGTATAGGCTAGTTGCTTTGAAACATATTTAGAGATGTGTAAATAGCCATGTGATGTGGCTAGATAAATGTTGGCTATAAGCATTAGTGAATTTGGTATATGATGCATATTATGGTATGGCTTGATAGTAATGAAAATGTCTTATGAATGGTAAGCTTAGTGATGGATTAATGATATTATGATCTAGTGATATTGTGGATGAATCATGCTTGGTAATGCATGTGATTTAGTTGTGCAATTTGGTATATAGATTGACATGATTAGAAATGAGATTGGATGGGATGATATGTTGATCATTTGACATGAATTTGGTTGCAAATTGTGTTTGGGAAAATGCTTGATTGTGCTTGTAGGGATGACTTTTGAGTGGATTGCAAATTGGCCTATTTTGCATACACGGCCAAGGGACACGGGTGTGTGTCTCTGCCATGTGGCTCAAGGGCCACTTCGAGGTGTGTCTGGGCAGGTTACACGGCCGTGGCACACAGGCGTGCCAGTGGCCGTGTGACCAAGTCAGTAGCTAGCCTAATTTCACACGGCCATGGAACACAGTCATGTCTGGTGGCCGTGTGGATGAGTCAGTATGTATACCCTGTTTTGGCACGGCCTAGACACATGGGCGTGTCTAGTAGCCGTGTGAGGCACACGGCCTGACTGCACGGGTGTGTGACTTTTGCAGTGTTGAAGAATGTTTAAATTTTTAAAAATTTTCGTAAGTGTTCAGTTTAGTCCCGAGCTCTTTCTAACACGTGTTTGAGGTCTTGTAGACCTCAATAAGGGACTATATGATTATAATTGAATATATTTGATTGAGGAAAGACTTTGTGTTGTAAAATGGATGTGAAATATTCTAATTGTTCGGTAATGCCTCTTAACCCTATTCCGGCGATGGTTTCAAGTTAGGGGTGTTACAATTTTATTGGTATTAGAGCTACATTTTAGTCGATTCTTGCACTAACGTAGTGCGTGTGAGTCTAGCTATACATGCTATATATATAATTTTGATAGTGTGATGAATCCTGACAGTTGAAAATGTGTTTTCATATAGTAATGGATCCTGATCGAGCAATTGCTGTTGATGTAGATAGTAGTGCGCCTGGTCCTACTTAAGGGGCAGCACTAGCCACATCTAGGTCGAATGAAAGTAGTGAGGGAGGAGAGGCTATGCAAGCCTTCTTCCGAATGATGAGTGAGTGGTTTTCAGAGTTCGTTAAAACGAATCTGGCTACTCCACAACCTCTGCCACACAAGTACCTGTTGTGCCTCAAGTTGTACATCCGAATCATTGAGTAAGCCTCCTGTGGATAAGATCAGAAAGTACGGGCCAAAGAGTTGAGGGCCACAGCTGATGATGATGCTGAGTGAGCTGAGTTTTTGGCTCGAGAATACCATTCGAGTATTTGACTAGATGTCATTGACTTCTGATGAATGTATTAGATGTGTTGTATCGTTGTTGAGGGATACCGCGTATAACCAGTGGAAGACATTGATATCTGTGGTTCCGAGAGAGAGAATCATCTGGGATTTCTTTCAAGCTGAATTTAGAAAGAAGTATATCAGTTAACAATTCATTGATCAGAAACGTAAAGAGTTTCTAGAGCTAAAACAAGGTCGTATGTCAATTACAGAGTATCAACGAGAATTTGTGAGATTGAGTCAGTATGCACGGGAATGTGTTTCTACCGAAGCTACCATGTGTAAAATATTCATTGAAGGGCTGAATGAAGACATTAAATTACTGGTTGGGATACTTGACATAAACGAATTTGTCGTGTTTGGTTGAAAGAGCTTGCAAAGCCGAGGAGCTTAGCAAAGAAAAGAAGAAAGCCAATTTTGATGCTAGAGATGAAAGAAAAAGATTGATGAGAAATTCGTCTCAATCTTCGACAAAGAAATTTAGAGATGCAAGCAATCGATCAAATGCTTCGTTTGGACATCCGAGTAGAGACCGTACGAGACAAAGTGTTGGACCAAGAGTTCAAATTTTGACTAAATCAAGTGTTGGTAGTATAAAAAGCAACAAGCCTGAGTGTAGACAGTGTGGAAGACGACATGTGGGAGAATGTTGGGGCAAGTAAAATAATAGAACTTGCTACAAATGTGGATCACAAGATCATTTCATTCGAGACTGCCCAAATTTAGCTAAGGAAGAAAATGTTCAGAGTGCGAGACCGAGTAACACGACGGCTAGGGGTAGACCACCCAGAAACACCAGAATTGTGAGTGGAAGCCAGAGAGTGACTACCGATACGGCTGTGAGATTGGAGGCAAGAGCACTTGCTCAAGCCTATGCTATACGTGCACGAGAGGAAACGTCATCTCCAGACGTCATCACTGGTACTTTTACTCTGTTTAATACTGATGTGATAGCATTGATAGATCCAGGTTTTACTCGTTCTTATGTGTGTGTGAATCTAGTATCAAGTAAGACTCTACCTGTTGAGTTTATTGAATTTGTGATTACAATATCAAACCACATAGGCAAGTGTGTCTTGGTGGATAAAGTGTGCAAAAACTGTCTATTGATGTTTTGGGATGTTTGTTTTTCGACTAATTTGATGTTGCTACCATTCGATGAATTTGATATAATTCTGGGTATGGATGGACTCACTTTACATAATGCTATTGTGAATTATAAACGAAAGAGTATTGAATTGAGAAGTCAGAATGGTGAGATAGTTCGAATTGAATCCAGTGATTTGAAAGGGTTACCAGCTGTTGTATCTTCGATGAAAGCTTTGAACTATGTGAGAAAGGGTTGCAAAGCTTATTTGGCATATGTGATTGATGCAAAAGTGTCAGAAAAGAAAGTTGAATCTGTGCCTGTGGTTTGTGAGTTCCCAGATGTGTTCCCTGAAGAGTTACCAGGACTACTTCCGATTCGAGAAGTTGAATTTGGAATTGAATTGGTGCCGGGAATGAGTCCTATCTCAATAACTCTTTATAGAATGGTACCAAAGGAACTAAAAGAGTTAAAGTCTCAGTTGCAAGAGTTGACTGATAGAGGATTTGCACGACCGAGTTTCTCGCCCTGGGGTGCTCCTGTGTTGTTTTTGAAAAAGAAAGACGGCATTATGAGAATGTGCATTGATTATAGACAGTTGAACAAAGTGACGATCAAGAACAAATATTCGTTGCCTCGTATTGATGATTTGTTTGATCAGCTGAAAGGAGCTACAGTGTTTTCTAAGATAGATTTGAGATTGGGCTACTACCAGTTGAAAGTTAAAGAATCCGATGTGCCAAAAGCTGCTTTTAGAACGAGGTACGGACATTATGAATTCTTAGTGACGCCTTTCAGACTAACGAATGCTCCTGTAGTGTTTATGGATTTGATGAACCGGATATTCAAACTATATTTGGATCATTTTTTTGTAGTGTTTATTGATGATATTTTGATTTATTCCTGTGATGATACACAACACACCGAGCATTTGAGAATTGTGTTACAGACTCTGTGTGAGAAGCAACTGTATGCAAAGTTTAGCAAATGTGAGTTCTGGTTGCGTGAGGTTGCATTTCTGGGGCATATTGTATCAGCTGCGGGAATACGAGTTGACCAGAGTAAGATCTCAGCTATTTTAGAATGGAAGCCTCTGAGAAATGAGTCTAAATTCCGTAGATTTTTGGGACTAGCGGGATATTATAGATAGTTTGTGAAAGGCTTTTCGATGATTGCGACTCTGTTGACGAAGTTACTACAAAAAGATGTTAAATTTGAGTGGTCGGAAAAGTGTCATCAAAGTTTTAAGCAGTTGAAAGCGTTGTTGACGAAAGCGCCAGTGTTAGTTCAGCCTGAATCAGGCAAAGAATTCATAGTTTACAGTGATGCATCATTGAATGGTTTTGGCTGTGTGCTAATGCAAGAAGGCAAAGTCATTTCTTATGCTTCGAGGCAGTTAAAGCCGCATGAAAAGAACTATCCAACGCATGATCTTGAATTAGCAGCGATTGTGTTTGCATTAAAGATTTGGCATCACTACCTATTTGGTAAGAAATGTCATATTTATACCGATCACAAGAGCTTGAAGTACTTGATGACTCTGAAAGATTTAAATTTGCGACAGAGAAGATGGTTAGAATTGTTGAAAGATTACGAACTTGTGATTGATTATCATCCGGGCAAAGCTAATGTTGTTGCTGATGCCTGAGTTGAAAGTCTTTATATGCTTTGCGAGCTCTGAATTCTCAGATAGATCTGTATGATGATGGTTCAGTTTTGGTTGAGTTGAAAGTAAGACTGATGTTCGTACATCAGATTCGTGATGCCCCAAAAATTGATGATGAGATGATAGCAAAACGAACTCAATGTGATTTGAATTTAGATTCAGAATTTCGAGTTGATAATGATGAATGTTTGAGATTTAGAAATCAGATTTGTGTTCCGAAGAATTCAGAGTTAATTCAGCTGATTTTGAACAAAGCTCACAATAGCCATTTGACTGTTCACCCGAGGAGTACGAAAATGTATAATGATTTGAAACAGTTTTATTGGTGGCATGGTATGAAACGGGACATCTCTGACTTTGTGTCGAAATGTTTAATTTGTCAGCAAGTTAAAGCTGAACATCAGGTCCTGTCCGGTTTGTTACAACCGATTATGATTACTGAGTGGAAATGGGAGAGAATCACGATGGACTTTGTGTCGGGATTGCCTTTATCTTTGGGAAAGAAATATGCAATCTGGGTGATAGTTGATAGATTGATAAAATCAGCTCATTTCATTCCAGTGATAATAGATTATTCACTTGATAGATTGGCTGAATTGTATATTGTTGAGATTGTGAGATTGCACGGGGTGCCATTATCTATTGTATCTGGTAGTGATCTAAGATTTACCTCGCGATTCTGGATGAAATTGCAAGAGGCTTTAGGCACAAAATTGCATTTCAGCACTGCATTTCATCCGCAAACGGATGAACAATCTGTGCGGGTCATTCAGGTTCTCAAAGATACGTTGAGGTGTTGTATACTTGAGTTTGAAAGTATGTGGGAAAAGCATTTACCGTTGATTGAGTTTGCATACAACAACAGTTCTCAAACTAGTATCAAAATGGCACCATATGAGGCTCTTTACGGTCGAAAATGCCGAACTCCATTGTATGGACTGAGCTGAGTGAGAATAAGATTCACGGGGTTGATCTAATAAAGGAGACTGAACAGAAAGTGAAAGTGATTCGTGACAGTTTGAAAGCGGCCTCAGATCGTCAGAAGTCTTATGCAGACTTGAAACAGAAGGATATTGAATTTGGGATTGGTGACAAAGTGTTTCTGAAAGTGTCCCCGTGGAAGAAAATACTTCGATTTGGCCGAAAAGGCAAGTTGAGTCCAAGATTCATTGGATCGTATGAGATCATTGATCGAGTTGGGTCGGTTGCTTATAGATTAATGTTGCCACTTGAATTAGAGAAAATTCATAATGTGTTTCATGTCTCGATGCTTCGATGGTATAGATCTGATCCGTCTCATGTAATTGCTCCTATTGAATTTGAGATTCAGTCCGACTTGTCATACAGTGAGAAACCGATTCAAATTTTGGCATGAGAGACCAAAGAATTGAGAAACAAAAGAATTTCCTTAGTGAAAGTGTTATGGCACAAACACGTAGTAGAAGGGAGCCTAAGGATGTAATGAGAGAGCAATATTTGAACCTATTCACTCGTAAGATTTTTGGGGACGAAAATCCCTAAGGGGGAGAGTTGTAACTGTAACAGTCCGGTTTAGACCCTAGTCGAAATAGTGGTTTCGGGACCAGAAATCTGAGTTAGAATAATATTTTAATATTATTTTTCCGTGCTTATGATATGTGAATTAGTATATATGAAGTTTCTGTGCATTAATTTGTCCGTCTATGTGCTTAATTTGATAAATGGATTAAATTGCATTGAATGCAAAATTCCCATGCTTTATGAGAAAACACCTATTTGAGATGGCTTTTTAATAAGGAGGCCATATGAGGCAATTGTGCCAATATTTAGTTAGTGGATGCATAAAAGACATTAATGGGCTTATATTTATGTATTTTACATGTTTGTTTGTAAGGTTAATATTGTAAATGAATAAATGGTTAATGTTTTAATAAAACAAAACATTAAAGTGGCCATTTACATTCATCTTCCACCGAATTGTTGTAAGAAAAAGAAAGAGATTTGCTTTGTTATATTCGGCCATATCTAAGCTCAAATTAAGGTATGTTTTGACTTTGGTTTTTGATGATTTTTATGTTTTTGAGATTGTTGCTTAGTCTGCTATCACGCCCATGTTGTAATTTGAAGAATTGATGATGTTTATGAGATGTGCCATTGATGAAATGGTGAGCTTTGTAATGAATCTAGGTGTTAAATGAAAGATATGTGTTTAATGAACATGTTTTGTTCTTGAATTTTTGGTGAATTTAGCTAATTAGGGCTAAATTGTGAAAATAGCAATTTGAGGGACTAAATTGTGAAATAAATGAAATGTATTGTAACACCCCAAACCCGGCCCATTCACTACGACCAAATTTGAAATGCCACTGCGGAAAATGTTTGAAAAATATTTTGACCTAAAGTAAAACATAAAATTTTGTATGCCTTTAATAAAATATTGGGTATGTAAAATTCCAAAATAAAATTAAATTATTAAATTTAAAACTTTAAAATAATTTATCAAAGTATAAATTTACTCTTTAAAAGAAACATTCCCGAATATAACTTAATCATCAATCCACCTTAGAACATAATAATAAAAATCAAACACTTAAAGTGGCCTTATTACAATAATTAAATATTCCAAGTACTGAATTATAAAATAATTTAAAACAAGTAAAATTTCTTCTGCATGGGCCACCTCGTATCCACTCCAACCCGGTCCAAGCTTTATGCATCACCTGTAAGGTTTGAGAAAAATTGGGTGAGTCAAACAGACTCAGTGCATAGTTATTTCACATGTCTCCACATATGGGCTTGGCCCATATCCACACAGTCCATACATATAAAGTTATGCAATTATGAAGCCCAACCCAACCTAGTGTCCATCCGTTACACCTACCTTGGCAGACCCGCTGCCCAAGGCCGTGGCTAATCCATCGATCAACCAAGTGATCCCACATATCTTACCCTGGCAGACCTGCTGCTCAAGGCCGTGGCTAAGCCACCGATCACATAAGTGATCCCACATATCAATTAGTCCACGGTGATGCACACAGCTATCAACCGCCGATGGGGCACCTAGCCAACACCTCCCTTGATGAAGCACATAGCTAACATCAAGCGTCAATGTAGCACAAGGCTATCATTAGACCACGTACATAATGTACACCCTTTCCTTCTTTGTTCATCCCAAATCCCATGCATAGATATGTCATGCCACAATATCATTAAAATAAGCATACATCACATGCTATCACAATTTCATACGTATACCATAGGAAACTTATTGTCATAAGGTACTGACCTGTTTAATCGCTTACCCACCATGGGTATCCACCTTTTTAGCCATTAATTCGGCTACCATGCACATCATATACATACATATAATAACACATTTAAACATTCAAGAGACAGTGCGATAACTACGCACCTGATTATTTAGCGAAAACCCAATCTATACGAATCTAGCACAATCTAGGATCCCGAAACTCTTTATTCCTGTCGATTTGCCCTTAAATCACCATAACCAAAATCGGTTATTCACTAGCAAACAAATATGGCCTAAGGCCGAATGTTACCAACCACTTACCTAGCTCGTCTAAAACCCGAAACGTCGGTTTATTCCTGTTGTTAACGACATCCCTGCATGCCATAAGTTAGGTTCAGCTTTAATACATAAATCCATAGCCCTTGACCGAAACTACATTGCTTACCTTGAAAGAATCGAATCCCGAAAGAGTCCTTACTGCACCTTAGCGTTGGCTACATATAAAAGGCACACCATTATAGCCTATAAAGATTCGGCCAACCTTAAAACCAAGGCCAAAACACTTGATTTCGGCACCCTAAGAAGAAATCCAAAACCAATTGCTTAAGGAAGATCATACTTACCACTATGTCGCTTGGAGAGACTACGAGAGAAAAGTCGACAGTCCCTTAGAGATTCGGCTTCTAGAGCTTGCGGCAAAGAAGAGAATATGCACCCTTGAAGATTCGGCTTATGCCAACAAATAGAGGAGAAGAAGAAACACAAATGGCCTTTTTGCTCCTTAGAATTTCGGCACCATGAGAGAGTGAGATGAGAGAGCAAATTTTCGGCAAAAGAAAACTAAAGAGAAAAAGAATTTCCACAAAGATGATCACTCCCTTTATAAAAAAAAAAACGTCACACACACACACACACCCCTAGAGTCCTATATTCGGCCATCACATTCCCACCTATCACATCCCACATATTGCTCCTCTTTTCTCTCTTCAACACTTATTCAAAATAAATTAAATAAACAACCATTATCTATTATCTACCTATTTAAAAACAAATAAGACAAAATCCCCAATTATCTTCTATCTACCCACTTAATTAAATCAACCTTTATCATCTTTTAAAATAATAAAATAAAAAAAAAACAATTATCCTTATCCTTTAAAGTCCCCACTTGCCGTCCCACTCTCTTTCCCTCTTTTAAAATAAATAAAATACAAACACCTTTATCACATATCCCAGCCAAAATAAAAAAATAAAACAAGCCTTATCCCATCCACTAAAGTCCATGTGCCGTCCAACCTCTTCTCCCTTCCCTTAACGTCACATGCAAAATAAAATAAAAGCCACCCATTTGCTGCTCACCTGGTTCGAACCTGAGACCATCTGAAGCCCCTTTGACACAAACGCCCCAAGCCATCTTGCTGCTGATTCTTTTGTGTCATCAACTCCCCATAATTTCTTTTAAAGCCTCCTTAGCCCAGTTCCTACTTGATGCAAAAATAAACTCCTATTCGCTTCCTCTGCAACTTGAACCAAGGCGTCACATACCAAGGCCCTAAGTGGCGCCTTGCAACCACTTTACCAAGCCCTCTTTCATGTCCAAAAGCGCCCATACTTTTCCTTAAGGCCTCCGTAGCCCAATTCCCCTTTTTAACGCCAAAAAATAAAAGCTTCCAAGTGCCATTTCTGCAGCTCGAACCTCCTCCCCTTGGCACTCCATGTGACGCAACCTTCCATGCCCCATAGGGTAGCGTCCTAAGCCACTTTACCACATGCCTTCCTTGTGTCATAAATCCCACGCAAATATCCTTAAGGCCTCTTTGCCTAGTTTCCTCTTTTCACCTAAAATTCCAATATTTTCCAAGCATTTCCCCTTCACCTAAAGTTCTCAAAAACTCCTAAAACACATCCACCCATACACTGAGCCTATTAATTCATGAATTATGCTCCAAATGCATAACCCCTAATCTGGGATATTACATGTATGGATTGATATGAGCATAGTGTGTACTCGGCTAAACATGGGTAAAAGAAAAATTGGTGCATTTTGTGATTTTGTGATTTAGGGACTAAATTGTCTAAATGTGAAAATTTGAGGGCTAATTTGCAAATTGCCCTAAATATGTGATTTTTGATTGAATTGAACGTGTTGGTAAATAAGAGGGTTAAATTTGAATATGTATAGATCAAGAACCGAAGAAAATGAACTTAGATCGCGAGAAAGAGAAGGTAGTCGAATAATCGAGTCCAAACGAATATTCGAATCCGAGGTAAGTCGATATACAAATAAATGTATCTATATCAAATTATGTATGTTCATATGATTATTGTTAATGATGAATGTATATGAGAGGTTGTATACATGAATTCGAGATAGACTTGACATAGTGTCAACTTTCGAGAAGTCCCGTTTGAACCTAGGGATAGATAGGATAGTATATGTCATGACATAGGTGTCTGTTATGTGATATCATATAAGACCACGCCTGGGATGTTGGCATTGATTTGAGATTTCGTTTAAGACCACATTTGGGACGTAGGCATCAATATGAGATTTACGTGTAAGACCCTGTCCGGGAGTGGCATCGATATTTGATTACATGTAAGACCACGTCTGGAACGTTGGCATTGTACAACTATTTCGAGCTCTCTGAATATCCTATTAGTTCCGAACGGTTCAACGGGAAAGTCTGAGATACGAATGACTATGTGATTTGAATATCCATTTCAGGTATGTTTGATATGTACACTAAGTGTGTATGAAAGGTAAGTATCTATTTGAACTTACTAAGTTGAATATGTGTATAGGTGATATTTGAGTTAAAAAAATGCGGTAAGATATGGCTAAGCAAATGAGCCAAATTCTATATGGTTATGTTCATTTTATGTTAAGTTTATTTGTATATGGTTTACTAAGCTTTTGAAAGCTTACTCTCTATGTGTGTGATTTCTCTGTTTTATAGATCGTCAAAGCTACTGAAGTCTCGGGGACCTTCGAGGATTGTCATCACACTACTCAACTCATTTTGGTACCATTGAAACATGTATATAGTTAAATATGGCATGTATAGGCTAGTCATTTTGGATGATGTTTGAAAAGGGTATTTATAGCCATGAGATGTGGCTAGATAAATGTTGGCTATATGTTTGAGTGATTATGTTAAATGATGCATAGTTTGGCATGAATTGATAGCTAATAAAATGGTCAAGGAAATGGTAAGTATATGGATGAATTGTGAGTATGCATGTTTAATCAAAGAAGTGGTTATAAGAAAGTTAAAATGTGGATGTATTATGCTTGGATGTATATGTGTTTTAGCTGTGCAATTTGACATGTTTGGATTTGAGATTGGATGCAAAGCTTGGATGATTAGTTTGACATGTTTTTGGCTGTCAATTGTGCATGAAATGAACTGGTATATTTTCTTGTAGGGTAGACCCAAGTGTAGGTGGCATTTTGGCCTTGCAAATGGCCTGTTTTGCCTACACGGTTGTGGCACACGAGCGTGCTTAGTGGCCATGGGATTAAGTCAGTAACTAGCCAAAGTGTGCACGGCCATGGCACACGGACGTGCCTAGTAGCCTTGTGAATAAGACAGTATCTAGCCTAAGACTACACGGTCATAGCGCACGGGCGTGTCTGGTGACCGTATGGATAAGTCAGTATACATGTTCTGTTTTGGCACGACTAGGACACATGGGTGTGTACAGAAGCCGTGGGAGGCACACGGCTTGGTCAAATGGGTGTGTGACCTTGATAGTTTTGAATAAGTTTTAAATTTTCGAGAATTTTCCGTATGCATTCGGTTTAGTCCCGGCCCTACTCTAAAACATGATTAAGGTCTCGTTGACCTATATAAGGGACACTTTGATTGCGATTGGTGAATTGTTTTATTTAAATGTCTGTAAAGGTTTTCGGTCTGTCCGGTAATGCCTTTAACCCTAATTCGGTGATGGATACGGGTTAGGGGTGTTATAGTAACAGCCCAGTTTAGACCCTAGTCAGAACAGTGGTTTTGAGACCACAAATTCGAGGTCAGAATAATATTTTAATATTATTTTCAGTGTTTATAGTATGTGATTTTACCTGTGTGAAATTTCTGTGTGAAGATTTTATTGATTCTGTGTTTAATTTGCGAAAAGGACTTAATTGCATAAAATGCAAAAGTTGTGTGTTGATTGTTTAAGTGTTTATTTGTCATGACTTTCTAAATGAGAGGTCCTTATGAGGCTATTAAACCATTTTATAGTGAGTGGATGGTAGTTGGACAATTATAACCAACTATCATGTGTTATGTTATAATATTATATAAGGTTAAAATTGTAAATTGATTAATAATAGATGTTATAACAAAACAAATGAAATAAGTTAGTGGATTGCTCATCCACCATTGCCGAAATTTACAAGGAAAAGAAGAGAAAAAGAGTCTAATGGTTTCGGTTGGTTTTTAGCTCAATCAAGGTATGTTTTGAGCCCGGTTTTTAATAATTTCTACGTTTCTATAATTGTTCTTCGTACTCTACAAAACCCATGTTTTAATTTTGTGAATTGATGATGTTTTTGAGATGAACCATTGATGAACACATGAGTTTTGTGATGTTTGATAGCGAAATATGAAAGATATGTGATTGATTATCATAGTTTGTTTTTGGAGTTTTGTTGATTTTGACTAATTTGGAGTAAATTGAAAGAATAGTATTTTGAGGGACTAAAATGTGAAATAAATGAAATGTGTGGGCTTCTATTAGCATGGAAGGAATTCGGCTAAGCTTGTGTGAGTAGAAATTTGGTGTATTTTGTGATTTTATGAATTAGGGACTAAAGTGTTGAAATGTGAAAATGTGAGTGTTATTTTGTAAAATGCCCTAAATAAGTGTGTGTGGACTAAATTGAATGAATTGGTTGTTGAATGGATTGAATTTGAATGTATATAGACCCAGAAAGGAGAAGTTCGAATCGAGATCGAGGCAAAGACAAAGTGCTCGATTAATCGATCGTTTCGATATTTCGACGTCCGAGGTAAGTTTGGATATAGTACAAGTTGTTAATTTATGTTCTATGTGATGTGAATGGAATAATAGATATTGAATTAGAAATGTAATGAATGAAATTGAGTGACGAGGCACTAGGTGTGCGTAATTGAATTGAGACAGAGTTGATTAGCACTGTGTGTGCGAAACGACAGAAGCTTTAGCTTATTTATTTGGCACTGTGTGTCCGATATCGACATAAGCTCGGTTTAACGTATTGGCACTAAGTGTGCGATGACAATTATGTTTTGTCTACAAAGTGGCACTAAGTGTGCGAATAAAGCAAGAGAATAGCAAAGGTTGATCTAAATGTAAAGTCGAGCAGTTGAATAGCATGATTGATGAGTAACTACGTGTTGGCAAAGGTATGTATGGTACCTATGTGGTTGGTGAAATTGAAAGTAGATGAATGGAATGCTATGTGAGTATTGGATATAGTTGAATTTGTGTATCATTGGTAAATTATCTATGTGATGGTTCAATTTGTACATTGATTTGATTAAATGAGTTCATTGTATTGTATTTCAAACTTACTAAGCTTTGAAAGCTTACTGTGTGATTTGTTTATCTGTTTTATAGTGTCAGTAAAGGTAGCTCAGATTCGGGGATTGTCAGCATCTCTATCACACTATCGACAATCTATTTTGGTACTTTTGAAGAGGTGTATATTTGAATATGGCATGTATAGGCTAGTTGTTTTGAAACATATTTTGAGATGTGTAAATAGCCATGTGATGTGGCTAGATAAATGTTGGCTATAAGCATAAGTATATTTGGTATATGATGCATATTATGGTATGGCTTGATAGTAATGAAAATGTCTTATGAATGGTAAGCTTAGTGATAGAATAATGCTATTATGATCTAGTGATATTGTGGATGAATCATGCTTGGTAATACATGTGATTTAGTTGTGCAATTTGGTATATAGATTGACATGATTAGAAATGAGATTGGATGGGATGATATGTTGATCATTTGACATGAATTTGGTTGCCAAATTGTGTGTGGGAAAATGCTTGATTGTGCTTGTAGGTATGACTTTTGTGTGGATGGAAAATTAGCCTTGCAAATGGCCTATTTTGCATACACGGCCAAGGGACACGGGCGTGTGTCTCTGCCGTGTGGCTCAAGGGCCACTTTGAGGTGTGCCTAGGCAGGTTACACGGCCGTGGCACACGGGCGTGCCTGGTGGCCATGTGACCAAGTTAGTAGCTAGCTTAATTTCACACGGCCATAGAACACGGGCATGTCTGGTGGCCATGTGGACAAGTCAGTATGTATACCCTGTTTTGGCACAGCCTGGGCACATGGGTGTGTCTGGTAGCCGTGTGAGGCACACGGCCTGACTGCACGGGCGTATGACTTTTGCAGTGTTGACGAATGTTTAAATTTCTAAAAATTTTTGTAAGTGTTCAGTTTAGTCCCGACCTCTTTCTAACACGTGTTTGAGGTCTCGTAGACCTCAATAAAGGACTATATGATTATAACTGAATATATTTGATTGAGGAAAGACTTTGTGTTGTGAAATGGATGTGAAGTATTCTGATTGTTTGGTAATGCCTCTTAACCCTATTCCGGCAGTGGTTTCGGGTTAGGGGTGTTACACTCGTACTTTCGAATTTTATCTACAGAAGGTTTATTCAATCGGATCGGATCTATAACTTGAGGCACAACATGTACTTGTGGGGGAGGAGGTTGTTGAGTAGCTGGATTTGCTCGAACGAACTCCGTATACCACTCACTCATCATTTGGAAGAAGGCTTGTTTAGCCTCTCCCTCGTGTCTACTAACATTTGGCCTAGATTTGGCCGGCACTGTCCCTTGAGCGGGAGCAGGCGCATTGCTCTTTACATCATCAGCAACTGCTCGATCGGGACCCATTTACTATACGAAAACACATTTTTAACTGTCAAGGTTTATCACACTATTGCAATTATATATATGGCATGTATAGCTAGACTCACACGCACTACATTAGTCTTAGAATCGGCTAAATCGTAGCTCTGATACCAATAAAATATAACACCCCTAACCCGTAACCGTTGCCATAATAGGGTTAAGAGGCGTTACTAATTATTTCTAAACATTTAATATCATTTTACAACACAAAGTCAATAATCATTCAAACATATCACAATATGAACATATAGTCCCTTAACGAGGTTTTCAAGACCTTAAACACGTGTTAGAAAGGGGTCAGGATTGAACCGAACACATACGAAGATTTTTAGAATTTTAAAGATTTTTCAAAACTGCAGAGGTCACACACCCGTGTGGGTAGGCCGTGTGCCTTACATGGCCTCGGACACATCCGTGTGTCCAAGCCGTGGCAAAACAGGGCATACATACTAACTTGTTCACACAGCCTGAGATACGCCCGTATGCCTCACCCATGGTCGACATTGACTTGCACTACACGGCCAGTTACACGCCCGTGTGTCCAGCCCGTGGTCGAGTCTAACTTGTTTTCAAACATAACTTCGAAGGACACGATCGAGCCACACGCCCGTGTGCTCAACCGTGTGGGCAGTTATAGGCCATTTTCAAGGCCAAACTTGCCACCCACACTTAGGTTCACCTACAAGCCTCAAATCACATGCATTTATACCTCATTTGGAAACCAAAACTTATCAAAATATGCACCAATTAACCATTAACTACATCATCTATTTTCATACTCAATTTCATCTCAAATAAGTTCATCAAAAATACCAGTTTCTCATCCAAACTCATATAATTCAAGCATCAAATAATCCTTATCAAAAGTTCACATTAAACCATCATTTAATTTCCAAGCCATATCACATGGCAAGGTCCAAAACATTTCAAAACATACCATAACCTCTGGCCTATACATGCCATATACCAAATATGTACATCTTTCAAAAGTACCAAAATAAATAGCATATAGTGTGATTGAGTTGCTGACGATTCCTGAATCCGAGCTAGCTTTAGTTACACTGTAAAACAGAGAAACACATCACACAGTAAGCTTTTAAAGCTTAGTAAGTTCGTAATAAAATACATATTACTCAATAATGCAATATCAATACATAAAAAAACCATCACTTAGATAGATTCAAAACTAAACACAATATCATCCTCAACCGTATGCTCGTTCATCCATCTATTCAACCTTAAATAATATCATCGACCACATAGGTTCGAAACAGAACTTTGCCAACACTTAGTTAACAAATGTTCTTGCTATTCAATGCTCGATACCATATTTCATTCGATGTTCATTATCTCTTCAATTCAATCGCACACTTAGTGCCCAAATCATAGTCGAAGCTTAAATAACACCACACACTTAGTGCCTCAATATCCAACCGAACTTGATTCGGTAACGCACACACAGTGCCAATCAATATAATCAATACTTTCTCTATTCGCACACACAGTGCCATTCATTACTTTATAAATTCTATGTCGCACACTTAGTGCCGTATTTCTCCATTCCACATTTATAGTATTTCTATTCAATAATCACATAGTTATTCATTTCATAGTATTTAACATAAATTTAGCAACAAGTATTATATCCGAACTTACCTTGGACGTAGATATACCGAGATTAGTTGATCAATCGAGTACTTTGTCTTTGCCTCAATCTCGATCTGAATCTCTCCTTTCTTGGTCTATACATATTTAAATTTAGCTCATTCAATCATCAAACCATTCAATTTAATCCAAACACACATATTTAAGACATTTTATAAAATAGCCCTCACATTTTCACATTTCAACACTTTAGTCCCTATTTCAAAAAATCATAAAATACACAAAATCTCACTTCACCCATGCCTAGCCGAATTCTCCCTAAGTCCATACAGGCCCACACATTTCATTTATTTCACATTTTAGTCCTCCAATTTCTTATTTTCACAATTTAGCTCAAATTACTCAATTTCACTAAAAATTCCAAGACAAAATATGTTAATCTTTCACATATCTTTCATATTTCACTATCAACTAACACATAGCTCAAGCATTCATCAATGGCATATCTCAAAATCACCATTAGATTCTAAAATTAAAGCATGGGCTAGTTAGAAAACTAAGCAACGATCACAAAAATGTAGAAATTATCAAAAACCGGGCTCAAAACATACCTTAATCAAGAATAACAATGGCCGAGTGTTATAAGCCCTAGTTCTTTCTTTTTCTCCATCAAATTCAGCTAAGAAAAGATGATAATGGCCTTATTTTTCATACTTGTTTTTTTTTAATATACCTTATTTCATGTTTTACCATTTTGCCCTTTAATAATTCATTTAAATTTCCACCAACTAAAACCCATTTTTGTCCATCCATTCTTTTAATGGTTTATTAACAACATAAGCACTTCTTATTTAGAATCCATGAAAAATAGACACTTTAACAATCAGCACACAGCTTTTGCATTTTATGCGATTAAGTCCTTTTTTACAAATTAAACACACAATCGATAAAATTTTCACACAGAACTTTCACACATGCTCAATGACATATTATAAACACCAAAAATAATATTAAAATATTTTTCCATCCTCGAATTTGTGGTCTCAAAACCACTGTTCTGACTAACGTCTAAACCGGGCTGTTACACGATCCAATGCTTTCAATAATTTCATAAAGTCCAATAAATCTTGGACTTAATTTTCCCTTCTGTCCAAATCGAAGAACTTTCTTCCAAGGTGACACTTTTAAGAATACCTTATCACCAACTTCAAATTCTATTTCTTTTCTTTTGAGGTCGGCATAAGAATTGTCTATCAAAGGCTGCTTTCAAACTAATACATGCACGGGAACGATTAAAGTGCATTAAGTGGACCAAACTCCAAGCTGCCCATTTCAAGAGAGAATTCAATTGAAATTCTCATCGGGTTTATAACATGTGCTAGATTAAAGAAGTTTAAAGAGGCGATGATAGGCCTAATTCAGCAAGTTTGGGCTGAACATGAGATGTCGAACCCTTATTGGACCCAAAATAATGTCCGAAGTCCATGCAATGTTTTGTATGTGGTTGTTTGTTTAATTTAATTAATTCTATAGTTTTAAATTATGTCTTGATCGTTAAGTGTTTGCATTTTTTAATTATGACATGCATTATGTGTTTTGTATTAAGTAAAGTCATGCATTGTGTAACTCTCATGTTAGTTAAGTTTGCATCATAAATTATGACATGCTTTATGTAACCCTCATGTTAGTTAAAGTTTGCATCATTAAATTAAGTCATGCATTAAGTAACTCATCTGTTCATTTAGTTTGCATCTTAAACCATGCATTTAAGCATGTTAGTTGTTAAATATGTTTGAGTTTGTTTATATAAGTATGGTATTTAATTTGGCTGTTACTTTTTATTGAATAAATTAAAGTGTGTTTATTTTCATTTTAAATAAGGTGATTTAAATTTCATGTTCAATTAATTCGTGTGCATGAGTGTTATTAAATATGTTTTTTATTAGTGTTTTAAGTTATTATTTAATCTTAAATATCTATTTTGCAGGTGACTTTTCCTATGATTAAAGACTCTTCAAAGTTGGACAGTTTCAAAGCTTTTAAAAGAACATTAAGGAGGCTGTTTAATGGACCAAAAGAGACTATTCAAGTCTAAACGTTTTTGGAGTCTTAAGTCTTCATCATGGTGCCATTTAAGAGGATGTTACACAAGCTTTTATCATGTGGTTACAAGGGAGTTGAAGGGACATCAATCAAACACATTAAGGATACTTTAAAGAGAATTGACATGCCTTTTCAACTACATCAGATTCCAATGAAGAGACATGACTCATTGGCTTCCTTACAAGAGTTAAAAAAAATTATTGCTTGTAATAATACTAGTTAACGGCTGAAGATGAAAGGACTCACATAGGCATTCGAATAGTGACAATGCCGCCTATAAATAATTTGTGAAATGAGCCTTTGTAAAAACATGAATGTTGAATGAATATTTTGAGTTATTGTGAGAATTCTATCTCATTGTTCTTGAAACTTACTTAGACTTATCAAGGTACTCCTTATGGCATCAAACCTTTTTTTTCTTTTGAACTTATCACTTCCTTTCTTTCTTTGTTCTGAAGTGTGGCGTTCTAACATACTGCTAGTTCCTATTTTGCTAAATAGTGGGTCATAGTTTTCTTCTTCTTCTTCATAGACTTGTTTGTTATTTCACTTTATATAAATTGGGTCATGATATTTCATACAGTTGGTTCATTTCTAAGTGTCCATTTCGTGCAAGTTATCCATCCAACACCATTTCCATCCTTTCCATCAGATCAATAACCATTAATCCCATTTTCACCTTAAAGTCTATTTTAAAACGATACAACATTAGAAGATCGAGCAACTCAACGTCTTGTAATCAAATTCAAGATTATGAGCACGCATCACAAACTATCTCAGATCACCTTTACCTTTTCTTCTGTTTCCCGAATTAAATCAACTCCAAGAATCTTTTTTTCACTAAGCTTTGTCCAATACAATGGTGTTCTACATTTCCGACTATACAGAGCTTCATATGGTGCCATTTTGATATTGGACTGATGACTATTGTTATAAGCAATTTTAATCAAAGGTAAATATTTTTTCCCAATTACCTTCTGTAACACTCCTTACCCGTATCTGACGCTAAAATAGGGTACGAGGCATTACCGGAACACATACACTTGTAAACGTATTAAACCGAGTCATAAAATTTCACCCAAATTAAAACTTTTCAAAATTTTATCTTTGAGTCCCTAAAAAGGTCCTACGAGGCCCAATACATACCTTAGAAGTGGTCTGGGACTAAATTGAGAACTTTTGAAAGCACTGAAAAATTTCTTGAAAAACAGGGGCACACGCCCATGTCTAAGGCCATGTTCCACTATTTACTCATGTTCATCTCAAGCTATCTACTCGAGTCATAGTCACTAAATTATTTATATCTTGAGTTATGAAACTTAAAATTAATATCCATAAATTTCCCCTGAAACTAGACACACATATCTTCTTACCATAAAATTTTCATAATTTTTGGTTTAGCCAATAAGTACAATTTATTCATTAAAGTCACCCCTGTTCCGCTGCTCGATAGTTCTGACCCTTACTTCACTAAAAATTAATTATCTCCTTGTACGGGATCCAGATTGTAACACCCCAAACCCGGCCTAGAAGTTAGGCCCGAATCTGGCGTGTCACATTGGGGTGTTTTTCGAGAAACCATGGTTTCGTTTTGAAAACTTTTCTTAATGTTAAAAACTAAAGTCCCAATTTTCGTTTGTTTGGTATTAATCGACTTTTATTAAAAAGTTATTACCTTCAAAATTTGTTGGTTGCGGAAGCTTAATTAAAAATGATGATTTACGAAGACTCGTATTCAAAAATTGAGTTACGAAAATGTAGTGTTTAGAAAACAATTATCGTTTTGGGAAAAACCGGGTTAATCTTTTAATAGATTCCAATAATAATAACTAAAAATCCCAAATTAAACCAGAATTTAAGAGAGGCCTTATTACAAAATATTAACCCAAAATAAAGATAATAGTTTAAATAAAGTAGAATAGTATACTGAAATTCAAAGCTACTCGTAGTGTGGCACCCTCCGAGTCCTCCAGTACGTCAAACCGCCTACTGAGGATTACCTGAGAAAAATTAGAAAGAGGGGGGTGAGTTTACGAAAACTTAGTGTATACACCCTCATCAGTAATAACATGCATCAAACAATCCGGGTCGGAGCCCATTACAATAACGGTGGCAATTGGGCCTTAACCCATATCAACTGTCACATATCATACTTATCTAGGCCTAAGCCCATCTCAATAATAAAATACATATATGCAATGCATTAATGCCCATACCAACCCTGCACTCCGTCTCCTGTCCAACCCTACACTCCTGTGGGGATTTAATCGACCCACCCATCCCTACACTCCTTATGTAACACCGGTTGCGGCATTACCTTAACAGTGCAGCATAGCTGCTCGGTGGCTAAAAAGCCTTCGGTGGATCCACAGTTATCAAGCGACCATGCGGTCCTATTAGCACTTCCTCCGTATTAATAATCCCATCCCCATGCAACATAATAACACATGAATGCAACATAAAATAATAATCATATGATAACAATCATAAATCGCATACAAGAATAACCATATAACCTGTAGGGGCATTTTCGTTGTTTTGCCCTTCAGGGGCATATCGGTCATTTTACCCATTGAGGGTATTTCAGTAATTTTGTAAATTAGGGGTATTTCGATAATTTCCCAAACTGAGGGTATTTTGGTAATTTCGTAAATCAGGGGTATTTTGGTAATTTTGCAAATTAGGGGTATTTTGATAATTTTGCAAATTAGGGGTATTTCGATAATTTCACAAATCGAGGGTATTTTGGTAATTTCACAAATCAGGGTATTTTGGTAATTTCACAAACTAGGGGTATTTTGGTAATTTTGTAAATCGGGGTATTTCGATAATTTTACAAATTGGGGGTATTTCGATAATTTCATAAACTGGGGGTATTTTGGTAATTTCATAAATTAGGGGTATTTCGGTAATTTTACAAACCAAGGGTATTTTGGTAATTTTGCAAACCAAGGGTATTTCGGTAATTTTGCAAACCAAGGGTGTTTTAGGAATTTTGCAAATATAAGGGTATTTTAAGAATTTTGCAAATATAAGGGTATTTGGTCCCCTTTCGGGTTTTAGCTATGAACTTTGGCCCATCAACAAGTCCTCGCAGCTAAAGTGAACAGACACTACGCACCAGGTAGGATTCTAGAAAAGAGGAGGTGGGCCACTAGGGCCGCTTAAGTACCAAGCTCTCCCTAGATCCAATCCTAGACATGCGTACGCCCGTTGCCACACTCCAACCCTGCGACTTGTTCACAGACATGTTTAATTAGATTAAGTCTTATGGAATTTAAGAGTTGTTCAAACTAGGCCTAAGGTTCATAAACCCTAACATACATGTCTACGTCCCCATAAGCCCATTAAGCCCAAATCACTCCGTTACGGCCCATTAGGCCCAAAATAAATCCAATTCATGTATCATGCATGACTAATTCAATCGTATAACCAACCAAACCATTTCATCAATTCTTAGCCTCAAGGCCCACCGGGCCCATTTAGCCATTTTCGGCTTTTTGGCTTTTTGGCATTGCCGATATTGTGTGTGTAGTGTTTGTACACACCTGGTAGCCACGCGCGCTGCAAACCCCTTAGTCACAAACCTACAATCGACATTACTAGCGATTAACCAAAGCTTTAACACATATTTATCAAAACAGAAACCTTACCGTACCCTTACCGTGTACCTTACGTTCTAGTAGCCCTTCCTTTACTACTATTAGAGATTACCCTCTAGATCTGATAGGAATTGGAAGCTGCTAAACTGCGCTCCAAAAGCTCCTACGCCCAACACCAACCAGGTATCTTAGCTCTCCTTATAGAATGCTCTATATATAGCTAGCTTCTCACCTTCCTTCTTTGTATCTTTCTGATGTGGGATCCCTCCATTAGCAGAGTCTAAATCCAACTCAAACTCTTGCCGTCCAATCCTCAAAATAAATACTCCCTTGCTTTCCATGAGATTCGAACCCTTGCTCCCTTCAATAGCTCAACACGCCACTTGCCACTAAGCCACAAGCTCCTCTTGTGTCTAAAATCATGCGCAGCTAAATATAACCCTATGGCAAAATTCTAGAGTCCATTTAAAAAGAAAACTAAAATGCAAGAGCCAAGACTTGAACCTTGGACCTCCTTCCTTGTGGCGTCACCCCCTTGTCTCTTATGTGGCGTCACTTTGCCACTACACCACCTACTCTCTTTGTGTCATTTTCTCCACATTTTATTCTTAAAGCCTATCTACTAACTCCCAGGGTTTTTTTTTCACCTGAAACCAAAATTTCCCTAAAGCCAAAGTTTGATCCCAGGGCTTCGTAGAAGCCCTCTAAGCTTCCAAAATCACTCACCTAATAGGTCCAACTAGCATTAGAGCCGTTCTCTTCTTCTCCAAAAATTTTTAAACGCTCCTACGCCTAAGGCCCATTGGGCCCAATTCTTTTAGGCCCAATTTCGGGATTTTACACAGATGATGTTCCTGTTTCCTTATTTTGAAAATATACTCATTAATGATTTTAAGTATATAAATTATAATTCATAATTAATTTTTACAATTTTTGATGATTTTTAAAAGTCAGAACAGGGGATTCCGAAATCATTCTGACTCTGTCCCACAAGAATTAAAATATCTCATAATATAAAATTATTTTGCTTACAACGTTCCTTTTACAAGAAAGAAGACTAAGTAAGCTTTAATTTCATACCTTATTCAACCTCTAATTCAATTTCCACCATTTTTGGTGATTTTTCAAAGTCACACAACTGCTACTGTCCAAAACTGTTTTATTGCTAATTTTACTCTATCGTGTTTTCTTTGTATTAATTATCATTTACACACATATAACACTAAAGTATATCCATAGTTAGCCATGCCAATAGCTAGTCATCATCAAATATTTACAATTCTTCATTGTAACGCTTACTCCATATCAACCTTACCAAAGTTCGATCACATATCGAGCACATTGCTCATGAATATATATACACATGTACCTGCACTTGTTCATCACATAATCACATTCAATTACACTTAGTCATTTTCCCGTTGAACACATCGGAATATTATTGGATACATCAGAAGTTTGCACATAAGTGCCACACTTGTAGCCAAAGCTACTTAACGTCACTTTTCACTTAGAGGCTCGTTCTCGAGCTATTCACTTTCACTTTTCACATAGGCTTGCTCTCGAGCTAATCACATTCACTTACACTTAATCATTTTCCCGTTGAACACGTCGGAATATTATTGGATACATTTGAAGTTTGCACATAAGTGCCACACTTGTAGCCAAAGCTACTTGACATCACTTTTCACATTGAGGCTCGTTCTCAAGCTATTCACTTTCACTTTTCACATAGGCTCGCTCTCGAGCTAATCACATTCACTTACACTTAATCATTTTCCCGTTGAACACATCGGAATGTTATTGGATACATCGAAAGTTTGCACATAAGTGCCACACTTGTAGCCAAAGCTACTTGACATCACTTTTCACATAGAGGCTCGTTCTCGAGCTATTCACTTTCACTTTTCACATAGGCTCGCTCTCGAGCTAATCACTTTCACGGGTCTGCTCACACAAGCTGTCGGTCATACGTAACTACTCAGTGCTGCTCACACAAGCTGTCAGGTATCCGCAACACATGCTGGATTACCCAGCCACTGGTAGAACTTATAAGACCAGCACCCGTTTCACATAGTCACAATCTCGGGACTGCTCACACAAGCTGTCGGTCATGACGAAACTACACGGTGCTGCTTACACAAGTTGTCGAGTATCCGTAACACATGCCGGATCACTTAGCCACCGGTAGAACGTACGGACCAGCACCCAGATCACTTATTTCACTTAGATTTCACATAGGTTTCTGGTCAACATGTCACTCGTATCCATTTTTATTCCTAAGGTTCAACTGGGAAATTTCTCACTTGTCGATATTTTGTCAATTACATCAAATATTCAGCTAAAATTCATACCATTTATCGAATTATGAAAATGTAAGTAAAAATGATTCATTATTTACATACAAACTTACCACGATAGCACAATCGGTGAAAAGGACTTATTAGTCAATTTCTAGTTTTTCCCTCGTTCTAGTTCCAAACCTCATTTTCCTTGATCTATAATATCAAATTTAATTTATTTATTAGTCACATTATTCAATGTGACCCAAAAATCATATTATGGAAAAATTATGTTTTTGCCCCTAAAGTTTCACATATTTACAATTTTGCCCCTAGGCTCGTAAATTGATTTCCATTCAATTTCTTTGTACTTTAAGCCTAGCTGAACCGCTTTCATAACTATAACAGCCCACAATTTTCATTAAAACACACTTTTATGACACATTTTATAACTTTTACAAATTAGTCCTTTTAGGCATTTTTACCGAAAATCACTTAGTAAAAGTCATTTCTCTAACCATAAATATGCATTTTCTACCATTAAACACAAAAATACACACATATTCATCATGGGTCAAAACCCTAGACTTTAGCCATATATCAAATTAGTGGTAGAAATAGATAGATCTTGTTACGAGGATTTCAAAAACATAAAAATCATTAAAAATTGGGTTAGAACAGACTTACAATCAAGCTTGGAAGCTTGAAAAACCCTAGCCATGGTTTCCCCTTGTGAAATTCAGCCATGGGGTTGAAGATGGACAAAAATTGGCTTTTAATTTTGTTTATTTAATCATTTAATCACTAAATGACCAAAATGCCCCTAACTTAAAAATATTCTATTGCACCTATTTCATGTCCACTTTTTCCAAAAAAATTAACCAATGGTCTAATTACCATTTAAGGACCTCCAATTTTAAATTTCATAACAATTGGACACCTCTAACATGTAGAACTCAACTTTTGCACTTTTTACAATTTAGTCCTTTTGACTAATTTGAGTGCCCAAACGTCAAAATTTTCGAACGAAATTTTCACGAAATCATTCCGTGGAATTGTAGACCATAAAAATAAAAAAAAAATTTTCCTCATCGGATTTGTTGTCCCGAAACCACTGTTCTGACTAGGCCCAAGTTCAGGCTGTTACACCTTTAAATTCAAGTATACAACATCGCAACATATCCTCTAAAATCTGTATAACACGTTTAGATTGACCATTTATTTGAGGATGAAATGCAGTACTGAAATATAACCGTGTACCCAGTGCTTTTTGTAATTTATTCCAAAATCAATATGTAAATCGGGGACCTCTATCAGAAATAATAGAAACTGGTACCCCATGTAATCTAACAATCTCAAAGACATATAATTCAGCCAATTTATCTAAAGAAAAATCCATACGTACTGGTAAAAAATGTGCAGACTTTGTTAACCGATCGACAATCAACCAAATAACATCTTTCTTCATCGGAGTCAATGGTAATCCCGATACAAAATCCATTGGAATTCTTTCCCATTTCCACTCGGGTATAACAACTGGCTATAATAACCCTGAAGGCAACTGACGCTCAGCTTTCACTTGCTGACATATCAAACATTTGGATACAAATTCAGAAATATCTCTTTTCATTCCCAGCCACCAATACATCTTTTTCAGATCACTATACATTATATTACTACCGGAATGAACAGATATTGTACCATTGTGGGCTTCATATAAAATCTTCTGTACCAACTCTGAATTCTTCGGCACACATAATCTGTGTAACAGTTCAGTTTAGACCCTAGATAGAATAGTTGATTCGGGACCACAAATCAGAGTTAGTAAAATATTTTAATATTATTTTCAGTGTCTGCATTATATGAATTAACATGTGTGAAAATTTTGTATGAAAATTTTATCGTTTATGTGTTTAATTTGATAAAAGGGCTAAATCACATAAAATGTAAAAGTAGCTTTCTAATTGAATAATGGTCGAATTGATGTGTCTTTATAAAGATGAAGTCCTTAAGAAGAAAATTAGCCATTATATTAGCTAATGGACGGTTTTGGACATAGTTTATATGGTTAATGGACGATTTTGGACATAGTTTATATGGTTTTCTTATTTAATTAAAAAGGTTAAATTAGTAAAATATGTATTTAAGTTATTATAATAAAACAAAAGAAATAAGATAGTGGAATGTTAATCCATTTTACCACCGAAATTAAGAAAAGAAAGAATGGTTTCAAGCTCCTTCATATTCGGCCAACATTTAGTGTGATTCAAGATCAAGAATCGAAGAAATCGGATTTAGATCGCGAAAAGTCGAAAGTGATTGAATAGTCGAGTCCATACGTTATCCGAACCCGAGGTAAGTCTATATACAAATAAACGTATTTACATTGATATATGTATGTTTATATGAAAATTTATAATGGTGAATATATATGTGATGATGAGTACATGAATTCGAGATAGTATCGACATGGTGTTAACATTCGAAAAAGTCCCGTACGAACCTAGGAATAGATATGATTGCATATGTCATGACATAGGTGTCTGATATGTGATATCATGTAAGACCACGTCTAGGACGTTGGCATCAATCTGAGATTTACGTGTAAGACCATGTCTGGGACATTGGCATCGTATTGATTCGTGTAAGACCCTATCTGGGATAGTGGCATCGATATCTGGTTACATGTAAGACCATGTCTGGGATGTTGGCATTGTATGACCATTCTGAGTATTTCGAGCTTCCTATTTGATTTTGAACGGTTCAACGGGCAAATTTGATAAATAAGAGACTACGTGAAATGTATAAACGAGTCACCTACATTTGAAATGTACACTATTTATGTGTATGAAAGGTAAGTGTATATATATGAACTTACCAAAGTGAATATGTGTATGAATTTGATGAGATAATATGTGATATATGCTTGAATGTTTTATGAACATAAGTGAAGCTTTGAGATGTGATATGTTGGCATTCTATGGATAAATAAATAAGCCAAAGAACATGTTATGAAATTGCAAATAAGAAATATTAAAGACATTGTATCAATATGATTATGTGCATTTTATGTTATGTTTATTTGGATATTGCTTACTAAGCTTTTGGAAAGCCTACTTTGTGTGTGTTTGCTTTGTTTTATAGATCGTCGAAGCTATTAAAGGCTTGGGAATCGTCGAGGATCATCACCACACTATCAATCTCTATTTTGATAATTTTGAATGTGTATATAGCTAAATATGGCATGTATAGGCTAGTTGTTTTGGAACATGTGTGATATATGTACATGGCCATGTCATATGGCTAGTTATATGGTCGTGTTATGAATGACTAGTTATGTCCTATGATGCTTAGTTTTGGTATAGCTTGATAGTAAATGAAATGGTCATATGAATGGTAAGCATATATTGGATGAATGGTTGCTATAAGGAAATGGTATGTTTGTGATGCATTTTACTTGGAAATGATTGTGAATAGATTGAGCTAATTGTTGTATAAGATGTTGTGCTTGAGATTTTTTTGAATGCTTGGAAAAGTTGGTTATTTTGGCATGAATTGTATTGGTATGATGCTTGTAGGGATAGCCTGTAGTGTGGGTGGCATTTTGGCCTTGAAAATGGCCTATAATTGCCCACACTATTGAGCACACATGCGTGTGGCTCAATAGTGTCTCTCATGGTTGTATTTCAAAACAAGTCAGACTTGACCACAAGCTGGACACACAGGTGTGTGACTGGCCGTGTGGTGCAAGTCAGTAGCGACCACGGGTGAGGCACACGGGCGTGTCCACAGTTGTGTGGAAAAGTCAGTATGTATGCCCTGTTTTGACAAGGCTTAGACACACGGGCGTGTCTAAGGCTGTGGGAGGCACACGGCCTGCCCACACGGGCGGTTGACCTTTGTAACTTAGAAAAATTTTTCAATTTCTGAGAATTTCTATATGTGTTCAGTTTAGTCCCGGTCCTATTCTAAAGCATGTTAAAGGTCTCAAAGACCTATTTAAGGGACACTTTGATGTGATTTGTCAAATTATGTTACGAAATGTCCGTAAATGATTCTGATTCATCTGGTAACGCCTTTAACCCTTGACCGGTGATAGTTTCGGGTTAGGGGTGTTACAATCTGTCTCTGAACAACAAACAACCATCAGACCCAATCTGAAATTCTGAATTAAGATGAAATTCACATTGTTCATGTTTTACCTATAAATCAACATCATTTTTCTGGGCTTCTAAAATTTGTTGCAAAAATATTGGTCTAACTTTCAACTCAGCCATAATAGAACCATCATCAGAAATAGACAACCGAGTATTCATTATTCGTAAAGCAAATGCTCAAAGCATTAGCAACTACATTGGCCTTACCAGATGATAATCAATCACAAGGTCATAATCTTTTAACAGTTCAAGCCACTTGCGTTGTCTCAAGTTCAAGTCTTTTTGTGTCATTAAATACTTCAGATTTTTGTGATCAGTGAAGATATGACATTTTTCACCATACAAATAATGTCGCCATATTTTTAATGCAAACACAATAGTTGCTAATTCAAGATTATGTATCAGGTAATTCTTTTCATGTGGTTTCAGTTGTCTTGAAGCATAGGCAATTACTTTGCCTTCTTGCATCAAAATACAACCTAAACCATTAAATTCCTTACCCGATTCAAGTTGTATCAACACAGGTGCTTCAGTCAATAGTGCTTTTAGCCTGTCAAAACTTTGTTGACATTTATCAGTCCACTCGAACTTAACATCTTTCTGCAACAATTGAGTCATCAGAGAGGCTATCATCTAAAACCCTTTAACAATCTCCGATAATATCCTGCTAAATCCAAAAAACTTCTGACTTTTGACACACTCTTTGGTGGATTTCAATTGACAATTGCTGAAATTTTACTCAGCTCTACCATGATACTTTTAGCAGATACAATATGTCTAAGAAATCCAACTTCCCGTAGCCAAAATTCACATTTACTGAACTTGGCATACAACTGTTGTAACACCCCTAACCCAAAACCGTCGCCAGAATAGGGTTAAGAGACATTACATTTTATTTCCGAACATTTTATAACATTTTACAACACATAGTCAAACATCCCTGAAACATATCAAAATGTAAACATATAGTCCCTTAAATAGGTCAATGAGACCTTAATCACATGTTAGAAAGGGGTCGGGACTAAACCGAACACATGCAAAAATTTTTGAAATTCAAATATTTTTCTAAGTTACAAAGGTCACATGCCCGTGTGGGTAGGCCGTGTGCCTCACACGGCCTCGGACACGCCCATGTGTCCAAGTCGTGGCAAAACAGGGCATACGTACTGACTTGTTCACATGACCTGAGACACGCCCATGTGTCCAAGTCGTGGCAAAACAGGGCATACGTACTGACTTGTTCACACAGCCTGAGACACGCCCGTGTGTCACACCCATGGTCGACACTGACTTGCACAACACGGCCAGTCACACGCCCGTGTGCCCAGCCCGTGGTCGAGCCTGACTTGTTTCAATTCACCAACTTGAATGAAACGGTCGAGCCCTATGCCCGTGTGCTCAACTGTGTGGGCAATTATAGGCCATTTTCAAGGCCAAATTACCATCCACACTTTGGGACCACCTTTAAGCATCAAACCAATACCAATTCATGCCTCAAAATGCAACCAAACTTACCAATATAAGCACTAATCCATCATCAACTATACCATCTATAACCATACTCAATCTCATCTCAAATAAGTCTATCTAAAATACCAATTTCTCATCCTAAATCATACAAAACAAGCATCATGCAATTCATATCATAATTCGACATTTAAACCTCATTTCTCAACAACCAATTTAAGCATGAAACATAATATATTCATCACTCACTACTTCATACCACATTAATCATTTACATAGCTCACACATAATAACTAAAATCATCTAACTTCCAAGCCATATCACATGACAAGGTCCAACATCTCAAAATACTCCATATCTACTAGCCTATACATGCCATATACCAAATATGTACATCTTTCAAAAGTACCGAAATAGATAGCCGATAGTGTGATTGAGTTGCTGACGATCCCCGGATCTGAGCTAGCTTTACTGACACTATAAAACAGGGAAACACTTTACACAGTAAGCATTAGAGCTTAGTAAGTTTGTAATATAATACATTTAGTTCAATAATACAATCACAATATGCAAATATAATCCATCACATAGATCAACTTACAAATACACATATACCATGTCATCCATAGCTAATATGCTCATTTAACTACCCATAAATCCATTTACGATTTCATCAACCACATAGGTTCCGTACATACCTTAGCCAACGCTTAGTTATCGATCACACATGCTACTCAAAGCTTAATACTTCATTTCGACTAACCTTCGTTATCTCTTTGATTCAATCGCACACATAATGCCCAAATCAATCACACAAAATAACAAAATATAAAAAATTCCATATTACATAGATATGAATTAAAACATTTTGTATTATATTCGAACTTACCTCGAATGTCGAAATACAGATACTAGCCGATCAATCGAGTACTTTGTCTTTGCCTCGATCTCGATCCAAATCTCTCCTTTCTTGGTCTATACATATTCAAATTTAATCATTCCATCACTAATTCATTCAACTTAGTCCAAACACACATATTTAGGGCATTTTACAAAATAACCCTCACTTTTTCATATTTTGACACTTTAGTCCCTCTTTCACAAAATAACAAAATATAAAAAGTTCCATATTACCCAAGCTTGGCCGAATATTCCCATGCTCAATACAAGTCCACACATTTCATTTATTTCACATTTTAGTCCCTCAAAATATTATTTTCATAATTTAGTCCAAATTACTAAATTTCACCAAAAATTCAAAGACAAAACATGTTAATCTTTCACATATCTTTCATATTTCATCATCAACTATCACAAAACTCATGTGTTCATCAATGGCATATTTCAAATTCATCATCAATTCACAAAATTGAAGCATGGGTTTTGAAGTACTCGAAGCAACAATTACAAAAATGTAGAAATTATCAAAAATTGAGCTCAAAACATACCTTGATTAAATCAATTGCTAGCCGAAACCTAACAACTGTTCTTTCTTTCTTTTTCTTCAACTTTCGGTAAGAAAAGATGAAAATATTGCTTCATTTTTCTTTTTGTTTTATTTAATACATATTATTACACTATTTACCATTTTACCCTTAATGTATATCATTTAAATTTCCACTAACTTAGCCCATTTTTGTCAATCCATTATTTTAATGGTTTATTAACAACATAAGGACTTCCTATTTAGAAAGCCATGCCAAATTAGCACTTTAACAATCAGCACACAGCTTTTGCATTTTATGCGATTAAGTCCTTTTTCATAATTCGACACTCAAACGATAAAATTTTCACACATGCTTAATCACACACTGTAAACATGAAAAATAATATTAAAATATTTTTTTGACCTCAGATTCGTGGTCCAGAAACCACTATTCTGACTAGGGTCTAAACCGAGCTGTTACAACTATTTTTCCCGTAGAGTTTGTAATACAATTCTCAAATGATCAGCATGCTCTTTTTCATCTCAGGAATAGACTAAATTATTATCAATAAATACCACCACAAACCTGTCGAGGTACGGTCTGAAAATTCTATTCATCAGATCCATAAATACTGCCAGTGCATTACTCAGCCCAAATGGCATCACTAAAAACTCATAGTGGCCATACCTGGTTCTAAAAGTTGTCTTTGGAACATCTACGTCCTTTACCCTTAACTGATAATAACCCGAGCGAATATCAATTTTTGAAAATACGGTAGGTCATTTTAACTGATCAAATATGTAACAATCCAAACCCGGCCTAGATGCTATGGTCGAATCTGGCGTGTCACATTGAAGTGTTTTTCGAAAACCATGTTTTCATTGAAAACCCTTCTTGAAATTTAAAACTTATACAAAACCTCAGTTTGCGTTTGTTTATTTTTAATCGTGGTTTCATAAAAAGTTATTACCTTCAAAACTTTATTGTTGCGGAAGCTTAATTTAAAGCAAATGATTTACGAAAACGTGATATTTAATAATTGAGTTGCGAAAACGTAGTGTTAGAAAATAGTTATTGTTTTGGAAAATCATGTTCTACTTCTAGCAGATATAAATCACAATCAAATCAAAACCCAAATTTAAAATCCAGAAATTATAAAGGCCTTATTACAACCCAATAAGAAAGCGGTTTAAGTAAGGTAAAATAGAATACTAAAATTTAAAGCTGTTCATAATGTGGCCACCTCCGAGTCCTCCAGTACGTCGAACCGCTTACTGAGGGTTACCTGAAAAATTAAAAAGAAGGGGGTGAGTTTACGAAAACTCAGTGTGTACAACCCTCATCGATCATAAAGCTTGCATCACATCAATCCGGGCCTAAGTCCATTACAGTAATGGTGGCATTTAGGCCTTAGCCCATAATAGCCTCAGTTGGGCCTGAGCCCATATCTCAATCAAATCAGATCATGTAATGCACAAATACCCAACCAACCCTGCACTTCGAATCCCGTCCAACTCTACACTCCCGTGGGGATTAAATCGACCCACCCATCCCTACACTCCTTATGTAGCACCGGTTGCAGCACTAACCAATATTGCAACAGAGCTGCCAATCTCATAATCGGCTTAAAGCTATTGGTGGATCCACACTCGTTAACCGACCATGTGACCCTAACAAATCATATACTTCCTCCAAATCAATGATCCCATCCCCCATGCAACATAATATCACATGAATGCAAACATACCATAAATGGCATACAATAACCATCATATATGTAGGGGCATTTTAGTCATTTTTCCATTCAGGGGCATAATGGTCATTTCTCCCTTAGGGCATGAGTACACATATCGACCCGTCAATAGGCTCGCAGTCATCCCGCATGACTTGTATAACCTTTTGCAATCAAAACGCATTAATGGTCCCAAGCCCATTATATGGCCCACCTGAGCCCATACGCTCGTGTGGCCCACTAAGCCCAAAACTGCCTTTGGCCATGTCATCGTCATGGCCGGCTCTTCCTATCCATCCAAAAAAATTACTGGCGTAGGGCCCACAGGCCCATTGGGCTCACTGGGCCCATTTCGATCCGTTTGGCCCCAAAAATGGCCTAAGACCACGAAATGCTCATGGTGACCTCTGTCGTTGTATCGACTTATCCACACACATGTTCGCCGTACTTTCGGCCTTTCGGCTTCTCAGCATTTTGGGATTTCGGCATTTGCCGATCTACAATTAGAGTGGTGTGTGTACACACCTTGTTGGAGAAAAACGCATTAGCCTACGAGCGTAGAACCTGTATTCAATTAAGGTATTCAGTTAGCCATTCCGTTAATAAGATTTAACAAGCCTTTCTAATACAGAAGCCGAACCCAAGATTAATACCTACCTTAATTGAATCGGCTTATACTTCCTAAGTCCTTTGATTATGAATCGATCTCACCTCCTTGTGGTTTATTTGTACCACAACCATTATTAAGCATCAATATCCAATAACTAAGGTTAATCACATACTAACCTAAGGAAAACACACGGCCAACAAGAGAACTAGCATTCGGTCAATGATTGAAAGCACAAACCACCTACCCCTAACTACCTGCCAATAGATAAATTGAACTCAGACAACCCTCAAGAAAAGAACAAATTCGGCACTTCAGAGGCTGGAGCAACAGATGGAGGAAAGACTAATATTCGGTTACAAGGATAGGGTATATTCGGCTACAACATTCGACCACAGAACCAACAAACCTTTGACGATACGGATTAAAGCAGATGGGCAAGAAGAGAATCGGTCAAGTACAACAATCAAATGTTGACCAAATCTGAAGAGAAGAAGAAGAAAAGATAACTAATATTTGGCCTAATTCCAGATTAAGAAAGAATACTCAAGGTTGACAGAGATGAAAAGTTGCAGAAAATGAAATAGAGAGAAGGAGAATTCAATTTTCGCAACATCCTAAAATTAGGGGTTCTACATTTTAGTCTTTTCTGTGTGCTTGGTTTGTTCTGCTTGTTATTTAGATGTGCTTGGGGGTCTTGGTGAGGCTCGGGTTCAAGCCAGAGCCTTGGTAAAATTTTCTATTTTGGGCATCTAAAGGGGGAGAGCTAGTGGGAACAGGCCTTAAGTTTAATTGCGTGTGTTTGTTGACACAAAGAAGCTTGTGTCCAAGTGGAGGTGGCGTCACTTGTAGGAGCAGAAGGGGAGGAGTTCGAATCCCATAAGCCTCATTATGAAGCTTTATTTTTGGTGCCAGGATGGAGAGGAGATGGTTTCGGCTGGGACTCTTTAAGGGTGGTGGTTGAATGGGTCAAAGCATTCAAATGGATGGACAAAAGAGCTTGGAGGAATTTGAATTGGTCAAACCAATTTGAATGAGTGATGGAGAGTATTTGGTGGAGCAAATCAAGGGATTTGGTGATGGTGAAGGTGTTGGCCGAATGTGGGGAGCTTGGAGGGGGATTTCGGTTTAGTTGCTAGGATAGGTGAGTGTGCCGAAATTCTCTAGAGTATTAGGCATTTCCATTTTGGCATTTTCGGTCATATAGGGAGAGTACCGAATTTTTTTTGCAAGGGTCTTTGGGAGTTCTTTCTTTTTCTCTCATTTGGTTTTCTACTTCTCTTTGCGCCGAAACTTTCAGCTTTCTTCTCTTCATCTTTTCTTGTTTCTTTGACATTAGCCGAAACTAGGGTGACCACTCGGGCATTTCTTTTTCCTTTCATTCTTTTTTTTCTCTAACGATTTTCTCCTCTACACTCTCATAGCCGAATCTCAATTTCCATTTGCTTTTCCCTTCTTTTTTTTTCCTTTTGTTTTACTCTAAAGCCAAAACAGTTTTCTTTATCTTTTCTTTGCTACACTCTTTTCTTCTCTAGCCGAATCTTATTTGGCACCACACTAAATCTATTCTTACACTTTTTCTGTTAGCCGAACATCGGGAAGCAAGGTGCTAGGAATCTTTTGGCTGCAGAAAGTCTCTTCAATCGGTTTCTGTTGGTTAAGGTAAGGGAGACTCTTTCATTCCTTTCTTTATCTTCTTTTGATTCTGTGTGGTCATAGCCGAATGGCTATTCTGTTCTTAATGTTTAGATTTTGGCTAATCCCTTCTTCTTCTTTCTCTTCTCTCGTTTTGGAACGTTTATTCCAGGAAACCCCAGTAGCCGAACATTTGTAGTCCAAAGCCTGAAGGTCTGTTGGTTGTCGAATCTGATCACTCCATTCAGGTTCTTAAGGTAAGGAGCTATCTTTATGGTTTCTTGGCTATTTCATCCGTTTCAATTGTAGTCTGCCTTAATCAGATTCTTTTGTTAGTCAACCTACGTTCTCCTTGAGTATTGATCAAAGATTCTCTCCACGAATGCGAGTGCTAGCCAAACTAAGGAGAGGTCTGAACCCGTAGTCTCTACTCCTAAGTTTAAGTGACGTGCTGTGTCGGCGGTTCGTGACTTTTCGCCTGGTTGTGGTAAGGAGCCGACTTCTTCCTAGGATAGACAAATTATAGTTATTCCTGCTAGTGAGAGTGTTAACGATCTAGAGATTTTAGTCTTACACGAAATCAGGTGTGTAACGCTCACACCTCTCTTTAGTATTTTGTGTTAATAACTATGTTGGCTGAAAGCTGAAACGACTGTACAGACAGTCGAGATACCCTTATGGGTAAGGTTGGGGACACCGGGTAAGTAGCACTACGATTTTACTTTCGAAGATATGCATGTATGAATTAATTGTCTGCCGTACATTGAAAGTATGTTTGCATTCATCTCAGTATGATAATATGTTGCATGGGTTTTGGGATATGTTTGAAAGGAGAAGTGTGATTCAGTGACTTCTGTCACAGTGGTCTGGGACCACAGTGGTTTGGAACCACGTATACAAATATTTAACAGTGATTGTCACAGTGGTTTGGTACCACAGTGGGTTGGCCCCACATATGCTTATCAGTGACTATCACAGTGGTCTTGGACCACAGTGGGTTGGCCCCACGTATATCTATCAATGACTATTGTCACAGTGGTCTGGGACCACAGTGGTTTGGAACCACGGTGGCTTGATGCCACGGGTGTTTGGCTGATTCAGGTGACCTAGAGGATGGAAAAATAGGTTGGGCTGGGCTGCATTGAATTCACTATTAATATGCTATATTGTGTGGGATAAGGCCCGATGTGCATCTGTGGGCTTAAGGCCCGATTCGTTATAAGGGGAATTACACACCGAGTCTCGGTGACTCACCCCTCTGCTTAATTTTGTAGGTAATCCATAGATCGCGAATTTAGAGCCGAGACGGACTTTGAGGTGGCCATGCATTACTACTTCCGTAAAATTTCTATTCTTTTTATAAACTTGCTTTTACTTTGGGTATTGTTATGTAATAAGGCCTCTTCAACTTTAAATTGGGATTTGCTATAACACTGCTAGTACATATTTTGTTGAAGTGACAAATATGGAGTTTTCTAAAATAGAATATATAAACAATCGTTTTTCTAAAAAGGTGTTAACTACAAAGATAACAAGTGAATAAAAGTTTAAGCTAAATAATCCAGAGTTTTTCTTAAAAGCTCAACGTTGTTTTCAACTGTCACATTTATGAAATTCCCTAATTTTGGCTTTCGTAAAGAAAAAATAAACATGTTTTCGACGTTTAATTAGATTTAACAAGGAGTTGGCAAGAAACCTTCAAACAAATTTTAAATTTTCTTTAAGATGAAATAACTCAACGAAAAGTTTTTTTTCAAATTACGATGATCCGTTAAAAATTTCAAAACTTCTTTTCCTATAACATACCAGATTTGGTCGTAACATATTGACCAGGTTTGGGGTGTTACAATTTTGGTATCAGAGCCTAGGTTGCAAAACTCGGCTGTGGGTTGGGGTTCAAAAATGTTTTCAAAAGTTGGTTTGGAATACGGTTTAGAAAAAAATAAATACATGTTTTCTGGAAGTATGGCACTTGAGTCTCCGGCACCAATCCGCACGGTAAGTCTTTTGACTATTGGTAGATTGTATGAAAAGATTATATTATGCTGTGATTGATAGTTTTAGAGATTTAATTCTAGAGATCGAGACTTTTAAGGATATGTTTTGCAAAAAACTACTTCAATGCTATTTACATAAGACTATCCGGTAATAAACAGTGGAAGAAATACTAACTCATAAAATTTTAATCAGATTAAGTTGGATTCGTATTCATGAGCGCTAGAGGACATGGACGTGGTATACGAGGCCGTGGTAGAGGCCGATGTGTTGAAGTTGAACCCTCGAAATCAGGGCATGGGCCGGAAGGTGAAGTACCGGCATCACCAATTGCGGAAGCGGGATTTCAGGACCAAACTGGTGGAGACGATGCTGTGTCTCAAGCTATGTTGCGTGTTCTGGAGCAGGTTGCTGGAGCAAGCACGGGATCAGTAGCTCGAAAATCTATTTCTGAGCGATTCCGAGCTAATGGGGCTAAGTTATTTAGGGACATTTTTGGTGTGGCTCTTAATGTAGCTGAGTACTGGCTGGAAGCGGTTGAACAAATCATTGACGATCTTGATTGTACCATAGAGGAAAAGTTGAAAGGAGTAGTGTCCCTCCTTCGAGATGAGGCATAACAGTGGTGGCTCATGGTAAGGGATGGTACATCAGCAGACTGTATTACCTGGGACTTCTTTAAGTCAGCGTTCCAGGGAAAGTATGTTGGGGCAAGTTACGTGGACAGTCAGAGGAAGACATTTTTAAACTTGGTCTAGGGGAACAAGTCAATGGCTGAATATGAGGCAAAATTCTTGCGTTTAAGTCGTTATGCCCGGGGTATCGTTGCAACAGATCATGAGCGTTGTGTCCGATTTGAGGATGGTATGAGGGACGAGTTGCGAGTACTGATAGCTCCGCAACAGGAAAGAAAGTTTGCTATTCTGGTTGAGAAGGCTAAGATAGCCAAATAGGTGAAGCGGTCTGAGAGGCAGAACTGGGATAAGGATAGGGGTAGGAATAAGAAGAATTTTGGGTAATCAGGATCTGCTGGGGGTTTCCAAAAGAGGCCTAGGTTTGATGGGCCGAGTCGAGTTGCGAAACTTGTTGCTGTTGGTCGATCTCAGTAGTGTGCTAGATGTGGGAATTATCATTCGGGGGAGTGTTGGGCAAGAAGTAAAGGATGTTATAGGTGTGGATCTATAGATCATCTGCTAAGGGACTGTCCACAGGAGCTGAACAGGGCACGGCTAGTAGGTCAGGGATATGTACAGTCTGGAAGAGGTGGACAGCAACCACCGAGAGGTCGTGGTTCGGCCAGAGGAGGAAATGGTTTTGGTCGAGGGCGTGGAGCACTAGGCAGAGATACTGGGAATACAAATGCGAGACAACCTGGGTTGGTTTATGCAGCTAGACGCCGAGAGGATGGTGATGCACCAGACGTCATAACCGGTACATTCTTTATTTTTGGTTTGCCCTTTACAGCACTGATAGATATTGGGTCTACACATTCGTATGTTGCTAGTACTGTGTCTGGAACTTTAAACATAGAATCTGAGGTTACTTCTAGAGAAATAACTGTGATTATCCCTGTAGGACAATCTGTAGTGGTGAACAAACTATTTAGGAGTGTGCCTTTAGAAGTTCAAGGAATCGTTTTCTCGACTAACTTGATAGAATTGCCATTCGGCGAGTTCGATTTAATTTTAGGCATGGACTGGTTAGTTAAGTATCGAGCAAACTTGGATTGTGCTGTTAAGCGCATGATATTGAAGACTCCCGAGGATAAGGAGGTGTTGGTGATAGGTGAGAGAAGGAATTACCTGTCCAATGTGGTGTCTGCATTAAAGGCTGAAAGGTTGGTAAGAAAAGGGTGTGAGGCTTTCTTAGCTTTCAATACTGCTTTGGAAGCCAATGAGTTGTCTATAAGATATGTTAGGACGGAAAAAGAATTCTCAGATGTTTTTCCAGAAGAGCTTCCAGGGTTACCTCCGGATCGTGAGGTGGAGTTCGACATTGATCTTCTTCCGGGAACAGCTCCGGTGTCCGTAGCCCCATATAGGATGGCGCTGAAGGAGCTGGTGGAACTTAAAGCTTAGATTCAGGAATTGTTAGACCGTGGTTTTATCCGACCAAGTGTGTCTCCGTGGGAAGCACCGGTGTTATTTGTCAAGAAAAATGATGGGTTGATGCGGATGTGCATTGACTATAGGCAATTGAACAAGCTGACGATTAAGAACAAGTACCCATTGCCAAGGATTGACGATCTGTTCGATCAGCTGCGAGGCGCTTTGGTCTTCTCGAAGATAGACTTGAGGTCAGGTTATGGTCACCACGAGTTCTTAGTGATGCCGTTCGGGTTGACGAATGCACCAGCCGCATTTATGGATATGATGAACCGGGTATTCCAACCCTACTTGGATCGGTTTGTCATAGTGTTCATAGATGATATCTTGGTATATTCAAGGACGGAAGAGGAGCATGATTCGCATCTTCGGATTGTTCTGTAGATTTTGAGAGAAAAACAACTGTATGCCAAATTCAGCAAGTGTGAATTTTGGTTGAGGGAAGTTACTTTTCTGGGACATGTTGTGTCTGCCGAGGGGATTAGGGTTGATCCCCGAAAGGTTGAAGCTATTTTGGAGTGGAAACCACCAAAGTCTGTAGCGAAAATTTGAAGTTTCCTTAGGTTAGCTGGGTACTATAGAAGGTTTGTTGAGGGATTCTCGTTGATTGCTGCACCTTTAACCAAGTTGTTACGGAAAGGGGTACCATTTGTATGGACAGATAAGCAGCAGGAAAGCTTTGAGAAGTTGAAGAGGATTTTGACTAAGGCACCAGTGTTGATTCAGCCTGAGGCTGGGAAGGAGTTTGTCGTCTATTGTGATGCATCGCACACAAGGGTTAGGATGTGTGTTGATGCAAAAGGGGAAAGTGGTAGCATATGCGTCTCGGCAATTGAGACCACATGAAGTGAACTATCCCACTCATGATCTAGAGTTAACTGTGGTAGTGTTCACTTTGAAGATTTGGAGACATTATTTGTATGGAGAGAAGTCGATTATCTACACTGACCATAAGAGCCTGAAATATCTCCTTACCCAGAAGGAGTTGAAATTCAGGCAGCGGAGGTGGATTGAATTGTTGAAAGACTATGATTGCTCGATTGAGTATCACCCAGGTAAAGCTAACGTATTGGCGGATGCGTTGAGCCGTAAGGTGATATTTGATTTGGGGGTAATGTTTGCTTATCTCAGTTTGTATGATGATGGAAGCTTGTTAGCTGAACTTCAAGTGAAGCCTTCATGGGTAAGTCAGATTAAAGAGAAGCAGTTGTCATATGAATCGTTAAGTTTTAGATTTCAGCAGGTGGAAGGTGGTGAGACAGAAGATTTTAGTTTGAACAGTGATGGCGTATTGTGCTTTCATGGAAAGGTTTGTATGCCAAAGGATTCTGAGTCGAGACAGAGGATTCTGCAGGAAGCGCATAGTAGTCCATACACTATGCATCCCGGTGGGAGTAAAATGTATCGAGATTTGCGTGAACAGTTTTGGTGGCTAGGTCTGAAGCAAGAAGTTACCGAGTTTGTGAGTAAGTGCTTGACATGTCAGCAGGTGAAGGCGGAACATCAGTTGCCTTCGGGGTTGCTACAGCCCGTGAAGATTCCATTTTGGAAGTGGGAGAGGATAACTATGGACTTTGTTAGTGGGCTACCTCTTACGCCTATTAGAAAGGATTCGATGTGGGTGATTGTTGATTGGTTGACAAAGTCCGCTCACTTCATACCGGTTCATGTTGATTACTCACTACAGAAGTTAGCCAAGCTGTATGTAGCAGAGATTGTGAGGTTACATGGGGTACTAGTGTCTATCATATCAAATAGAGACCCTAGGTTTACATCGTGATTCTGGAAGGCATTGCATAAAACGTTGGGTACAAGATTGGATTTCAGCATAGCGTTTCATCCGTAGACTAATGGTCAGTCAGAGAGAGTCATTCAGATTCTGGAAGATATGTTGAGAGGCTATGTTATCGACTTCAGAGGTAATTGGGAGGATTTCTTACCATTGGAAGAATTCGCATACAATAACAGCTATCAATCCAGTATTTAGATGGCACCATACGAAGCGTTGTATGGTAGTAAGTGTTGTACTCCTACCTGCTGGACAGAGTTGGGTGAGCGATAGTTGTTGGGTCCAGAATTGGTTTCAGAAAAAGAGGAAAAGGTTAAGTTGATTCGGACTCGGTTGAAGGAAGCTTCCGACAGGCAGAAATCTTATGCAGATCTGAAGCGTATGGAAATAGAATTCGCAGAGGGTGATCAGGTTTTTCTGAAAGTTTCACCTTGGAAGAATGTTTTAAGGTTTGGAAGAAAGGGCAAGTTGAGCCCCCGGTTCATCGGGCCTTATCGAGTGTTGAAACGGGTGGGACCAGTAGCTTATTAGCTCGAGTTACCTCTGGAGTTGAGTCGGATACATGATGTATTTCAAGTTTCAATGCTAAGGCGCTATCGTTCGGATTCATCTCACATAGTGTTAGTAGAGGAAATTGAAGTAAGACCTGATTTGTCTTTTGAAGAAGAACCCGTTTAGATCTTAGATCGAGATGTTAAAGTGTTGAGAAGGAAGTTATTTCCGTTGGTTAAAGTTTTATGGCAGAATCACAGTTCAGAGAAAGCCACGTGGGAGCCAGAGGATGTGATGTGACAGCAATACCCTCATCTCTTTTGATCAGGTAAATTTCGAGGCCGAAATTTCTTTAAGGGGGTAGAACTGTAACATCCTAGAATTAGGGGTTCTGCATTTTAGACTTTTCTGTGTGCTTGGTTTGTTCTGCTTGTTATTTAGATGTGCTTGGGGGTCCTGGTGAGGCTCGGGTTCAAGCCAGAGCCTTGGTAAAATTTTCTGTTTTGGGCATCTAAAGGGGGGAGCTAGTGGGAGCAGGCCTTAAGTTTAATTGCGTGTGTTTGTTGACACAAAGAAGCTTGTGTCCAAGTGGAGGTGGCATCACTTGTAGGAGCAGAAGGGGAGGAGTTTGAATCCCATAAGCCTCATTATGAAGCTTTATTTTTGGCGCTAGGATGGAGAGGAGATGGTTTCGGCTGGGACTTTTCAAGGGTGGTGGTTGAATGGGTCAAAGCATTCAAATGGATGGACAAAAGAGCTTGGAGAAGTTTGAATTGGTCAAACCAATTTGAATGAGTGATGGGGAGTATTTGGTGGAGCAAATCAAGGGATTTGGTAATGGTGAAGGTGTTGGCCGAATGTGGGGAGCTTGGAGGGGGGATTTCGGTTTAGTTGCTAGGATAGGTGAGTGTGCTGAAATTCTCTAGAGTATTAGGCATTTCCATTTTGGCATTTTCGATCATATAGGGAGAGTACCAAATTTTTTTTGCAAGGGTCTTTAGGAGTTCGTTCTTTTTCTCTCATTCAGTTTTCTACTTCTCTTTGTGCCAAAACTTTCAGCTTTCTTCTCTTCATCTCTTCTTGTTTCTTTGACATTAGCCAAAACTAGGGTGACCACTCGGGCATTTCTTTTTCCTTTCATTCTTTTTTTTTCTCTAATGATTTTCTCCTCTACACTCTCATAGTCAAATCTCAATTTCCATTTGCTTTTCCCTTCTTTTTGGTTTCCTTTTGTTTTACTCTAAAGCCAAAACAGTTTTCTTCATCTTTTCTTTTCTACACTCTTTTCTTCTCTAGCCAAATCTTCTTTAGCACCACACTAAATGTATTCTTACACTTTTTCTGTTAGTCGAACATCGGGAAGCAAGGTGCTAGGAATCTTTTGGCTGCAGAAAGTCTATTCAATCAATTTCTGTTGGTTAAGGTAAGGGAGACTCTTTCGTTCCTTTCTTTATCTTCTTTCGATTCTGTATGGTCATAGCCGAATGGCTATTTTGTTCTTGATGTTTAGATTTTGGCTAATCCCTTCTTCTTCTTTCTCTTCTCTTGTTTTGGAACGTTTACTCCGGGAAACCTCAGTAGCCGAACGTTTGTAGTCCAAAGCCTGAAGGATTGTTGGTTGCTGAATCCGATCACTCCATTCGGGTTCTTAAGGTAAGGAGCCATCTTTGCGGTTTCTTGGCTATTTCATCCCTTTCAATTGTGGTCTGCCTTAATCAAATTCTTTTGTTAGTCAACCTACGTTCTCCTTGAGTACTGATCAAAGATTCTCTCCACGGATGCGAGTGCTAGCCAAACTAAGGAGGGGAGTGAACCCGTAGTCTCTGCTCCTAAGTTTAAGCGACGTGCTGTGTCTTCGGTTCGTGACTTTCTGCCTGGTTGTGGTAGGGAGTCGACTTCTGCCTGGGATAGACAAATCGCAGTTATTCCTGCTAGTGAGACTGTCGACGATCTAGAGAGTTTAGTCTTACGCGTAGTCAGGTGTGTAAGGCTAACACTTTTCTTTAGTATTTTGTGTTAATAACTATGTTGGCTGAAAGCCGAAACAACTGTACAGACAGTCGAGATACCCTTGTGGGTATGGTTGGAGACATCGGGTAAGTAGCGCGACGATTTTACTTTCGAAGATATGTATGTTTGAATTAATTCTCTTTCGTACATTGAAAGTATGTTTGCATTCATCTCAGTATGATAATATGTTGCATGGGTTTTGGGATATGTTTGAAAGAGGAAGTGTGATTCAGTGTCTTCTGTCACAGTGGTCTGGGACCACAGTGGTTTGGAACCACGTATACAAATATTTAACGGTGATTGTTACAATGGTTTGGTACCACAGTAGGTTGGCCCCACATATGCTTATCAGTGACTGCACAGTGGTCTTGAACCATAGTGGGTTGGCCCCACGTATATCTATCAGTGACTATTGTCAAAGTGGCCTGGGACCATAGTGGTTTGGAACCACGGTGGCTTTATGCCATGGGTGTTTAGCTGATTCAGGTGACCTAGAGGATGGAAAACTAGGTTGGGCTGGGCTGCATTGCATTCACTATTAATATGCTATATTGTGTGGGCTAAGGCCCGATGTGCATCTGTGGGCTTAAGGCCCGATTGTGTTATAAGGGGAATTACACACTGAGTCTTGGTGACTCACCCCTCTGCTTAATTTTGCAGGTAATCCCTAGATCGCGGATTTGGAGCCGAGACGGACTTTGAGGTGGCCATGCATTACTACTTCCGTAAAATTTCCATTCTTTTTATAAACTTACTTTTACTTTGGGTATTGTTATGTAATAAGGCCTCTACAACTTTAAATTGGGATTTGCTATAACACTGCTAGTACATATTTTGTTGAAGTGACAAATATGGAGTTTTCTAAAATAGAATATATAAACAATCGTTTTTCTAAAAAGGTGTTAACTACAAAGATAACAAGTGAATAAAAGTTTAAGCTAAATAATCCGGAGTTTTTCTTAAAACCTCAATGTTGTTTTCAACTGTCACATTTATGAAATTCCCTAATTTCGGCTTTTGTAAAGAAAAACTAAACATGTTTTCGACGTTTAATCGATTTAACAAGGAGTTGGCAAGAAACCTTCAAACAAATTTTAAATTTTCTTTAAGATGAAATAACTCAACGAAAAGTTTTTTTTTTCAAATTACGATGATCCGTTAAAAATTTCAAAACTTCCTTTCCTATAACATACCAGATCCAGTCGTAACGGTTAGGCCAGGTTTGGGGTGTTACAGTTTTAGATAAGTGAGAAGAAGAACTTCGAATGAGTAAGAAAGGAGGGAGAGAAGGGATTGGTTCGGTCAAATTGAGAAATAAGAAGAGCAAAAAAAGTGCCTAGAGGAGGAGAATAAAGGGAGAATCGACACAAGTAGCAATTGTTGCAAAGAAAATAGCAGAGAAAAGGGGTATTGCTCGATTTTGGCAAACGACAAAAAGAACTAAAATGAAAAGAATGACTAGAATAAAATCAGTCACTACCCACATTACTATTTCAAACCGAACAAAATAAGCCAAAAGACGAAATGGCTAAAAGAAAAGCGGCATACCTTCAACACACTAGCCAAATTTCCAAGAGCAAGGACCCTATTTCGGCACCAACTTTCACCTACCCAACTTCCCTTGATTTCCTCCCCTTACCTATCCATGATCCCCTCCTTAATTTCCTTCATGATTAACTCCTTAAATCACTAATTTGACCCATTCAAACTCTCCAACACAGAGTTCAAATCCAACACCAACTCTTGCCCACTTATGAGCAAAATAAATAATCCCATTTGCATGCAGTGAGACTTGAACCTCTGACCTCCTTGCCACACCTGTGACGCCACCTTGCCACAACACCACAGGCTCTTTTGTGTCTCTTTTTAATCACAATTATTTAAAAGGCTTAAAACCAGAAGTCATGGTTCCCCTAATGATAAAAAATTTTCCATATGACATGGCTTGAACCCAGGACATCATAGAAGCCCATTAACCTTCCAAAATCACTCACCCAGCAGATCTAACATGCAATTGTGTCGTTCTCTTGCTATCAAAAATTTTACATGCTCCCATGCCGAAGGCCCAATTCTTCTAGGCCCAAAAATTCAGGGCGTTACAAAATAATTCATCTATTCGAGGCAACGAATACTTATTCTTTATTGTAACTTTATTCAGCTACCTGTAATGAATACATAACATCATATATCCATCTTTCTTCTTCACAAATAAAACTGATGCACCTCAAGGTGAGAAACTGCGTCATGCAAAACCTTTGTCAATCAATTCTCGCAACTGTGCTTTCAACTCTTTCAATTTAGTAGGAGCCATTCTATAAGGTGCTATTGATATTGGTGTTGTTCCCGGAATAAGGTCTATAGAAAACTCCACTTCTCTAACAGGTAGTAATCCAGGTAATTCTTTCGAAAACACATCAGAAAATTCATACACTATTGGCACTGATTGAATCTTTGACACAGTTACTTTTGTGTCCATGTAACACTCCTAACCCATATCCGTCACCGAATTGGGGTCATAAGGTATTACCTAACACAAATTAAACACTTTGCTTCATAATGCCATGCATGCTTATACCGGGTTTAATGTTCATAAACAAATACGACATTATCAACTCCATATTATGATAAGGCATATTACACAAATCACTAAGGTCTTATGCGTATTTGACTACATTGAAATAAATCATACAAGCATAATCATGTATACACTACTCAATCACTAATTATTATCCATATATATATATATCCATGCTTATAACATACGCAGGTAATCAGCCAAATCATACTATTTTATAACCGAATGCATATCTAGGTATAGCAAATTTTCGTAAACAAATAACCGAATTAATGAAGTCATACTGCTATTAATTTGTCTATCACATTATACACATAAATACAAAAGTTAACTTCTCAATTGTAACCAACTAACAGACCTTGCATAATCAACCTCATTCGATAATTAACTTGATATTTAGGTCAAACCATATGAATATCCATTCTAAAAAAAAATGTATTATTCACTATACTAATATAATGAGTTAATGACTAATCAGATGAATGATATGAATGTCATGATGATTAAATAAACATACATTCATGCAACTCACATTACCGATTATACTGCCATAAAGAACATGCATCATAGCCACATACATTTAAGATCAGTGTATCTTAACTTAGCCATTTTCGCATGGCTATACTTATATACAAGACAAAACTCATTGGTTTAAAACTTAGTCTATCCTATACATGCCTTTGGTTAAAAATTAAACTTATGAGTACCAAAACAAGTTGATAGTGTGGTTGACTTCGCTGATGATCCCCTAAGCTCGTAGCTTGATTAAAATCTATAAACAGAAAAACAAATACACAGAGTAAGCTATTTAGCTTAGTAAGTCTTAAACAGATTCAACAAATCGGCTAAATATTCAATCAAGTTAAACCAAACAAATTCTTAACATTTATAAAATAATATAACATTTATGTGCTATCATATCCGAATACCAATGTCCGTATGTAGCAAAATATTTATCATCATCTACTTTAAAGGTAGAACTCATCAAATACACACCACCTAATAAATATATATATATATATATATTTCTATATATGGTCGAATATCATCTTCCAAGTACATATAAAGTAATCCCCATAACCGAAAGTATGTCTAAATACAATCTCACATATCCGATAACACTTACATATATATTTCACATGACCCAATAAATATACAAAATATTTCATATAACCGAATATATAAAAAAACATATCTATGTATATAGATATACATACATGAACATCTTTTAAACAACTCTCATGTTTTCAAGTAAACAACATCCACATAACATAATTTATCCACATATCCAAACAACCAAATGTACAACACATTTATTTCATCATTTTATTTGCTCATTGACATGGCCGAATTAACGAAATTCATTTGCATAAACTTAAGCTTACTCGATTTGTTCCATAACTTAATCATTTTGTAGTCTAAGCTCGGAATTGTAATTCACCGGTATAAAACCTACTAGGCGTCAGCCTGAATCACACACCGGCACTAAGCCTGCTAGACACAAGGTCTGAAATTTAATCATCGGCATTTAGCCTGCTAGGCAATAAGCTCGATATAATTCACCGACACAAGGCCTGCTAGGCAATAAGCCCGATATAGTTCACCGGCACAAGGCCTGCTAGGCTCAAAGCCCGAATTTTGATATTATTCAACCATCTCGTACACATTACATATTACCAAAATCACATATACTATACATAATTCATATCACTTTCACATAATAATTCAATTAAACTTAACTACCTTTCATTATTGAATCAATATGTCACATTCGGCTTTGTCAAAATTTCATTTCAATAGTTCAAAATTCAGCATGTAAACTAGGTTACAAACAATATTTACGATATTAACTTGCGTAAAGACTAACCTCAGGGATCGTCGGACGACAAGAACCGGCTATTCGATAACTTTCGCTTTTCCCCGATCCAAGTCCATTTTTCTTTGTTCTTGATCTAAACATATTCAAATTAAGCTCATTCAAGCACATTTCATTTCAATTTAATCCAAAAACACCTAAATGGGCAAATTACCATTTTGCCCCTAATATTTCACACTTTTACAATTTAGTCCTATTTACACAAAACACAGAATATGCAAAATCTCACAACAACATAGCTAGGATGAATCTTCTATATGATCATATAAGTCCCTACATTTCATTTATTTTGTATTTTAACCCCTCAAAAATTTATTTTCTCAATTTAGCCCTATTTAGCAAAATTCATCAAAATTTCAAGAACAAAGTATGTTCATCAAGCACCTATCTTTCATTTAACACCAATAATCAACAAAAAGCTTGTAACATCATCAATGGAATATCACACAAACATCATCAATTCACAAAATTAGTACATGGGTTTGATAGGTCTCGAAGCAACGATTACAAAAACGTAAAAATTATCGAAAACCGACCAAAAACATACCTTGAATTTAACTAGGAAAGTGCTGAAACTTAGGCTTGTTTTCTTCTTTTCTTCCTTAGCTATATTTGGCCTAAAGAACTAATGATGATAATGGCATTTCTTTTGTTTTATTATAACATATATTAGTTTATTATTAATTTACTTTATTAACCTTTAATAATAATATACATAACATAATTTCCAAGGTCATTTAAGACCATCAACCGTCCACTATCTCTAAAGTGGGATAATTGCCCCTTAAGGACACCATATTAAAAAGCCACTATCAAATTAACACTTTACACTTAAATTTGTAACTTTTACACTATACGCGATTTAGTCCTTTTTCTTTAATTAAGCACACAAACAATCAAATTTTTATACGAGACTTTCACACATAATAATTCACATATAATTAACACAGAAAATAATATTTAAATATTTTTAGACTCGGATTCGTGGTCCCGAAACCACCGTTCCAATAAGGGTCAAATTCGGACTGTTACAACTCTCCCCCTTAGGGATTTTTGTCCCCGAAAATCTTACCGTTAAACAATGTTGGATTTTGTTGTCTCACAGAATCCTCAGGCTCCTACGTAGCCTCTTCTATTCCATGTCGATTCCATAATACTTTTACTAATGGAATTTTCTTGTTTCTCAACTCTTTCACTTCACGAGCTAAGATACGGATCGGTTCTTCCTCGTATGTCATATCAGATCGAATTTCAATCTCAGACGGGGTGATCACATGTGACGGATCTGATCTATATCTACAAAGCATCGAAACATGAAATACGTTCTGTATCTTTTCTAGTTCAGAGGGCAACTTTAATCTATAAGCAACAGGCCCGGCACGTTCGATGATCTCATACGGTCCGACGAACCTGGGACTTAATTTTCTTTTACGTCCAAATCGAAGTACTTTCTTCCACGGAGAAACTTTCAACAATACCCGATCTCCGACTTGAAACTCAATGTCTTTACGTTTCAAATCTGCGTATGACTTTTGGCGATCTGGTGCAACTTTCAAACTATCACGGATCACTGCCACCTTTTGTTCAGTCTCTTTAATCAAGTCAACCCCGTGTATCTTGTTTTCACTGAGCTCGGTCTAGTACAATGGTGTACGACATTTACGATCGTACAAAGCTTCGCAGGGTGCCATTTTGATACTAGATTGAAAACTGTTATTATAGGCAAATTCAATCAAAGGTAAGTATCGTTCCCACGTACCTTCAAACTCAAGGATGCAACATCTCAACATATCCTCAAGTATCTGAATGATTCGTTCGGATTGACCATCTTTCTGCGGATGAAAAGCTGTGCTAAAGTGTAGTTTGGTACCTAAAGCATCTTGCAATTTCTTCCAAAACTGCGACATGAATCTCAGGTCTCTATTCGAAACAATGGATATCAGCACACCATGCAATCTCACAATTTGAGATACATACAAGTCAGCAAGCTTATCGAGCGAATAGTCCGTACGAAGTGGAATAAAGTGAGCTGATTTGGTTAGTCTATCCACTATAACCCAAATTGCATCTTTCTTGCTCGGTGTCATTTCCATAGTAATTCTGTCCCATTTCCATTCAGGTATCATGATCGGCTGAAGTAACCCAGAAGGCACCTGATGTTCAGCTTTTACTTGCTGACAAACTAAGCACTTCGAGACAAATTCAGATATGTCCCGTCTCATACCAGGCCACCAATAGAACTGTTTCAAATCATTATACATTTTCGTGCTACCCGGATGTATAGACAATTGACTATTATGAGCCTCGTTCAATATCATTTGAATTAAATCCACATTCCTCGGAACACATATTCGGCCTTTGAAGTTCAAACAATCATTTTCATCAATTCGAAACTCTGTCTCTGCATTACTTTCACACTGAACTCGTCTTGCCAACGAATCTTTGTCAACTTTCTGAGCATCACAAATTTGTTGAATATACAATGGTATTGCTTTTAATTCAGCTACTATCGAACCATCATCAGACATAACCATATGTACGTTCAACGTACGAAGAGAAAATAATGATTTTCGACTTAGGGCATACGTAACAACATTGGCTTTCCCCGGACGGTAGTCAATCACTAATTCGTAATCTTTCAACAGCTCTAACCATATGCGTTGTCTCAAGTTCAAATCTTTCTGAGTCATCAAATACTTTAAACTTTTTGTGATCCGAATAGACATGACATTTCTCACCGAATAGATAATGACTCCAAATCTTTAACGCGAATACAATGGCTGCTAACTCCAAATCATGTGTCAGATAATTTCTTTCATGTAGCTTCAACTGTCTCGAAGCATAGGCTACTACTTTGCCTTCTTGCATCAAAACGCAACCCAAACCATTTAAAGAAGCATCACTATACACAACAAATTCTTTACCCGATTCAGGCTGAACTAACACTGGAGCCTCGATCAAAAGAGCTTTCAACTGATCGAAACTTTTCTGACATTTTTCCGTCCATTCAAACTTAACATCTTTCTGCAATAGCTTTGTCAAAGGTGTGGCTATCATAGAAAAACCTTTCATGAATCGTCTGTAGTAACCAGCAAGTCCCAGAAAGATTTAAATTTTAGAAACATTTTTCGGTGGTTTCCAATCAAGTATAGCCGATATTTTATTCGGATCAACCCGGATGCCTGACGCTGAAACAACGTGACCCAGAAAACTGACCTCATTCAACCAAAACTCACACTTACTAAACTTTGCATACAACTATTTATTTCGCAAAGTTTGTAGCACAAGTCTCAGGTGCTCAGCATGCTTGGTTTCATCTCTGGAGTAGATCAAAATATCATCTATAAACACTACCACAAATCGATCCAAATACTGTCTGAAAATCCGATTCATCAGATCCATAAAAATAGTAGGTCCAAAAGGCATAACCAAAAACTCATAATGTCCGTACCTCGTTCTAAAAGCAGTCTTTGGCACATCGGAATCTCTGACTCGCAACTGATAATAACCCGATCTCAAATCTATCTTTGAAAACACTAAAGCCCCTTTCAACTGATCAAACAAGTCGTCAATCCGTGGCAACGGGTATTTATTCTTTATGGTCACCTTATTCAGCTGCCGATAATCAATGCACATTCGCATTGTCCCATCTTTCTTTTTCACAAAGAAAACTGGTGCACCCCAAGGAGAGAAACTCGGTCGTGCAAAGCCCCTATCTATTGGTTCTTGCAACTGTGCTTTCAAATCTTTTAATTCTGTAAGTGCCATTTGATACGGAGCTATCGAAATCGGAGTCGTCTCTGGTACTAATTCAATGCCGAACTTTATTTCTCTAACTTGAAGTAAACCCGGTAATTCTTCAGGAAACACATCTGGGTATTCGCACACAACTAGTACTGATTCAATCTGCTTCTCAGTCACTTTACTATCCAACACATAAGCCAAGTAAGCTTCATACCCTTTTCTCATTTACTTCTGAGCTAACATCGAAAGATATTACTGCTGGTAACCCATTCAGGTCATTAGATTCAATCCGGATTATTTCACCGTTCTGACATCTCAAATCAATGGTCTTTCTTTTGCAATTAACAACGGCATCGTGCAGAGTCAACCAATCCATTCCCAAAATTATGTCGAACTCATCAAAAGGCAACAACATCAAATCGGCTGGGAAGCATGAATCCCGAATCATCAACAGGCAACTTTTACACACTTTATCAACCAGAACACATCGACCCAAGGGGTTTGATACACGAATTACATACTCAGTAGACTCAACAGGCAGAGTCTTACTGGATACTAAAGTTTCACACACATAAGAATGAGTCGAACCAGGATCAATCAACGCAACAACAGTAGTACCATAAAGAGTGAAAGTACCGGTAATAACATGTAACACCCCAAACCCGATCAATACACCACGACCGCATCTGGTATGTTACGGGGAAAAACGTGTTTGAGAGGAGAGGTTTTCGTTTAAAAAGTTTGATAAAAATACTTCGCTATATTTTGTACTTGCAGAAGTCTTGAGCATGATTGTTTAAAAACCGATGGTGCATTTGATAATCCGGAAATTTTGAAAACTTATTTGAAACCATAAGTGTAAGAAATTGATAACATTTAGAAATCTAAATACTTCCTTATTGTTGCTTAAAAACAATTTTGGACTTAGTGAGAAATTGAATTCCAGTTTGGAAAACATTTGAGTTACGTTCTTTTTGATTTGCAGCGTGATACCCGATGGTAATGTTTAAAACATTTCGCGTTGTAGTTTGAAAAACCTTATCTTTCCAAGTTTTAGCCAAATTTTACCCATTATTTTGCTAAGGCATATTCAAAGTCTACTTTAAACATAAACATAGCAAAACATAATTTAAAAGGCCGTTTACAATCCCAAATAAAACCCAAGTAGAAATAGATAAAATAAAGTACCAAATTTTAAAAGTCAGAGCAAATCCGTATTTATTTATGGCATGAGCACCTCGAGTCCATCCCGGCTCCATGTCCGCAATCTAAGTGTCACCTGAAAGGTCAAAGGAGAAGGTGAGTCGCAAGACTCGGTGCATAATTCCCTCTCCCGATAATGCAACATACTAACACACATCATAGCAAAGCAATACAAGTAATGCACCCGGTCCTATCCATCCATATCACCTTTTCTACCCCGTGTGGTACCAAACCACTGGTGGTGCCAAACCACTGGTGACCCAAAGTCACGATATCCATCAATGTGGTGCCAAACCACTGGTGACCCAAAGTCACGTATAATCCATCTGTGGGGCCAACCCACGTGTGATACCAAATCACTGGCGACAATCCCGTATCTCAAAAGTGGGGCCAACCTACGGTGGTGTCAACCACAGGGACGAGTCGCTATGAGGTGCCAAACCTCTGGCGTCCCAAAGACACAAGTGTGATACCAAATCACTGGTGACCGTAGTCACGAATAGAATGATGGGGCCAACCCATCGTGTGATACCAAATCACTGGCGTCAATCCCGTAATATCAACCGTGGGGCCAACCCACTGTGGTGCTAAGCCACTGGGACAAGACGCTGAGGTGCCAAACCTCTGGTGACCCAAAGTCACAATAAATCAATCTGTGGTACCAAACCACTGGAGGTGCCAAACCTCTGGTGTCCCAAAGACATGGATATCATATTCCCCCTCCTCTCATATTACCCAATATCATACCAACTCATGAAAAGTATGCAAATCATGCAAATCATGCTAACATGCCCAATATTGCATCCCATAGTACATACATCATAAATCAATAACAGAGCTCGTAATGAAACGGACTTACCCGAATCCGTGTACATACCCCATAGGGTATCATCTCAATCAATCACACTGTTTGACAATCAGGTTTATTAAACATATTACTAAGCCAAAAAGTGTGTTAGCTTACACACCTGTTAAAACGCAAGCTTTAATCCCAACGAACCGATCTAAAATCCCTCGATTACCTTGCTCCTAAAATCGGCCAAACAAGAGATTAGCCACTTGTACCATTCGGCCAAAACCATATAACTCAAGAGGGCTTACACCTACACCCTTACCTTGCAAATGGTTTGGTTTCCTACCAAAACCCGAACCAAACAATGGTTCCTTGACAATCGGCCACACCCTAAAATGTAAACAGTTAGTCCTTTGAAAACTTGGTTAAAAAGAAACTAAACGAATAGACCACGAACCCAAAATCTCATCATCACTTACCAATCAATCAACTCAAGATAAAGGCTTCGTTTGACTGCTTCGAAGTCCCGGATGCCCTAAAAGAAATCGGTTCATACAAAGGATTAACTTCTTTCAACACATGCCCAAAATCGGCACTTAGCCAAACCAGAAACGATAAAGCACAAGGGAGGGGAGAAATGACCATTCGGCCAAACACTTACCTACCATCAACCGATTGAAAACAACCCCCAACAAGGCTAACACTCCTCTAGAATTCGGCCAAGATGAAAACCACTAGGAGGGAGAAGAGATTCGGCCAACACTTAAGCAAGAAGAAAATGAGGATTCGGCCAAGGTGTTTAGCACACTAATGTTCGGCTTTCAATGGAAAGAAAGGGAGAAGAGAAGATGTGCAAAGAGAATAGGGTTTCGGCAAGAGGGTATTGAGAAAAGAACATAAAAGATGAAATAGAGGGAGGGTGCTTTCGGTTTGAAAGAAAAGAAAATAAAGAAGGTATTTGGAGAATGGAGTTTCGGCTAAGAAGATTTCAAGAAGAAAAAGAGCGTATGAGAGGAAGAGAGAAACTAGTTTCGGCTTACACAAATGAAGAGGAAAGAGAGGGAGAAAAGAACATTCGGCTACCAAGAAAATTGAGAGAAAACAAGCAAATTCGGCAAAGGTTGCTTGGACTTACCGTTTCAAGGAGAAATTATGAAGAAACTCTATTGAAATTCGGCTAACAAAACCCAAAAAGAGAACTTTTGCTTTGACCCAATGTGACCGAAAATGCACAAAATGCAAAGTGCATTTCGGCACTCCTCACTCCCCTACTACCAAATCGTCCACTCCTCCCCCAAAATCTCTCCAATATTCGGCCATCACCTCCAAGCACTCCCATCCACTAGTTCAAAGTTGTTTGAACTAGTCAACCTCCTACTTTTACTCTCCACCCACCATTTGAACATTTGACTTGGTCTAAGGCAGAGTTTGAACTGCCTACAACTTCTCCTCCTCTAAGCCGTCAAAATAGAAGCAAAATGTGGGACTTCTGCAGCTTGAACACAGGACCTCTTCCCCTTGCAAGTGACGCCAACCCAAGCTCCATGTGGCGCCTAGCTTGCTACTCCACCAGCTCCTTTCTTATGCTCATATTCACCGAATAAAACCTTTAAACCCCAGCTTCCTCAGCTCCTCTCACCTAAGCCTAAAAACTAAAGTTTTTCCTACCACTCAGGCTTACACCTAGCTTACAACTAAGCCCCAAAACATCAAGAACAACAACATAGTAGGCCAATAACATGCAAACAATGCCAAAACAAAATAATAGCCCCTAACCCGGGATATTACATAACATCTGGGGAAGAAGTATCCTCCCGAGCGCATATAACATATGCTCTAGCAGGTGCACGAGCCTCTGATCGAACTGCAGTGTGTTTAGTTCCTTTCTGACTGCCACTTACATTTCTCAAATGCCTAGGTGGTCTGCCACGCACTGATACATTGCTAGGTCTTGTATTCTGAGCAGTATTTTACTCGGCTAGCATCGGGCACTCCCGAATAAAATGATCCAACGATTCACATTTAAAACAGGACTGATCACGGAATCTACAACTCCCAGAATGCCATTTCTCACAATGCTTGCACTCAACCCGGTTCTGCTGAACATTACTAACACTGGCCATCGAAGTAGCTCGGGAACCCACAGGAGGTCGATCTCGTCTAGATAAGTCTGAAGTAGCTTTATGTCGGCCGGATTCATCTTGAACTTCTTGGATACAGAATGAAAAGTCTTACTCGATGATCTTTTACGAGTGTCTCTAGCTTCCAATTCAGCTTTTCTTTTCTCTTTCCCAAGCTCTTCGGCTTTACAAGCTCGTTCGATAAGTACCATGAACTCTTTAATCTCGAGTATGCCGACTAGCAACTTAATATCTTCATTCAGATCGTCTTCGAACCTTTTACACATAGGAGCCTCAGTTGATACACATTCACGGGCATATCGGCTCAGTCTAACAAATTTTCGTTCATACTCAGTCACGGTCATACGACCCTGTTTCAATTCCAAAAATTCTTTTCGTTTTCGATCAATGAATCTCTGACTGATATATTTCTTACGGAACTCGGTCTGAAAGAATTCCCAAGTCACCTTCTCTTTCGAAACCACCGATACTAGTGTATTCCACCAATGATATGCGGTGTCCCACAATAGTGATATTGCACATTTTAAACATTCCTCCGGGGTACATGATAGCTTGTCGAGCACACGGATAGTATTATCAAGCCACAACTCAGCTCGTTCCGCTCTGTCATCATCATTAGCTTTAAATTCTTCGGCCCCGTGTTTCCTGATTTTATCAACGGGAGGCCTGCTAGAACTCATGGATCTATCATCGGAGGTGCTGAAGGTATCGGAGATGGATTATTCGGGGGTGAAGGTTTGCTTAGCCTCCACCTCATGGCTACCCGATATAGGTCGAGCGTCTACCAGCGCTGACCCATGTGCGAGATCAGGCACTACGCTCTCAACATCATCAGCTATGGCTCTGTCGGGATCCATTTACTATATACAAAACACAATTCAGATGTCAGAAGTCACCACATTATCATATTATAAAATTTAAGGCATGTATAGCTAGACTCACACGCGCTACAGTAGTCCTAGAATCGACTAAATCGTAAGCTCTGATACCAATCAAATGTAACACCCCTAACCCGTATCTGTCGCCGAATTGGGGTCATAAGGTATTACCTAACACAAATTAAACACTTTTCTTCATAATTCCATGCATGCTTATACCAGGTTTAATGTTCATAAACAAATACAGCATTATCAACTCCATATTATGATAAGGCATATTACATAAATCACTAAGGTCTTATGCGTATTTGACTACATCGAAATAAATCATACAAGCATAATCCTGTATACACTACTCAATCACTAATTATTATCAATATATATATATCCATGCTTATAACATACTCAGGTAATCAGCCAAATCATACTATTTTATAACCGAATGCATATCTAGGTATAGCAAAATTTCGTATACAAATAACCGAATTAATGAAGTCATACTGCTATTAATTTGTCTATCACATTATACACATATATACAAAAGTTAACTTCTCAATTGTAACCAACTAACAAACCTTGCATAATCAACCTCATTCGATAATTAACTTGATATTTAGGTCAAACTATATGAATATCCATTCTAAAAGAATGTATTATTCACTATACTAATATAATGAGTTAATGACTAATCAGATGAATGATATGAATGTCATGATGATTAAATAAACATCCATTCATGCAACGCACATTACCGATTATACTGCCATAAAGAACATGCATCATAGCCACATACATTTAAGATCACAGTATCTTAACTTAGCCATTTTCGCATGGCTATACTTATATACAAGACAAAAGTCATTGGTTTAAAACTTAGTCTATCCTATACATGCCTTTGGTTAAAAATTAAACTTATGAGTACCAAAACAAGTTGATAGTGTAGTTGACTTCGCTGATGATCCCTTGAGCTCGTAGCTTGATTAAAATCTATAAACAGAAAAACAAATACACAGAGTAAGCTATTTAGCTTAGTAAGTCTTAAGCAGATTCAACAAATCGGCTAAATATTCAATCAAGTTAAACCAAACAAATTCTTAACATTTATAAAATAATATAACATTTATGTGCTATCATATCCGAATACCAATGTCCGTATGTAGCAAAATATTTATCATCATCTACTTTAAAGGTAGAACTCATCAAATACACACCACTTAATAAATATATATATATTTCTATATATGGTCGAATATCATCTTCCAAGTACATATAAAGTAATCCCCCATAACCGAAAGTATGTCTAAATACAATCTCACATATCCGATAACACTTACATATATATTTCACATGACCCAATAAATATACAAAATATTTCATATAACCGAATATATAAAAAAACATATCTATGTATATAGATATACATACATGAACATCTTTTAAACAACTCTCATGTTTTCAAGTAAACAACATCCACATAACATAATTTATCCACATATCCAGACAACCAAATGTACAACACATTTATTTCATCATTTTATTTGCTCATTGACAACACATATAACATATATGTATGAAAATACATACCTTATGGCCGAATTAACGAAATTCATTTGCATAAACTTAAGCTTACTCGATTTGTTCCATAACTTAATCATTTTGTAGTCTAAGCTCGGAATTGTAATTCACCGGTATAAACCCTGCTAGGCGTCAGCCTGAATCACACACTGGCACTAAGCCTGCTAGACACAAGGTCTGAAATTTAATCACCGGCATTTAGCCTGCTAGGCAATAAGCCCGATATAATTCACCGGCACAAGGCCTGCTAGGCAATAAGCCCGATATAGTTCATCGGCACAAGGCCTGCTAGGCTCAAAGCCCGAATTTTGATATTATTCAACCATCTCGTACACATTACATATTACCAAAATCACATATACTATACATAATTCATATCACTTTCACATAATAATTCAATTAAATTTAACTACATTTCATTGTTGAATCAATATGTCACATTCGGCTTTGTCAAAATTTCAATTCAATAGTTCAAAATTTAGAATGTAAACTAGGTTACGAACAATATTTACAATATTAACTTGCTTAAAAACTTACCTCAGGTATCGTCAGACGACAAGAACCGGCTATTCGATAACTTTCGCTTTTCCCCGATCCAAGTCCGTTTTTCTTTGTTCTTGATCTAAACATATTCAAATTAAGCTCATTCAAACACATTTCATTTAAATTTAATCCAAAAACACCTAAATGGGCAAATTACCATTTTCCCCTAATATTTCACACTTTTACAATTTAGTCCTATTTGCACAAAACACAAAATATGCAAAATCTCACAACAACATAGCTAGGTCGAATCTTCCATATGATCATATAAGTCCCTACATTTCATTTATTTTTCATTTTAACCCCTCAAAAATTTATTTTCTCAATTTAGCCCTATTTAGCTAAATTCATCAAAATTTCAAGAACAAAGTATGTTCATCAAGCACCTATCTTTCATTTAACACCAATAATCAACAAAAAGCTTGTAACATCATCAATGGCATATCACACAAACATCACCAATTCACAAAATTAGTACATGGGTTTGATAGGTCTCGAAGCAACGATTACAAAAACGTAAAAATTATCGAAAATCGACCAAAAACATACCTTGAATTTAACTAGGAAAGTGCCGAAACTTAGGCTTGTTTTCTTCTTTTCTTCTTAGTTATATTCGGCCTAAAGAACCAAAGATTATAATTGCATTTCTTTTGTTTTATTATAACATATATTAGTTTATTATTAATTTACTTTATTAACCTTTAATAATAATATTATATAACATAATTTCCAAGGTCATTTAAGAACATGAACCGTCCACTATCTCTAAAGTGGGATAATTTCCCCTTAAGGACACCATATTAAAAAGCCACTATCAAATTAACACTTTACACTTAAATTTGTAACTTTTACACTATAAGCGATTTAGTCCTTTTTCTTTAATTAAGCACACAAACAATCAAATTTTTATACGAGACTTTCACACATAATAATTCACATATAATTAACACAAAAAATAATATTTAAATATTTTTTAGACTCGGATTTGTGGTCCCAAAACTACGGTTCCGATTAGGGTCAAATTCGGACTGTTACAGTCCAACACATAAGCAATATAAGCATCGTATCCTTTCTAATACATTTCTGTGCTGTTATTGCTGAAATCACATTAGACAACCCATCTAATCTATTAGATTCAACATGGAGTATCTCACCATTCTGACATTTCAACACAATGTATTTTTGTTTATAATTCACTACTGCATCATGCTGGGTTAACCAGTCTATTCCAAAAATTACATCAAATTCATCAAAAGTCAGTAACATCAAATAAGTTGAGAAGCATTTACCCTTTACCATCAATGGATAGTCTTTACAAATTTTATCCACCATCACACATTGACCCAGAGGATTTGAAACTTCCACCATAAATTTAGTGAATTCAACCGGTAAATTTTTAACATTTACTAATTTTGTACATATATATGAGTGTGTGGAACTAGGATCAATTAAAGCAATAATATCAGTGCCAAGTAAAGAAAATGTACCAATAATGACATCTGGGACAGAAGCATCCTCTCTGGCACGTATAGCATAGGTTTTCGCCGGTGCTCGTGCCTCAGATTTAACTGTTGAATCTTTTTTAGCACTTCAGCTACCACCAACATTTGCAAGGTGTCGAGGTGGTCTACCTCTAGAGACATTATTACTCGGCTTTGAAATCTATTCAATCTCTTTTTCCCCTCTCTCCAGACAATCTCTGAGGAAATGATCAAAAGAACCACATTGGTAGCAAGCCCCACTTTTTAGACAACATTCCCCAAAATGAAACTTATAACAATGTTTACATTTTGGTTTTGGATTGCTGACACTACCAACACTGACTACTGATGGAGACAGTGATCTTGAGTTAGAGCATTGAGAACCCTGCTCTTTTCCAAAATATCCAGCAGATGCGATAAAATGATCCTAGTATCTCTTTAATTTCTTTGAAATAGATGATTAAGATTTTCGCATAGATCTCTTACCAGAAATTCGAGCTTCTCTTTCAGCTTGTTTCTTTTCTTTGCTTAATTCTTTTGCTTTTAATGCTCAGCCAGCCAGTACTGCAAATTCTCTTATTTTAAGAATATCAATCAACAGTTTAATATCTTCATTCAGCCCTTCTCCAAATCGTTTTCACATTTCAGCCTTAGTTTGAACCCATTCTTGAGCATATTTACTCAGTCGAACAAATTCCCGTTCATATTCTGACACTGTCATGTTCCCCTGTTTAAGTTCTAAGAATTCTTTTCTTTTCTGGTCCAAGAATCTCTGACTTATATATTTCTTTCTGAATTCTGTTTGAAAGAACTCCCATGTAATGTTTTCTTTTTGAACAACAGAAGTTATAGTTTTTCACCAATAATGGGTTGTGTCTTTCAATAAAGAAACTGTTCATTTCAGACAATCGACTGGTGAACAAGACAATTCATCTAATACCCGGATAGTATTCTCTAGCCAAAACTCAGCCTTTTCTGCATCATCATCTGTAGTAGCTCTAAATTTCTCAGCCCCATATTTTCTAATTTTGTCGACTGGAGTAGGTGGGGAAGGTTGCTGAACAACAAGATTTGTTCTTATATATTCTGTAAACCATTCATTCATCATTTGAAAGAATGCAGCTTTACCCTCATCATCTCGACCCTCAGACTTGGGCCTTCTACTACTAGATATAGCTCCTTGTACAGAAGCTTGAGCAGTACTCTCAGTTTCCTCAAGATTAGCAATAGCTCAGTTGGAAGACATTTGCTATAGGAAAAATACATTTAAAAATGGTCAGGAGATATCACACTATCACAATTATATAATGGCATGTATAGCTAAACTCATACTTGCTATGCTAGTCCGAGAATCGACTGAATCGTAGCTCTGGTACGAACAAATGTAACACCCCTAACCCGTATCTGTCACTAGAACAGAGTTACAGAGGGTTACCGGCACTTTTTAGAACATTTTTAGATAAATCATGTAAACATTTTCAGATAAATCATGTAAATCACTATTCATTAACCGAGATTATTCAGGACGTCCCTTAAATGGACCCATAAGGCCCAATACAAACATTAGAATCGAGTTGGGACTTAATCAAAAACTCTAAGAATTTTTCATGACATTTCAAAAATTTTCCAAGGTGCAGGGCTTACACGCCCGTGTGGTCCAAGAGACACGCCCGTGTGACCCTTAGACACGACCGTGCTTTAGGCCGGGTCCAATTTAGGTTGCTATCTGACTTGCACCACACTGCCATGCCATACGCCCGTGTGCTAGACTGTGTGGTTAATTAATTTAATTCGAATTTGGTACAGGTTTCACAGGGCCATGACACACAGCCGTGTCCAAGGCTGTGTCACCCACACGACTGAGACACATGCCCTTGTCTTTGCCCGTGTGCTCAATTCTAAGCATTCTGTTTTTCAAAATTAATGTTCGGGGGAGACATGGCCAGACAACATGCCCATGTACCAGGCCGTGTGTCTACCCGTGTGGACAAAATAAGGTTATTTCCTAGCCTCATTTCTCACCCAAATTTTCCATCTTCCTGCACCAACACTTACAAGTATAATCCAACCAATTACAAGTATAATTCAAGCCAATTTCTATCCTCCAAATTCATATATTTCATCATATATTTTTGTTTAATAACTTACCTTTATGTAACTTACATAATTTGCAAAATTAGATTTTCATACTTATCATTTTAGTTAATATAATGACTCTACCATAACATATATTAAAACATAAGTATATTAGCCATTCCAATGGCTAAGTTTCATTCATCATTTACATATCATCATTTGATTTATTTAGCCTATACATGCCATTAACAAAATAAGATTTTCATTTATACCAAAACGACAGTTCGACAGTGTGATGATTTGCTCCGACCAATCTCCAATCTTCACGAGCTTTGAACACTATAAAATAGGGAAAATAAAACATAATAAGCATATTATGCTTAGTAAGCTCATATAACAGAAATTAAACTTACCAATTACATTCAATAAATTAATCATACATTACATGCCTTTCATGCCTTTCATCAATTTGTCAATCTGCCTACTCACATACATTCAACCAACACATTCGTCATAAATATACCAATATGCATAGATGAGCTTATCATGTCATATGCGTATTTCAAGTAGTAAACTCGAGGTGTACAATTCCATTACTCGCCAATTCATGTCCAATAGTACCTTATAGGTACACTCTCAAGCCACATATTACACAGTAAAATTACCAGTCCAGGCTAAATTCTAGCTATAACATATACTCTAAGGGCTTTGTCGGATTACCAGTCTAGGCTAAATCCTTTATATGACAAAGAATTCCCTATAGAGTTCATTCTGGATTACCAATCCAGGCTAAATCCAGTCAATTAGGATTACCAATCCAAGCTAAATCCTAATTGAAGCATATACTCGAGAGGCTCATTTCGGATTACCTATCCGGGCTAAATCCATTCTGCAACACATGAAGTTTTATCAGGGAAATCACATTTATCCGTCGAAATTCAATATTCATACGAAACTTTACCCTATGTCTATAAATTTTCCATTATATACCATTTGATCCATTAAAATGTTCATACATACAATTTCATACAACATAGTCAATGTAATATAGCATTCAAAACAACACATTATTATGCTCATTTAGGTTATACGAACTTACCTTAATATTTGTTCGTAATTAAAATCTACTAATCCGAAATATTTTCCTTTCCTCGATATAGCTCTTTGTTTGGTACTTCTGGATCTACATAAATGAATTTAATCATCAATTCAATCCATTTCATGTTCTTTTGAACTCAATTTACAATCTAGGCAAAAGTACCATTTTACCCTTATACTTTTGATTAATTCCAATTTTGTCCCTAGGCTCGAAAATTGAAATTCATGCAATTTAATCCTTATTCCAAGCCTTGTAACACCCCAAACCTGGCCTAGAAGTTAGGCCCGAATCCGGCGTGTCACATCAAAGGCATAATTCAAACGATTTTGCTAATTAAAAGTTTTAGGCCCAAAAGCCCAAAATCCCTAAGTATTGTTAAGTAATAAAAAAAACCCATTTTATAATTTTAAGTATTTCAAAAACCAAGTTTAGACGTAAGAAATTTACTTAGGTTTAATAATTAAGTAAACAGTTGAAACAATAAAACCCAAAATCTAAAGTCAAATCAGAGTACAAGGCCTTATTACATCCAACGAAAAAAAGCAATTAAAACTATGTCTTTTGAAACAAATGAATAAAAATTTAATCATCTTGTAGTGCGGCCATCTCTGAGTCCTCTCCCACGTCGAGCCATTTACTAAGGATCACCTGAAACATTAAATAAAAGGTGTGAGTTTCGAAACTCAGTGTGTACAACCCTTGGCATTCAATTCAATATATAATTATCACATTGGCCTGAGCCCTATCAAAATCGGTAGTCTTGGGCCTTGGCCCACAATGACCTCATATTGTAACACCCCAAACCCGGACAAAACACCACGTCCGAATCTGGTATGTTACGGGGAAAAATGTATTTGAGAGGTTAGAATTTCCCGTTTAAAAACTGGATGGAAACATAGTGTATTTGAAGAAAATTTGAGTAGGCTTGTTTGAAAACAAATGGTGTATTTGAAACCCGGAAATTTTGAAGACTTAACCAAAATGTGTAATCAAAACGAGTTTATTCCATTTAAAACTTCAATAGTTTCTTAGTGTTACTTAAAACTTTTTAACTTGGTAGAAAATCGAGTTTGATTTGAAAATCATTTGAGTTTACTTTATATCAAAACATAGTGAGATACCCGATGGTATAGTTTAAAACACATTGCGTTATAATTTTGAAATCATTGTCTTTAGTAAAATTTCAACCCAATTATTTTCTTAAGGCATAATATAGTCTATTTAAAACATAACCATCATAAAACATAATTAAAAAGGCCTTTACAATCCAAAATAAAACCCAAATAAAAGTAAATAAGCTTTAAGTACCCAAATCAAATAGTCTGAGCAAAACTTTTATTAAAGCATGGCATGTGCACCCCGAGTCCATCCCGGCTCCATGTCCGTGTCTACGAGTCACCTGAAATGTCAAAGGAGAGGGTGAGTCGAATGACTCAGTGCATAAATCCCGCTCCCGATAAAATAACATGCTAGCACACATCATACATAGCAACATGATTAATGCAACCCAATCCTAACCATCCGTATCTCCTCTTCTACCCCGTGTGGTACCAAACCACTGGTGGTGCCAAACCACTGGTGACCCAAAGTCACGATATCCATAAGTGTGGTGCCAAACCACTGGTGACGTATAGTCACAATGTGTTACCAAAACACTGGTGACCGAAGTCACAAATCCAATGATGGGGCCAACCCATCGTGTGATACCAAATCACTAGCGAAAATCCCGTATCTCTCAAGTGGGGCCAACCCACGGTGGTGTCAAACCACAGGGACGAGTCGCAATGAGGTGCCAAACCTCTGGTGTCCCAAAGACACAATGTGGTACCAAACCACTGGTGACCGTAGTCACGATAATCGAGTGATGGGGCCAACCCATCGTGTGATACCAAATCACTGGCGTCAATCCCGTATAATCAACCGTGGGGCCAACCCACCGTGGTACTAAGCCACTGGGACGAGACGCTGAGGTGCCAAACCTCTGGTGACCCAAAGTCACAAAATATCACTGTGGTACCAAACCACTGGAGGTGCCAAACCTCTGGTGTCCCAAAGACACAGTGTCCCAAAGACACGGATATCATATCCCCCTCCTCTCATCAATCCCATACATGTCATACTGACTCATGCACAATATGCAAATCATATAACTCATGCAAACATGCCCAACATTGCATCTCATAGCATATATATAGCATAGATCATAATATCCAAGGTATCCATAACAGAACTTGTAATAAAATAGACTTACCCGGATCCGTACACATACCCCATTTTGGGTATCCAATTATCCATCATACTGTTATGTTTTTAACAGGCAACCAGGTTTATTAATAACATTACTAGGTATCAGTGTGTTAGTTTACACACCTGGTAAATATGAGTCTAAAGATCCCAACGAAACGATCTAAGGCTCCTTGATCACTGGCTCCTATAATCGGCCAAAAGAAAACCATTAGACAACCACAACATTCGGCCAACATCAATTAACCAAAGGGGTTAATGTTGATCCCTCACCTTGCTAATGGTTTGATTTCTTATCAAACCCGAACCACAATAGTTCTCCTTCCAACAATCGGCCAACCCCTAAAAGAGAACAGTTAAACCTTAATAATCTTGACTTAATCGAAACCAAAAGATTGAACGCTTAATGCTAATACCAATCACTTAGCACAACCACTGCTTACCAGTCGGTTAATAGAGTAGAAACTCCTCTTGGTTACTTTCAATATCCACAGACCCCAACACCAACAATATTCGGCCAAGGCTTGCACCAAAAGAAGAACAAAAGATTCGGCCAAGTGGTTTATTCAACAACCAAAATTCGGTCAAAGAGAAAGAAAGAAAAAGGAGTGCAAAAGAATGGGGTTAATATTCGGCCAACAACAAGAATGGGAAGAAAAGAAAATGTATAGGAGGGTGGAGTTTCGGTTTGCCAAAAGAGAAAATGAAGAAGGTGTTTTGGAATGAGGTTTCGGCTTACAAGGTTTCAGAAAGAAGCAGAAAGTTTGAGAAGAGGAGATGGTATTGAAGGAATAATATTTCGGCTACCAAATGAACACCAAAGACCAAAGCAATTTCGGCAACACCTATGTTCAACAAAAGGAGGAAAATGTGGAATGAGAGAATACCACTTTCAGTTTTACCCCAAAAGTCAAAAGAAGAAAAAATGGAAGAGAATATTCGGCCACAAGCACAAAATTAAGAAGAGGCAAAGTAACTTTTGTTTGAAGTTTTCGGTTTGAGAAAAGAAAATGTGAAGAAGCTCTTTGAAAATTCGGCTTTGGTTTGTCAAAAAGAAAGAAATGTGGTTTGACTCCTAATGGCCGAATATGCACAAAAAAAAATGCCCAAAAGGAGATTCGGCTATCCCAATTACCACTTACCAACCGGCCAACCTCTCCCCCAAGCATCCAAGTTTCGGCCAACACCCCACAACCCTCCTCAATATTCGGCCACATCCCCACACAAGCTCCCAACCACTCATTTCAAATGAGTTTACCAAGTCTTACTCCACTATTTGCTCTCCACCATCCAAGCCACCTTTTGACCAAGTCCAAGGAGGAATTTGAACTACATCCAACTCTTCCCTCCTATGCCGTCCAAAATGAGCCAAAAAGTGAGGTCTTTGCAGCTCGAACACTAGACCTCCACCCCATGCAGTTGACGCCACACCTAGCACCCCAAGTAATGCTTGCCTTGCCATCTTGCCAGCTCTTCTTTTGTTCAATAAAACAACAAATAAAATCCTTAAACCCCAGTTCTTTCAGCTCCTCTCACCTAAGCCCAAAAACTAAAATTTTCTTACCTACTCAGGCACACTCCTAGCCTACAATTAAGCCCCGACACTACACAAACAGCAACACAGCACACCAACACATGCAGTATCATGCAACAACAAAATAGCCCCTAACCCGGGATATTACACATATAATATCATATCATATCATATGCAAAACAAGGTAATGCAAAATCCTCCCCAAAAACCCATCCGCTACACACCATTTCCCTTCTAACCCTACACACTTGTGGGGATTTCTAAATCGACCCACCCATCCTCTACACACCAAAGGTAGCACTCACAGCGGCACTACTCAATGTTGCAGCAAAGCTGCTAATCATATAATGGGCTTAAAGTCACCGGTGGATCCATGGTTGTCAAGCGACTATGCTATCCTCAAATCTTCCTCCGTACCATAATTCCCACCCATATGCATCCTAATCAGAATATCATATGAATGAAACATGTACATGAGTAACATCCACAAAACTCATACTCATCACATCGAGGTATTTTCATCATTTCACAACCCAAGGGTATTTCCGTAAATCTACTCTACAGGGGTATTTAGGTAATTTTGCAAAACAGAGGTACTTTGGAAATTTTGTAAATCAGGAATGTTTTGGTAATTCTGCAAACCAAGGGTATTCTGGTAATTTCACAATTTGGAGCTATTTTAGTGATTTTACAAATCTAAGGATGTTTTGGTAATTTTCAAACTAAGGGTATTTTGGTTATTTTCAAATCAGGGGTGTCTTAGTAATTTTACAAATCTAAGGGTATTTGGTCCCTCTCGGGTTTTAGTTATGAACTTTGGCCTATTAACAAGTCATTGCGGCTAAGTGAACAGACAGTATGCAGCAGGTAGGATTTTAGAGAAGAGGAGGTGGGCCGCTAGGGCCGCTTAAGTACCAAGCTCTCCCTAGATCCAATCCTAGACATGCATATGCCCGTTACGACACTCTAACCTAGCGACTTGTCCACAGACATGTTTAATTATTAGAAAGTCTCATACGGTTTAAGAGTTGTTTAGTACTAAGCCTAAAGTCCATAAAATCCTGACATACTAGTCTACGTCCCCATAAAGCCCATCAACCCATTTCACGTTCATATAACCCATAATGTCCACATCACATTTTTATGGCCCACTAGGCCCAAATCTTAGTCATATGACCCATTAAGCCCAAAACAAATGCAGATCATGTAACATGCATGCCTAACCCAATTCATATAATCAAATTAATCCATTTCATCAAACTTAGCCGGCGGGCCCATTTAGCCGCTTTCGGCTTTTCGGCTTTTCGGTATTATCGATTTCGTGTGTGCATAGTGTTTGTACACACCTGGTTACCGAGACATGCTATTTTATCCTTAACCTTGAACCTACAACCAACCAACCTTCAATCAACCACTCATACTTAATCAAAATATTTATTCAAAAGCTGAAACCTTACCGTAACCTTACCGTGTGCCACCGAGTTTTAATAGCCGTTCCTTAGCTATTAATCACCAGTGTTCCCTAGATCTGCATTCACACATATATCATCAAAATTGAGTGACTCATTTCTCACATAAATCACCCCTATAGGCCATACCTACATTCGGCCATCCATTAATCCATAAATGAGACGAGTACACTTACCACTTTGCTAATGATCCTTACCACGCTTGCGATCTCTAAACCCTACCCTTGTTAATACAAGGTTAACGACGATGAGAATTTAGATAGCCCTTCAGCTTTTATCAAACATACTAAAGGAAAATTGACTAAGTACTTACCCAAGGAGTAATCGGCCCAGGAAGCTTTTGACTTTTGGGACTAGTACGGTGGTAGGGACAATTTGGCACCAATAGGAAGAAGAAGAGGGGAAGTGATCGGCTAGAACTAAAGGTGAACAAGAGAAGGAATTTGAGAAGAGAAGGTGTGGGGAATTCAACTAGAGAGAAAACCAAAATTTCAGTAAAGGAATGATGGGTTTTTTCGGAAAATGGAAGAATTCAGCTAAGGGGGAGAAAAAGAAATGTAATGGAACCCAAGGAACCTCTTTAAGGAATTCGGCACCTCCTTTTATAGCCAATAGTCAAATCCTATCTTCCCCCACAGTCCAATTCGGCACCAACTCTTCCCACCTTTCATCTCCTAATTTTTCTCCATGATATCTCCCTTATCTCATCCGAAATTCCCTCCTTTATCAGCTCACAAGACCAATTCAAACACTTCAACAAAAGAGTCCAAATTCCACGCAACTCTGGCCGTCCACTAAGCAAAATAAACACTCCAAAAACACCTTACCACTACTCGAACCTTGGACCTCTTCATGCCACCTTGTAGCTCCCCTAGTGACGCCACCTTGCCACTAGACCACAAGCCCATTTGTATCCTATTTTCCCCTTAATCTGCTTAAGAGGCCTAATGCCTGAGACTAGGGTCCACTAAAGAAAGAAAAAAAATTCCCTATGGTCATCCCTATCTCTAAGACTTCAAATAATCCCGATAATACCTTAAAATTAATATTCTAAGTGCTACTCATACATACCAACCTCAGTGCACAGAAATTTAAAGTTTCGGGATTTTTGGGGCGTTACAACCCAATAGGCCTAGATCTACTAGGCCCAAATTTGAGGCGTTACAAGCCTAATCAAAATTCTAATATAACTTTTATAGCACATGTATTCTAAAAATTTTAGAATTTTCCATTAGTTTTACCATTTTTCAATTTAGTCCCTAAATTAAGTTTCCCTCAAATTTCCCTTTGTAAAAGTTGTTTATCTATCAACAATTTTTCATTTTCTACCATAAAATTTTAAATTTCAGCATGTTCATCCGTGGAAAATTTTCTATACTTTGATATCTTTTCAAATTAACCTCCCAAATAGAGAAATTAAGCTTTCCCAATCTCAAAAATATAAAAATTACTAAAAACGGGACATAGGAACTTACCAATTTAAGCCTTGAAAGCTTGTTTTCTCTTTCCTAGTGTTTCCATGGAAATATTTGGGGAAGATGATATGAAAATAAGTTGATATTCTATTGAATTAATTATCATCTTTTATTTTTTCTCATTTCCAATTTAGTCCTTAGCCTTTTCTAATTTTTCCATGGATGATTCACCAAAAATATATACAAATTTTTCATCAATGGTCTAATTACCATTTAAGGACCTCAAGTTTTAAATTCCATAGCAATTTAATCCTTATAGCTACTAGAATTCTAATTTGACATTTTATGCAATTTAGTCCTCTCTACAATTAAGCACCTAATTGATAAAATTTTCTTATTAAAATTCTCATGCAATCTTCCTATCACATTACTAATCATTTAATAATATTAAAATATTTTATCTTTCCGGCTCAGATTTGTGGTTACGTGTAACACCCCAAACCCGACCTAGACGTTATGACTAGATTTGACGTGTCACATCAAAGTGTCACTTGAAAACCAAGTTTGTCGATAAAAGTCCGTCACTAAATTTTAAATCCCATTTAACAATTGTTTTGAAAATGTTAGTGTTGTAAACCATGTTGTCCAATTATAGGCCATATCAATTGTTATAAGCTTAATAATATGAAATAAAACCGCAGAAGCCTTTTCTAGTTGTAAAATTTAAGAGTTGAAAAAGTAATTCTAAGAAAACAGTTATTGTTTTAAAAACCCATGTTTTCTAGACTAGCATATTAAAATAAAGAGAACCACCAATAAAAATTAAAACCCCAATTGGCCTTATTACATAATTTTTAACCCAAAATATGAAAAATAAAATAACTAAGTCTAAGATTAAACCATATTAAGCTTGTGGCCACCTCCGAGTCCCTCGCAGCTCCAAAACATCTAAGATTGGGGATTACCTGCGCAGTTAAAGAAAAGGGTGAGTTACAAGAACTCAGTGTGTAATCCCCAAACATGTAATAATTGTCTAGGCCTGAGCCCTATTCAGTATTAGTTTAGTCTGGGCTTTAGCCCTATACAGTAGCAGTGTGGGCCTAAGCCCAAATGATCATAGAACAGAGTAGTAATGCAACCCAACCCAATCCAGCCAACACACCACCTGTACCAACCAACACACCCTGTAGGGAGCAAGTCGACCCACCCAGCCAGCACACCAGTATTGCAGCATAGCTGCTAGTAGTAACGTAGCAAAGCTACTAATGACAGAGAACGTGGGCCAAGCCACTAAAATCAGAATACGTGGCAAAGCCACTAGATCAGTAAAACGTGGCAGAGCCACTAGTACAGTACTTCCTCCAAATACAAACCCCAACCCCGATGCAGTATGTCGTGTCATAAATAATTCGTGAATGCAGTATGTCACAATCATAATCAGTCATACAAATATCACACATACATCACTTACACCACCACTAGGGGTATAATAGCGTAATTTTACCCTTCGAGGGTATATTACGATAATTTCACCCATCGAGGGTATTTCGGTCATTTTAACCATCGAGGGTATTTTGATCATTTTACCCATCGAGGGTATTTCGGTCATTTTACCCATCGAAGGTATTTTAGTCATTTTTCCCCTCAAGGGTATTTTAGAAATTTTACCCATCGAGGGTATTTCGATAATTTTACCCATCGAGAGTATTTCGGTAAATTTACCCATCGAGGGTATTTCAGTCATTTTACCCATCGAGGGTATTTTAGTAATTTTATCCTTTGAGGGTATTTCGGTAATTTTACCCTACGAGGGTATTTCAGTAATTTTACCCTTCGAGGGTATTTCGATAATTTTAACCTTCGAGGGTATTTCGATAATTTTACGACCTAAGCCCATGAAAACGCCCGTGACGGCCTCTACGGTCTAACGCCAACAATTGTGGCTCGATTTATCCTTACGAGCGTTCGCACACTCGAGGGCCCTTAGATGCCGAAAGTTTGGCTTTTTGGCTTTTGTCGATTCATAGTAGCACAAGGGTATGGGAACACCTTTATCCAACGTTTAGACAGTTCGTTATTTGGTGTACGATTACACACCTGTTATGGGTTGTAGTTTGAAACGCTTCCAAGACACCTATGATAACAACCGTCCCAATAATTAGTCACAACACTTGTTAATCCATAATATTGAAACGCTAATCAAACTAACTCCACTTACCACGAATGAAATATCTCTTGCAATGGAAGAGTATTCGACCTACCCTCCTTGGCTAAGGAAACCGAATCCCTAGCAACCTTCGACGAGAAAGAAAATGTTAGCACAACACATCTCCACGGCAACTAGGGGAAAACCCTTCGACCCAAGAGAAACAAAGTCGAATAAAGAGAATAAAGCCACCCTAGATTTGACTAAAATCACCACTTACCAACCAATCGAAGAGGTTCGGAACCGGTTAGGAACGAAGAGAAAAAGATCCCTAGGCCTTAATAGATTCGGCCAACACAAGAGGAACCAAGGGTTTAAGAAAGAAAGGATTCAGCTAACTTGCAACGAAAAGAAAAGAAAATCAAGAGGGAAAGAAGAGATGTGTTCGGCCAAGGATGAATCTGAAAAGAGAAGAAGTGATTCGACAGCACATAGGCAGCATGAAGAAATAACAATGAAAAAGAGAAGAAAGAATAAGACCCGAAAGGTAAAAGATGGCACGAGATGGCACGAGATGTCACAAAAGGAATGATTCCCGAAACGAAACAAAAGAAAACTTAAAAAAAAAAAACCAAAGAGAAAATTCGGCTTCCTTACACATCCAAATTGCCAAAAATGCACAACTGAAAACCCCCTAGCCGAAAATCCCCTACTCTTCCTTCCCCACATTCGGCCAAGACTCCTACACACCCCCGACTCCCTCAACCTCTCCACTAAATCCTCCTTGAATTACTCTCAGCCTCCCATTCGAAATTCTTCACCAAGTCTTCAACTTCCTCTGCAGAGTTTGATCCAAACACTACCTCTTACACCATCCACTCATAAAATAAAAACTCCCTATTTGCTTGTCATAGGATTCGAACCCCAGCTCCCCTTGTTATCTTAGTGACGCCACCACCATCAAGCCACATGCCCTTTTTGTGACACATAAACACACATAATTATACATAAGTCCTACTGCTAACTGCCAGTTCCACTTATGAGCACAAATTAAAATTTTCCCAAGGTTCAGACTTAAACCGAGGCTTCCTAAAAACCCCCAAATACACTCAAAAAACTAGCCATTCAAGCACATCATGGAATTTAAGCAAATTCAGCAAAATTACAAACCCCACATTTTTGGGGCGTTACAACTCTACCCCCTTAAAAAAATTTTAGCCTTGAAATTTACCTGGTCAGAAGAGGTGAGGGTACTGCTGTCGCATCGCCTCCTCAGGCATCCACATGGCTTCCTTTGAACCGTGATTACACCAATGCACATTGACTAATGAAATAGATTTCCTTCTTAATACTTTAACGTCACGATCTAGTATCTGCACCGGTTCTTCCTCAAAAGTCAGATCATGTCTAACCTCGATCTCCTCCACCAGCATTATATGAGAGGGATCAGTGCGGTGTCGCCTCAGCATGGAGACATGGAACGCATCATGTATTCGGTTCAACTCAGGAGGTAACTCAAGTCGATAGGAGACCGGTCCCACATGCTTTAATATTCGGTAAGGTCCAATGAATCTAGGGCTCAGTTTGCCTTTCCGTCCAAATCTCAAAATCTTCTTCCATGGTGAGACCTTCAAGAAGACATAATCCCCCACAGAGTACTCTATCTCCTTATGATTTAAGTCAGCATACGATTTTTCCTATCAAATGCTTTCTTTAATCGATCCCGAATCAACTTTACTTTTTCTTCGATTTCAGAAACTAGCTCTGGCCCCAACACTCGCCGCTCACCCAATTTTGTCCAACAAGTAGGGGTACGACACCTATGACCATATAACACCTCGTACAGTGCCATCTGAAAATTGGATTGGTAGCTGTTGTTATATGCAAACTCTGCTAATGGTAAGTAGTCTTCCCAACTGCCCTTGAAATCAATTACATAGCTTCTTAGCATGTCCTCCAGTATCTAGATCACCCTCTCTGACTGACCATCAATCTGAGGATGGAATGACGTGCTGAAATCCAACCTTGTACCCAAAGCTTCGTGTAACACTCTCCAGAATCGTGATGTCAATTTAAGGTCTCTGTCCGAAATGATAAACACTGGTACCCTATGTAGTCTCACAATCTCAGCCACGTATAACTTAGCCAACTTCTGCAACGAATAATCAGTGCGGACCTGTATGAAGTGGGCAGATTTAGTCAGTCGATCAATAATAACCCATATCAAATCTTTCTTAGTAGGCGTCAAGGGTAGCCCACTAACAAAGTCCATGGTTACCCTCTCCCACTTCCAGAGTGGAATTTTAACAGGTAGCAGTAATCTAGAAGGCAGTTGAGGCTCAGCCTTAACTTCCTGGCATGTCAGACACTTACCCACGAAATCAGTAACCTTACGCTTAAGCCCTGGCTACCAGTACTATTCACTCAGATCTCGGTACAACTTGTTTCCGCCAGGATGCATAGCATATGGACTACTATGCACCTCATGCAGTATAGACTGCCTTAACTTAGAATCCCTCGGTACACAGACTCTCCCACGGAAGAATAATACTCCCTCACTATTCAGCCTGAAATTCGCAGTATCCCCCTTCTCAACCAGTCGGAAGCGAGGAACCAACGATTCATCCAGCAACTGCTTCTCCCTAATTTGATCAATCTAGGTCGGTCTCACTTGGAGTTCAGCTAACAGACTACCATCCTCAAATAGGCTGAGACAAGCAAACGTTGCTCTCAGATCAGATACAACCTTACTGCTGAGTGCATTCGCTACTACGTTAGCTTCACTCGGATGGCACTCAATCGAGAAATCATAATCCTTAAGCAACTCTATCCATCTTTGTTGCCTAAGATTCAACTCCTTCTGAGTAAGGAGGTACTTGAGGCTTATATGGTTGGTATAAATGATCGACTTCTCACCGTATAAGTAATGCCTCAAAATCTTCAGTGTGAATACCACTGCAGCTAACTCTAAGTCGTGAGTGGGGTAATTCGCCTCATGAGGCTTAAGCTGGCGAGACACGTAAGCAACCACCTTACCCTCTTGCATTAACACACATCCCAATCCAGTGTACGACGCATCACAATAGACAATGAATTCCTTCCTAGACTTTGGCTGTATTAGCATCGAGGCTTCAGTTAGAACCTTCTTCAGTTTCTCAAAACTCTCATGCTGCTTATCAGTCCAGTTGAAAGGTACCCCTTTACGCAGTAACTTAGTCAGAGGTGCAGCAATCAATGAGAACCCCTCAACAAAACGTCTGTAATACCCAGCGAGCCGCAGAAAACTTCGAATCTTAGATACCGTCTTTGGTGGTTTCCATTCCAATACAGCTTCAATTTTCCGAGGATCAACCCTAATCCCCTCGGCAGACACCACATGACCCAGAAATGCCACTTCCCGCAACCAAAACTCACACTTGCTGAACTTGGCATAAAGTTACTTTTTCCTCAGTATTTGCAATACAATTTCGAGATGCGAATCATGATCCTCCCCGGTTCTTGAATACACCAGAATGTCATCTATAAACACCACCACAAACCAGTCCAAATAGGGTTGGAATACCCAGTTCATCATATCCATGAAAGCAGTTGGTGTATTCGTCAACCCAAACAGCATGACCAGAAACTCGTAATGCCCATAACGAGTCCTGAACGCGGTCTTGAACACATCCGCCTACTTAACCCTTAGCTGATGGTACCCAGATCAAAGATCTATCTTGGAGAAAACTGAAGCTCCTTACAATTGGTCGAACAGATCGTCTATCCTTGGTAAAGGATACTTGTTTTTATCGTCAGTTTGTTCAGTTAACGATAATCGATGCACATACGCATGGACCTATTCTTCTTCACGAATAATATTGGTGCTCCCCATAGAGACACACTCGGTCGAATGAATCCTCGGTCCAGTAGCTCTTGAATTTGAGCCTTTAACTCTACCAGCTCCTTCAGTGCCATCTTATAAGGGGTAATGGACACCGAAACTGTTCTAAGTAAGAGCTCGATACTGAATTCGACCTCACGGTTTGGAGGCAACCCAGGAAGCTCTTCGAGATATACATTCGAAAACTCCTTCACAGTTCTGACATTCTCAACAGACTGACCTTTAAAATTAGAAATGCTGACATAAGCTAAGAACGTCTCGTAACCCTTGCGAACCAGTTTCTCAACCCTTAATGTTGAGATTACATTAGACAAATAATCCTTTCGCTCCTCTATAACAACCACCTCTTCATCCTCAGAAGACTTTAATGCCATACGCTTAGCAGTGTAATCCAAATTTGCACGGTGTTTCACTAACCAATCCATGCCCAAAATAAGATCAAAATCGCCAAACGGCAGTTCCATCAAATTCGCCAGAAAGACAATCCCTTGGACCTCTAGGGGCACGTCTCTAAACAAATTATTCACTCTAACTGACTATCCCAATGGACTTAACACAGTCATCTCCCTATCAGTAATTTCAAACTAAAAACCCAGCGTCCCAGACACAGTGCATGCAACATACGAGTGTGTAGACCCAATGTCAATTAAAGCAGTGTATGGTACATTATAAATGAGGAACATACCAGTTATGATGTCAGGAGCGTCGTCGTCCTCTCAGCGCCGAGCAGCATAGACCAAAGCTAGCTGTCTCGCCTCAGTATTACCAGCACCTCTACCTGGTGCTCCACGACCTCGTCCCAAACCATTTCCCCCTCTGGCCTGACCACGACCTTTCGGTGGCTGCTGACCACCTCTCCCTGGCTGAACATAGTCTTGACCTGTAGCTTGCATCTGAACAGGCCTCTGAGTATAGTTTTTAACCTGATGATCCATGGACTCACATCTGAAGCAATACTCAGTTCTTTTCTAGAACTCACCCTGGTGAGCTCTCCCACAATCAGCACAAGGCTGCGATCTAGCAGCAACAATAGGAACCCCGGCTCGAATGGGCTCATCAAATCTAGGCTTCCTCTTAGGCCCACCAAAAGAACTTGAGGGCCCAAAATCCCTCTTATTTCTTCCCATATCTTTCTCATGGTTCTGACGCTCTGAGCGTTTCACATCCTCGGCAATCTTTTGCCTTCTCAACAAAGGGAGCAAAGTCTCTTTCCCTCTGTGGAGCTATTAGCACCCGCAACACATCTCGGGGACCATCCTCGAAATGCACATAGCACTCATACTCAGTCGCGACTATACCCATACCAGCTCAATCGCAGGAACTCTGCCTCATATTCTGCTACAGACCGATTCCTCTAGACCAGACTCAGAAATTCATTCCTCCGGGCATCCACATAACTGGCCCCAACATATTTTTGTAACATTCTGGTTTAGACCCTAGTCAGAACAGTGGTTTCAGGACCACAAATCCGAGTCATTAAAATATTTTAATATTATTTTCTGTGCCTATGATACGTGTTTAAGCATGTGTGAAATTTCTGTGAAATAATTTGTTCGATTGGGTGCTTAATTAGAGGAAAGGATTAAATTGCATTGAATGCAAAATTAGCATGCCACATGTTAAAGCACTTATGTGCCATGCCTTTATAAATGTGATGCCCTTTATAATGCAATTGAACCTTTTGAAAGATGGCTGGACATTAATGCCTAAAGTTGGTGGAATTTATAATGTATTAATAAAGGCTAAAATTGTAAAATAGTAAATATGTTATATTAAATAAAACCATAGCATAAAATATGGTCACTTTTTCTCATATTCCACCGAATATTAGAGAAAGAAGAAAGGTTTAAGTTCTTTTGATTTTTGGTACACCTTTTGGCTTGATTAAGGTATGATTTTGACTTGGTTTTTAATAATTTCTACGTTTTTGCAATCGTTGCTTCATATACTATAAAACCCATGTTTTCATTTTGAGAATTGATGATGTTTTTGAGATGAGCCTTTGATGAACCCATGTGTTTTGTGATGTTTGTTAGTGAAATATGAAAGATATGTGTTTGATTATCATAGTTTGTCTTTGGAGTTTTGTTGAATTTGAGTATTTTGGACTCAATTGAGAAAATAGTATTTTGAGGGACTAAATTGTGAAATAAATGAAATGTATGGACTTATATGAGATACATGAATATTCGGCTAAGCATGGGTATATGATAATTGTGTGTATTTTGTGATTTTGTGAAATAAGGACTAAATTGTCAAAATGTGAAAATATGAGGGTTAATTTGCAAATTGCCCTAAATATTTGTATTTGAATTGAATGTTTTGGTAAATAAATGGACTAAATTTGAATATGTATAGATCAAGAACCAACGAAAACGGACTTAGATCGCGGGAAAGCGAAAGTAGTCGAATAATCGAATCCGATCGAATATCCGAGTCCGAGGTAAGTCTGTATATAAATAAATGTATTTGTATTGATTTATGTTCATATGAAATTTCATTATGATTAATGTGTACGAGATGATAAATATATGAATCCGAGGAAGTATTGACACTGTATCAATGTTCGAGAAATCCCGTACGAACCTAGGAATAGATAGGATTACATATGTCATGACATAGGTGACCGATATGTGATATCATGTAAGACCACATTTGGGACGTTGGCATTGATTCGAGATTTACGTGTAAGACCACGTCTGGGACATTGGCATCGATATGAGATTTACGTGTAAGACCATCTCTGGGACATTGGCATCGTATTTAATTCGTGTAAGATCCTGTTTGGGACAGTAGCATCAATATCTGATTACATGTAAGACCATGTCTTGGAAATTGGCATTGTACGACTATTCCGAGCATTCTGAGTATCCTATTAGATTCTGAACGGTTCAACGGAAAAGTCTGAGAAATGAATGAATATGTGAATTGTACATCCATTTCGGGTACGTTGATATATATGCTTTGTATAAGCATTAAAAGGTGAGCATCTATGTGCACTAATGCAAATGAACATTTGAGATATATGTATGTTTGAAATATGAGCAAATGAGATACTTGAGATGTGATGAATTGGTAAGCAATGGCAAACCAATTGAGCTAAAGAGTTTATTTATGTGCTTGAATTGAAGATATGTTAATGAATTCAAATAGCTATGCTTATCAATGAATTATGTTAAGTTTATTTGTATATGGCTTACTAAGCTTTTGAAAAGCTTACTTTATGTGTGTTTGTTCTGTTTTATAGATCGTTAAAGCTACGAGAGGCTCGGGGACCGTCGAGGATCATTACCACACTATCAAACTCAACTTTGGTACTTTTGAATGTGTATATAGCTAAATATGGCATGTATAGGCTATTCATTTTGGATTATGTTTGAAATGTGTATAAATAGCCATGAGATGTGGCTAGATAAATGTTGGTAATATGCATGAGTGAATATGGTAAATGATGCATGTTTTGGTATGGCTTGATAGCAAATGAAATGGTCAAGGCTATGGTAAGCATATGAATGCAATATGAGTATGTATGTTTGATCAATGAAATGGTTATATGAAAGGTAAAATGTTGATGTATCAAGCTTGGATATATATATGTGTTTTAGTTGTGCAAATTGGTATGCAAATTAGCATATTTAGAAATGAGATTGAATGTGAAGATTTGTTTATTATTTAACATGTCTTTGTTTGTCAATTGTGCATAAATGAATTGGTATATTGCTTGTAGGGATGACCCTTGTGTGGGTGGCAATTTGGCCTTGAAAATGGCCTATAATTGCCCCCACAGTTGAGCACACCGGCGTGTGGCTCGACCATGTCCCTCGTGGTTGCAATTCAAAACAAGTCAGGATCGACCACGGGCTGGACACACGAGCCTGTGACTGGCCGTGTGGTGCAAGTCAGGATCGACCACGGGTGAGGCACACGGGCGTGTCCACAGCCATGTGGACAAGTTAGTATGTATGCCCTATTTTGACACGACTTAGACACACGGGTGTGTTGAGGCCGTGTGATACGAGCTCACCTACGAAGCCTGTGACGGACGTCAACCATGACCCGATGAAGCTACCTAATGGGCCAATTACACGTTCCCGTACCAAACAATTCAAAGATGCCGCGATGGTTTTGGTGGCACAAATTTGGGATGACCATAGAAGAGAGCCCACAAACATGATGAACCCATACAACTTATTTGAAGTTGAATATACTAGCTAGTCCGACTGCTAGTTTATTTAACACTTTAAATTATGCATGTTTTATTTACAGTAATAGCTTCATTTTCTCATTTCATATTTGTTTGTTTAGATAGTACAAGTTTTTAGTTAATCTTTGTCGAAGTTGATTATTAGTATGCTTTTACCTAGTGTTAAATAAGGTGATTAAAAATTCTGTTCTAACTATGTTGGCCGAATTTTAATCAGTGTGATTTATGCATTTTGTAGTGCTCCACGTTTGATAAGAAGTCATGAAAGATGGTAGCTGAAAGTCTAACAAATGTGCAAGTGGGAGATGGTGGAAATGCAAGCATTGAATTTAAAATTATCAAGGTGGGTTTTACAAGATGGACATGCGGCAATATGGAGCATAAAATAAAAAAACTTTGTCTTTTATAAACAAAGTGGATGGATGGCATGCTTGTGGAATGAATTAAATAATTGAAGAATATTTTTAATTGAAGCCTTACATGATAATGGGATTTGAAGAGCAATGTGCGTGTGGGTGCATAGGGTAGACGCATGCGTGAAAGGCATATGATGGAAAAACATGTTTGTTGGTTGATTAAACAAATGTGAAAATTGAAAGTGTGCAAATGGGTGGGTATGAAGGCATGGACGGTAATATGAAGGCATGTTGTGATGTAGAATAATATAAATGGCATGGAATGTTGGCTTATTAAATTATTTTATGGAAATTGCCAAAATAGGCAAGCACTTGGACGGCAAAGTGGGGAGAGCATAAAATAATAACAACAAGTGTGCAAGGTGAGTGGATTAAAGAATTGTAAATGATGGAAGCATTACCTTGAGTGGTGGACGGCAATCCCTTTGAATGAAGCATGAGAGATTAAATAAAGAAAGTTGACATTTGAGTGGCTTGGGTGGTCAACAATTGGACGGCACACACAAAGGAAAGCATGCATAGTGGACGGCATAGCACTTTAAAATTAGGATTATTTTAGTCAAAGCCTATGGCAAATGCTAGTGGCATTCGGCAGCAAGCTTTGATGGAGTTTAGGTTGAACGGCCATATCATTCAAATGCCTATTGTTAATTTCAAGTGGCCATATCCTCATGCTCCATGATTCTTTTGTCTTACATGACACCTTATCTCCAACGTGACTAGCCTTTCCCTTGGCCGAATGATCACAAATGCTCCACCAATAAAAAGTGAAGCCCTCTTGCCAACCAATTGAGAACATCTAGAAACAAGACTCATACAAGGAAGCTTCAAGAAACTCTACTTTCTGGAATTTTCAAGTTTATTCCTTCCCTATTCGGCTATCATTGGAAAAGCCTATAAATATTTTGCACATTTCATTTTGTAAGCAACTTTGAATTGAATGAAAGAAGAATTTCTTTTGGTGAGTATTCACTCTCCTAATTCTCAAGGTTTGAATTGACTTATCTAGTTTTCTAGTGGCGTCGTTCTTTCCTTGTTTCGAACTTATCATCCTTACGGGTGTGGCGTTCATTTACCTATACCGTTGGTTCCTATCTCACTAGATAGTGGGTCTCGGTTTTATTCCAAAACTCATTCCATCAATTTGAAACTTATAAGATTCGGGTCTTTAATTTTTATTAAAGGTTCTCTCTTGTTTCAAATACGTATCCATCTCAACCTCGCACCTATCTTTACCTTTCAAAGATATTATTTCCAATAAAATTATCCCTTTTGTTAATTAAAAGAGAAAGTACCTAATTTACGATCGGGCAACATTTACGATTCGTCTTCAAACCCGAGACGGACCGTATCACCATGGGAGGCACACGACCTACCCACATGGGCGTATGACCTCTGTAACTTAAAAAAATTTTTAAATTTCCAAGAATTTTTGTATGTGTTCGTCTTAGTTCCGGCCTGTAACACCCCAAACCCAGCCTAGAAGTTAGGCCCAAGTCCGGAATGTCACAGTAAAGGAACACTTCAAAGCAATTTTACAATTTAACAATTTAAGGCCCAAAAGCCCAAGATCTTTTAGTCTTATTAATTAAAGATAAAAACCCATTTTATTATTTTAAGTTTTTCGGAAACCAAGTTTGAACATAAGAGCTTACTTAGGTTTAATAATTAAATAAACAATTAACCTCAAAACCCAAAATAAATCTGAAGTCAAAACGGAGTACAAGGCCTTATTACATCCACCGAAAATTAAGTAAATAAAAACATGTACTTGAAACAGATAAATGAAAATTCAAGCCTCTTGTAGTGTGGCCATCTCCGAGTCCTCTCCCACGTCGAGTCGTCTATTCAGGATTACCTGAAACATTAAATACAGGGGTGTGAGTTTCAAAACTTAGTGTGCACAACCCTTGGCAATCAAATCACTTACAAATATTCACATTGGGCCTAAGCCCTATCAAAATCGGTGGTCTTGGGCTTTAGCCCACATTGACCTCATATCATATCATATCGTATCATTTATAAACAAATAATGCGAAACCCACCCCAAAAATCCATCTGCTACACACACCATTTCCCTTACAACCTTATGACTCCTATGGGGAATTCTTGCTCGGCCCACCCCTCCACTACACACCAAGGGTAGCCCGGTTGTGGTACTACCGAATGTTGCAGCAAAGCTGGTTAATCATATATATTGGGTTTAAAGCCTTCTGTGGATCCATGCCATACGGCCATGTGATCCTGGATCCATACCATACGGCCATGCGATCCTCAAATCTTTTTCCGTACCATGATTCCCACCCATATGCATCATAAGCAGAATATTATATGAATGCATCAAACAGAAAAGTAACATCCACAAATTCATATTCGTCACATAGGGGTATTTTCGTCATTTCACTACCCAGGGATATTTTCGAAATTCTACCCTACAGGGGTGTTTTGGTAATTTGGTAAAATAGGGGTATCTTGATAATTTTGCAAAACAGGGGTATTTTGGTACTTTCGCAAATCGGGGGTATTTCGATAATTTCGCAATTCAGGGGTATTTCGATAATTTCACAAATCAAGGGTATTTCGATAATTTCGCTAACTGGGGGTATTTTGGTAATTTCACAAATCGAGGGTATTTCGATAATTTCACAAATTAGGGGTATTTCGGTAATTTTGCAAATTAGGGGTATTTCGGTAATTTTACAAACTGGGGGTATTTTGGTAATTTCACAAATCAGGGGTATTTCGGTAATTTTGCTAACTGAGGGTATTTCGGTAATTTCACAAATCGAGGGTATTTTGATAATTTCACAAATTAGGGGTATTTCGATAATTTTCAAACCGAGGGTATTTTGATAATTTTACAAATCGGGGGTATTTCGGTAATTTTACAAACCAAGGGTGTTTCGGTACTTTACAAATCTAGTTGCAAATATAAGGGTATTTTAGGAATTTTGCAAATATAAGGGTATTTGGTCCCTTTCGGGTTTTAGCTATGAACTTTGGCCCATCAACAAGTCCTCGCGGCTAAAGTGAACAGACACTATGCACCAGGTAGCATTCCAGAAAAGAGGAGGTGGGCCACTAGGGCCGCTTAAGTACCAAACTCTCCCTAGATCCAATCCTAGACAGGCGTATGCCCGTTGCCACACTCCAGCCCTGCGATTTGTTCACGGACATGTTTAATTAGATTAAGTCTTATGGAATTTAAGAGTTGTTCAAACTAAACCTAAGGTCCATAAACCCTAACATACATGTCTACGTCCCCAAAAGCCCATCAAGCCCAAATCACTCTGTTACGGCCCATTAGGCCCAAAACAAATCCAATTCATGTATCATGCATGACTAATTCAATCGTATAACCAACCAAACCATTTCATCAATTCTTAGCCTCAAGGCCCACCGGGCCCATTTAGCCACTTTCGGCTTTTTGGCTTTTCTGTATTGCCGATATCGTGTGTGCAGTGTTTGTACACACCTGGTAACCACGCGCGCTGCAAACCCCTTAGTCACGAACCTACAATCGACATTACTAGCGATTAACCAAAGCTTTAACACATAGTTATCAAAAACCGAAACCTCACCGTACCCTTACCGTGTACCTCACGTTCTAGTAGCCCTTCCTTTGCTACAATTGGCGTTTATCCTCTAGACTTGCACCCAAACGCCCACCAAGGTATATTAACTCTCCTCATAGAATGCTCTATATATAGCTAGCTTCTCACCTTCCTTCTTTGTATCTTTCCGATGTGGGATCCCTCCGTTAGCAGAGTTTAAATCCAACTCAAACTCTTGTCGTCCAATCCGTAAAATAAATACTCCCTTTCTTGTCATGAGATTCGAACCCTTGTTCCCTTCAATAGCTCAACACGCCATTTACCACCAGGCTACAAGCTCTTCTTGTGTCTAAAATCATGTGCAACTAAATATAACCCTATGGCAAAATTCTATAGTCCATTTAAAAAGAAAACCAAAATGCAAGAGCCAAGACTTGAACCTTGGACCTCCTTCCTTCCTTGTGGCGTCACCCCCTTGTCTCTTATGTGGCATCACTTTGCCACTACACCACACACTCCACTTGTGTCATTTTTTCTACATTTTATTCTTAAATCCTACCTACTAACTCCCAGGGTTTTATTCACCTAAAACCAAAATTTTTCCTAAGCCCAGGTTTGATCCCGGAACATCATAGAAGCCCCCAAACCTTCCAAAATCACTCACCCAATAGGTCCAACTTGCACTAAAGCCGTTTTCTGGTTCTTAAAAATTCTAAACACTCACACGCCCAAGGCCTAATGGGCCTAATTCTACTAGGCCCAAATTTGGGTCGTTACAAATCTACCCTCCTTAAAGAAATTTCGTCCTCGAAATTTCCAACTATCTAATAGCCGCACAGTACTGGTTATACCACTACACTTCTGCTGCACACATTATCACTTCGCGTATTATCTGAATTAGAAATTTTATGAAATTAGTACTTAATTCCACTTGTTTAGGGCACATGTCTTATGTAAGTAACAACAATTTCTTAGAGTTATTCTGCGGTCGAGAATCCACTACAGGCTTAAGTTTCCTATGGGCTTTAGTCTCTAAAAGCCTATTTTTAAGTAGCACATTATCTATACAGTTCAATAGTTCAAACAATAACAGAAAAACTTACTTGGCTCGATGTCGAGGGCTCGATGAACCACACTTCAAGAATCCTGCCAAAACTTTTTTTAAAAAAAAACCCAAAATCTAAGGCCCGTTTCACAGCCCGAGCTTTGCAACTGGAGCTCTGATACCACTAAATGTAACACCCCAAACCCGGCCTAGAAGTTAGGCCCGAGTCCGGAATGTCACAGTAAAGGAACACTTCAAAGCAATTTTACAATTTAACAATTTAAGGCCCAAATGCCCAAAATCTTTTAGTCTTATTAATTAAAGATAAAAACCCATTTTATTATTTTAAGTTTTTCAGAAACCAAGTTTGAACATAAGAGCTTACTTAGGTTTAATAATTAAATAAACAATTAATCTCAAAACCCAAAATAAATCTGAAATCAAAATGGAGTACAAGGCCTTATTACATCCACCGAAAATTAAGTAAATGAAAACATGTACTTGAAACAAATAAATGAAAATTCAAGCCTCTTGTAGTGTGGCCATCTCCGAGTCCTCTCCCACGTTGAGTCGTCTATTCGGGATACCTAAAACATTAAATACAGGGGTGTGAGTTTCGAAACTCAGTCTGCACAACCCTTGGCAATCAAATCACTTACAAATATTCACATTGGGCCTAAGCCCTATCAAAATCGGTGGTCTTGGGCTTTAGCCCACAATGACCTCATATCATATCATCTTGTATCATTTATAAACAAATAATGCAAAACCCACCCCAAAAATCATCCGCTACACACACCATTTCCCTTCCAACCTTATGACTCCTGTGAGGAATTCTAGCTCGACCCACCCCTCCGCTACACACCAAGGGTAGCCCGGTTGTGGTACTACCGAATGTTGCAACAAAGCTGGTTAATCACATATATTGGGCTTAAAGCCTTTTGTGGATCCATACCATACGGTCATGCGATCCTCAAATCTTCCTCCGTACCATGATTCCTACCCATATGCATCCTAAGCATAATATCATATGAATGCATCAAACACAAAAGTAACATCCACAAATTCATATTCGTCATATAGGGGTATTTTCGTCATTTCACTACCCAGGGTTATTTTCGAAATTCTACCCTACATGGGTATTTTGGTAATTTGGCAAAATAGGGGTATCTTGATAATTTTGCAAAACAAGGGTATTTTGGTACTTTCATAAATCGGGGGTATTTTGATAATTTCGCAATTCAGGGGTATTTCGGTAATTTTACAAATCAGGGGTATTTCAATATTTCGCTAACTGAGGGTATTTCAATAATTTCACAAATCGAGGGTATTTTGATAATTTCACAAATCAGGGGTATTTCGGTAATTTTATAAACTGGGGGTATTTTGTTAATTTTGCAAACTGGGGGTATTTTGGTAATTTCACAAATCAGGGGTATTTTGGTAATTTTGCTAACCGAGGGTATTTCAGTAATTTCACAAATCGAGAGTATTTCGATAATTTCACAAATCAGGGGTATTTCGATAATTTTGCAAACCAGGGTATTTTGGTAATTTTACAAATCGGGGGTATTTCGGTAATTTTATAAACCAAGGGTATTTCGGTACTTTACAAATCTAGGGGTGTTTTAGGAATTTTGCAAATATAAGGGTATTTGGTCCCTTTCGGGTTTTATCTATGAACTTTGGCCCATCAACAAGTCCTTGCGACTAAAGTGAACAGACACTACGCACTAGGTAGGATTCCAGAAAAGAGGAGGTGGGCCATTAGGGCCGCTTAAGTACCAAGCTCTCCCTAGATCCAATCCTAGACATGCGTATGCCCATTGCCACACTCTAGCCCTATGACTTGTTCACGGGCATGTTTAATTAGATTAAGTCTTATGGAATTTAAGAGTTGTTCAAACTAGGCTTAAGGTCCATAAACCCTAACATACATGTCTACGTCCCCACAAGCCCATCAAGCCCAAATCACTCCGTTACGGCCCATCAGGCCCAAAACAAATCCAATTCATGTATCATGCATGACTAATTTAATCGTATAACCAACCATTTCATCCATTCTTAGCCCAGGGCCCACCGGGCCCATTTAGCCACTTTTGGCTTTTCGGCTTTTCGGTATTGCCGATATCGTGTGTGTAGTGTTTGTACACACCTGGTAACCACGCGCGCTGCAAACCCGTTAGTCACAAACCTACAATCGACATTACTAGCGATTAACCAAAGCTTTAACACATAATTATCAAAAACCGAAACCTCACCGTACCCTTACCGTGTACCTCACGTTCTAGTAGCCCTTCCTTTGCTGCTATTGGCGTTTATCCTCTAGATCTGCACCCAAACGCCCACCAAGGTATATTAACTCTCCTCATAGAATGCTTCTATATATAGCTAGCTTCTCACCTTCCTTCTTTGTATCTTTCCGATGTGGGATCCCTCCATTAGCAGAGTTTAAATCCAACTCAAACTCTTGTCGTCCAATCCGTAAAATAAATACTCCCTTGCTTGTCATGAGATTTGAATCCTTGTTCCCTTCAATAGCTTAACACGCCACTTGCCACCAGGCCACAAGCTCTTCCTGTGTCTAAAATCATGCGCAACTAAATATAGCCCTATGGTGAAATTCTAGAGTCCATTTAAAAAGAAAACCAAAATGCAAGAGCCAAGACTTGAACCTTGGACCTCCTTCCTTCCTTGTGGCGTCACCCCCTTGTCTCTTATGTGGCGTCACTTTGCCAGTACACCACACACTCCACTTGTGTCATTTTTTTCCACATTTTTTTCTTAAAGCCTACCTACTAACTCCCAGGTTTTATTCACCTAAAACCAAAATTTTTCCTAAGCCCAGGTTTGATCTCGAAACTTCATAGAAGCCTCCAAACCTTCCAAAATCACTCACCCAATAGGTCCAACTTGCACTAAAGTCGTTCTCTCATTCTTAAAAATCCTAAACGCTCACACGCCCAAGGCCTAATGGGCCTAATTCTACTAGGCCAAAATTTGGGTCGTTACACGGCCATATTCTAAATCATGTTTGAGGTCTCGTTAACATATAAAAGGGACACTTTGATTGCATTTGATGAATTGCGTTATAAAATGTCCGTAAAAGTTTTTGATTTATCCAATAACACCTCGTAACCCTAACCCGACGACGGATACGGGTTAGAGGTGTAACAATTTTCCTTAGAAGGCCATTTTGAAAAAAATCCCACGTCAAATGGTCGGCCTGTGTACCCTCTCTCACGGTGAGCCACTATTGGTATGCCTCGTCCCGCAGTAAGGACACTGCTCCCTTCAATTTTTGTTCCAAAGTACAGTCGAGGTCATCTATTATTGGCTCGGTAACCTCTAACCAATATTCTGCCACATTCGGGGCTACACCAGATACGCCCCTGAAGACTTCCGCTCCATTAGACCGAAGTCCTTCAGAAATTGACCCTCAACCCACTATTTCAGTACTTGCTCCAGCAATCGTTTCGAGGACCCGTAACGTTACTTGAGATATAGCATCATCCCCAATGGCTCGGTCATGAGACCCCGTCTCAGTTACTGGTGAGGCTGGTGCCTCCCTAGCAGGTATATGTCCCGATGTTGAAGACCCAGCCCTAGCACCTCGGCCTCTACCGCGGCCAAGAGTACCCCTTCCGCGACCTCTTGTGCTCATATCGATATCGCGTATTTATCTGATTTATAAGTTTTATGCATCAGCTTATAGTTTCGATAATTAATAACAGATATTTTATGATAAACAGTAATTTAGAGTTGTTTTCGCAAATCGAGACCTCACTACAGTTTTCAGTCTTCTACAGTCTCAGTTTACTCTAACTAAAGAGTTTCAGTACAATACCACTATCTATAACATTTAAGTATATAACAGAATACAGTGTCAGAGAACTTACAGATTTGGCGCCAGAGACTCGGTGTGCCACACTTTCAGTAGCAACCTTTCACTATTCTTTTCAAAAGCAAAATTAGGAAATTTCAGAAAAATTTTCAGGAATCCATTCCACAGCCGAGTTTTGAAACCTAGCTCTGATACCACTAAATGTAACACCCCAAACCCGACCTAGACGTTAAGACCGAATTTGACGTGTCACATTGAAGTGTCGTTTGAAAACCTAATTTGTCGATAAAAGTTCGTTACTAAATTTTAAATCCCATTTAACAATTGTTTTGTAAACCATGTTGTCCAATTATAGGCCATATCAATTGTTATAAGCTTATTAATCTGAAATAAAATCGCGAAAGACTTTTCTAGTTGTAAACTTTAAGATTTGAAAACGTGATTCTAAGAAAACAGTTATTGTTTTAAAAACCCGTTTCTAGACTAGCAGATTAAAATAAAGAGAACCACCAATAAAAATCAAAACCCCAATTGGCCTTGTTACATAATTTTTAACCCAAAATATTAAAAATAAAATAACTAAGTCTAAGATTAAACCATATCGAGCGTGTGGCCACCTCCAAGTCCCTCGCAGATCCAAAACGTCTAAGACTGGGGATTACCTGCACAGTTAAAGAAAAGGGTGAGTTACGAGAACTCAGTATGTAATCCCCAAGCATGCAATAATAGTTTGGGCCTGAGCCCTATTCAGAATCAGTTCAGTCTGGGCTTTAGCCCTATATAGTAGCAGTGTGGGCCTAACCCCAAATGATCACAGAACAGAGCAGTAATGCAACCCAACTCAATCCAGCCAACACACCACTCGTACCAACCAATACACCCTGTGGGGACCAAGTCGACCCACCCACCCAGCACACCAGTATCGCAGCATAGCTGGCAAAGCTGCTAATGACAGTGAACGTGGGCCAAGCCACTAAAATCAGAATACGTGGCGAAGACACTAGATCAGTAAAACGTGGCAGAGCCACTAGTACAGTACTTCCTCCAAATACAAATCCCAACCCCAATGCAGTATGTCGTGTCATAAATAATTCATGTATGCAGTATGTCACAATCATAATCAGTCATAAAAATATCACGCATACATCACTTACACTACCACTAGGGATATAACAGTTATTTTGTCAGTTAAGGGTAAAACGGTAATTCACCCTTGGGGGTATTTCGGTAATTTTACCTTTCGAGGGTATTTCGATAATTTCACCCTTCGAGGGTATTTCGATAATTTTACCCATCAAGGGTATTTCGGTCATTATACCCATCGAGGATATTTCGATCATTTTACCCATCGAGGGTATTTCATTCATTTTACCCATCGAGGGTATTTCGGTAATTTTACACTTCGAGGGTATTTTGGTAATTTTACCCTTCGAGGATATTTCGGTAATTTAATGACCTAAGACCATCAAAACGCCCGTGATGGCCTCTACAGTCTAATGCCAACAATTGTGGCTCGATTTATCCCTACGAGCATTCGCACGCTCGAGGGCTCTTAGATGCCGAAAGTTTGGCTTTTCGGCTTTTGCCGATTAACACAGTAGCACAAGGGTATGGGAACACCTTTATCCAACATTTAGACAATTTGGTATTGGGTGTATGATTACACACCTGTTATGGGTTGTAGTTTGAAACGCTTCCAAGACACCTATGATAACAACCGTCCCAATAATTAGTCACAACACTTGTTAATCCATAATATTGAAATGCTAATCAAACAAATTCCACTTACCACGAACGAAAGATCTCTTGCAGTGGAAGAGTATTCGGCCTACCCTCATTGGCTAAGGAAACCGAATCCCTGGCAACCTTCGACAAGAAAGAAAATGTTAGCAAAACACATCTCCACAGCAACTAGGGGAAAACCCTTCGGCCTAAGAGAAACAAAGTTGAATAAAGAGAATAAAGCCACCTTAGATTTGACTAAAATCACCACTTACCAACCAATCGAAGAGGTTTGGAATCGGTTAGGAACGAAGAGGAGAAGATCCCTAGGCCTTAATAGATTCGGCCAACACAAGAGGAACCAAGGGTTTAAGAGAGAAAGGATTCAGCTAACTTGCAATGAAAAGAAAAGAATATCAAGAGGGAAAGAAGAGTTGTGTTCGGTCAAGGAAGAATCCAAAAAGAGAATAAGTGATTCGACAACATATAGGCAGCACAGAGAAATAACAATGAAAAAGAGAAGAAAGAATAAAACCCGAAAGGTAAAAGATGGCACAAGATGGCACGAGATGTCACAAAAGGAATGATTCCCGAAACGAAACAAAAGAAAACTTAAAAAAACCAAAGAGAAAATTCGGTTTCCTCACTCAACCAAATTGCCGAAAATGCACAACTGACAACCCCCTTGCCAAAAATCCCCTACTCATCCTTCCCCACATTCGGCCAAGACTCCTACACACCCCCAACTCCCTCAACCTCTCAACCAAATCCTCCTTGAATTACTCCCAGCCTCCCATTCAAAATTCTTGACCAAGTCTTCAACCTCCTCTGCAGAGTTTGATCCAAACTCTACCTCTTGCACCATCCACTCATTAAATAAAAACTCCCTATTTGCTTGTCATGGGATTCGAACCCCAACTCCCCTTGTCATATTAGTGACACCACCACCATCAAGCCACGTGCCCTTTTTGTGACACATAAACACACATAATTATACATAAGTCCTACTGCTAACTGCCAGTTCCACTTATGAGCAAAAATTAAAATTTTCCCAAGGTTCAGACTTAAACCCAGGCTTCCTAAAATCCCCCAAATACACTCAAATAACTATTCATTCAAGCACATCATGGAATTTAAGCAAATTCAAAAAAATTACAAACCCTACATTTTTGGGGCGATACATTACGAAATCACTATTCTGACTTCACTGAATTTGGGTTGTTACAAGTCAACTATTTTTTTAACATCCTGGAATTTGGGGTTCTGCATTTTATGTTTTCTGTGTGTTTGACTTGTTATGCTTGTTAATTTGGTGTGTTTGGGGTTCCTGGGAAGGCTTGGGGTCAAGCCAAGGCCTTGGTAAAAAATTTGTTTTTGGGCACTTTAGGGGGGAGAGCTGTTTGAAGCAGGCCTTAAGAGTATTTTCTTGTGTTTGTTGACACAAGAAAGAGTGTGGTGTGGTGGCAAGGTGACGCCACATAAGGAGCAAGGGAGTGGCGTCATAAGGGAGCAGTAGGGAAGGAGTTCGAATCCCATAAGCCTTATTGTGAAGCTTTATTTTTTTGGCGCCCGAATGGAGGGAAGATGATTTCGGTAGGGACTCTTCAAGGGTGAATGTTGAATGGGTCAAGGAATTCAAATGAGTGGACATGAGGGGCTTGTGGAGTTTGAATTGGTCAAATCAATTCAAACGGGTGTTGGAGAGTGAATTAAGGAGCAAATTGAGGGATGTGGTGATAGTGGAAGGTGTTGGCTGAATGTAGGAAGCTTGGGAGGGGGGATATCAGTTTGGTTGCTAGGATAGGTGGGGTGTGCCAAATTTGTGAAGAGAGCTCCTTTGTATTTCCAATTCGAGTTTCCTAATCTTAGTGTGTGCAGAAATTCCGTTGTGCTTTCTTGTGCATTCTTAGTTCTCATTTGCATTTCGGCATTTACCATTTTCAATCTAAGACTACTCTCTTTTCTCTCTATTTGCTCCCTTCATTTGAGTGTTAGTCGAACCTTCATTTAGTCTCTTCTTTTCTCCTAGCCGAACTCTCTCAACATTTCGTCTCCTCTAATTCTTCTTTCTCTTGACCGAATCACCTCCTACATTCATCCATTTGCTTTGACTTCCTTATACCTTAGCCAAATCTTTCTCCTCCTATTTCTTCTTCTCTTATCGTCCCTCTCTAGTTTCACTCTTAAGCCGAAACCCCTTTCTCTTTCACATTGCTTCCATTTTATTTATTCTTTTTAGTCTTTTTTGTTTTCTCTTGAGCCGAACCACCATTGCTCATCTATTACAACATGTTTCTCCATAGTCGAATCACTCTTGTATCAAATCAAATCATGTCTCTTATCTACCATTATCAACCGAATATCAAGAAGCATCTCTGTGGGTTGCCAAAAGTCTCTTCCTCAGTTGGGTCCTATCGTGCAAGGTAAGGGAGACTTTCTATCTTTTCTTTCTTATTCTTTTTCGATTCTGTATGGTCTTAGCCGAATGGCTATTTTGGTTTTGATGGTTGAATATCGGCTAATCCCTCCTCTTCTTTCACGTTTTGGAACGCTTACTCCAGGAAACCCCAGTAGTCGAACAGTTGTAGTCCGAAGCCTAAAGGTTTGTTAGTTGTCGAACCTTACCATTCCATTTGAGTTCTTGAGGTAAGGAGATTCTCTTGATTTTGGGTTATCTACTTCCCATTTTCCCTTTCGTTTCCTTAACCAAAGTTCTCTAATAGACAACCAAACGTTTTTCTCTAAGTACTGATCAAGACTCTTACCATGGATATGAGTGTTAGCCGATCTAAGGAGGGTGCATCTAAGGAGCCTGAGGGGAGCGGACCTGTGGTTTCTGCTCTTAAGTTTAAAAGACGTGTTGTGTCAACGGTTCGAGACTTTTTGCCGGGGTGTGGTAGAAAACCGACGTCTGCTTGGGATAGGCGAATAGCTATTGTCCCTGCTAGTAAGAGTGTCGACATAGAGAGTTTAGTTTTACACGTAACCAGGTGTGTAATGCTCACACTCTACTGTATTAATCTATGTTAATGTTTGTGTTGGCTGAAAGCTGAAACGACTGATTAGATAGTTGATATACCCTTGTGGGTAAGGTTGGAGACACCGGGTAAGTTTTGCTATTATGTCACTTACAGATTATTGTATGTTTTAACTAATTATATGTTATACATTGAAAGTATGTTGCATTCATCACATTATGACGATATGTTGCATGGGCGTTTGGGAAATGATTAAAGGGGAAGTGTGATTATGTGACTCTGTCACGGTGGTCTGGAACCACGGTGGGTTGGCCCCACGTAATTATTGAGTGACTATGTCATGGTGGTCTGCGACCACGGTGGTTTGAAACCACGTATACTTATCAGTGACTTATCTCAGTGGTCTGAAACCACAGTGGGTTGGCCCCACGTGTATTATTCAGAGATCATCACAGTGGTCTGCGACCACGTTTATATATTTTGTGACTCTGTCACAAGTGTTCTGGGACTACGGTGGCATAATGCCACGGGTGATTGGATGATTCAGGTGACCTAGATGATGGAAAACTAGGTTGGGTTTGGGCTGCATTGCATACATGATTAATATGTTGTATTGTGTGGACTAAGGCCCAATGGGCATATGTGGTCTTAAAGCCGATTGCGTTATAGGGGATTTACACACTGAGTCTCGGTGACTCACCCCTCTACATAATTTTGCAGGTAATTCTTAGATCACGGATTTGGGAGCCGAGGCGGACTTCGAGGTGGCCATGCATTATTTTTCTCGTAAACTCTCAGTTCTTATTTAATATTATTTCTTTTTAGTTTTGAGATTTTATTTATTTAATAAGGCCACTATAACTAAAAATTGGGATTTACGATTACAATATGATTATGCATTTTTGAAATATCTAATAAAGGGCTTTCTAAAATAAAAACATAAACCAACATTTTTACAAAAAGGGGTTAACAAAATACGACATGCGATTATCAAGTTAATTTCAGAGATTTTACTAAAACCGCGACATTATTTTCAACTGTCATGTTTTACGGAATTCCTTAAGTCCGGCTTTTGAGAAGTAAAACTTGAGTTTTGATTTTCAATTCAATTTAACAAGGAGATTGGCAAGAAATCTTCCAATAAAGATTTTAATTTTTTTTCTAAGCTGAAATAACTCCATGCTAAATTTTTTTCAAATCAGGATGTTTAGTTAGAATTTCCAAAATTCCTTTCTTGTAACATACCAAATTTGGTCGCAGCGTATTGACCGGGTTTGGGGTGTTACAGTTCTTACTCTTGAAAGAGATATTAGAAAATTTTAGGGATTTTTACGGATCATACCAAGTGAATAAATCTTTTAATTAAAATTCATAATGATAGATTAAGTCTAGGTGGATTCTTTCCTGGGTATTGTTTTGCTTCTTGGTTATTATTCAATTATTTTCCTGATTTATTCTCTACTAAGTTTTTAGTTAATTAATTTAGTATATTTAGCTTCAATCAATCATATCAAATTGTCGATTAAATAATAGGAAAATGATTATTACTAGTACTTTTAGTGCTCGTGGATACGATATCTCTACTCATCGTTGTTATACTACTTATCAATAGGTGCACTTGTCTTTGTCATATTTTTAGTTAGTTTCGTGATACATCAAGTGATGCTTACTTTTTTTTGTATTATATTGTTGATAATATAAGTAATGGGTTGCTTATATTTCTAAATATAATTTTATGTTTCTTGTATATAAATAAAAATAAAGCATGCCACCACGTGAAGAGTTCCCGACTAAAGGATTGGAGGGTGCACCAAGTAATGATATAGGTTGGCACTTTGGAACTCCAATGCCAAATATGAAAGGAAATGTCGTATGAAAAATTTGTGATAAAGTTGTGAATGGAGGAATAACACGATTTAAAGAGCACATTGCTCATAAAACTGGTAATTTTCCACCATGCCCTAATTTACTGGTATGTGATACTTTATTATTATTATTTAAATATTATTGTAAATTTATCAATAAAGATTATACATAATTGATAATAATATAAAGTGTAAATTATTTTTATTTTATTAACAGGTATCCTTAAAGAAAGTATGAAGAATATACTGAAAGAAAGCAACACAAAGAAAATAGACAAAAAGAGAACAAATGAATTCTTATCCCAATTAAGAGGAGGGGAGGATGGACATGAGGGATTCATTGATGAGGTTTCTGTTATAAGGCAAGCAACTCGAGAAAATATCTAATCACAACACGAGTGGAATAAAAAGGAAGAATTCGGATGAAGTACTAGTGGTTGGAGTAACATTTATGAAGAAGGGCGATCTTCTTATGGATCAGCTAGAGAATATCATGGAGAAAGAACAAATAAATCCATCCAAAGTGAGTCTAAGTTTACCTTCAAGGGAGCTATACTTGATTGGCTAAAAGCAACCAACGATCAGTGGCTCTTTTTTAAAGACTTTACGCAGGAAGATAGGTGAATTTTTAATATATGAACGACTTCCTTTTCAATTAGCAAGCTCTCCATAGTTGTACAACTTAATTCAAGTGTCAAAAGAAGTTGGACAAGGTGTAAAGCTCCCAACACCTTATGAGGTTTCAGATGTGTAATTAGAGTTAGAGTATCAATGAATTCGTGATTGCGTAAATGGACTAAAGACTCATTGAAATGAATTGGGTGTAACTCTAATGTGTGATGGTTGGACCAAATATTTGAATTAAATGCACATAATTTATTTACTTATTTATTGCAATAAAGGAACCATTTTTTGGAAATCTATGGATGTCTCGAGTGTTTGTAGTAGAGATGTTGAATTCTACTACATTTTGTTAGATTCAGTTGTGGAAGAAATTGAAGAAAGTTACACTGTCCAAATAGTGACTGATGAGGAAACAATGAAAGCCACTGGAAAAAATTAATGTTGAAAAGAAAGTATCTAGATTGGACCTCATGTACAACTCACTGTTTAGATTTATGCTTTGAAGATATTGGGAAAAAGCCAAATGTAGCAAAAGTGTTAGATGATGCTAAGAAAGTAACATGCTTTATATACAATCACATATGAACTGTTGATTTGATGAAGAAGTATACATAAGGGAAGCAAATACTTCGACCCGCTCTTACTCGATTCGCAACTCATTTCATTAAACTTGAAAAGATAACAAGACAAGAAGCAAGATCTGAAAGAAATGTTTAATTCAAAGGTTAATATTTTATAATTACTTAATATAATTGCTTAAATATAACAACCTTTAATTATTTTATTAGTTCCAAATAATTTAAATTATATTATTTAAAAAAATTCTTATGAATATATAGGAATTTAAAGAACCAAAATGGGGACTATAAAAGTTAGGGCCTACTTATGAAGCCACAAAAAATGTTTTGGGAAATGTTTTTTGGAAAAAATCCCATGACCTAATAAAAGTTTACAAGCCCTTAGTAAAAGCATTGAGACTTGTGGATAGTGATGAAAAACCAACAACGGGTTTTATTTATGAGGTTGTTGATAGAGCTAAACAAGCAATTCAACAAGATTGTCAATATTTCACCGAGTACGAAAATATTATTGACATTAAATGAAATTTTATGCATTCTAACTTGCATTCAGCTAGTAAGATAAAACATTTCATATAATTAAGAACTATTTTTATATTTGGTTATTTTAAGCTTTAGATTATTATTTAATGATATTCTTATAAATTATACTTAGGTTATTTTCTTAATCCTCAATTTCAATTTCGGGTGGAACATTCTTAGGATGTACTAATTGAAACATTAGAAGGTACAAGATCAATAGTTGAAAGAGTAGAACCTTCTCTTGATACTCAAGTCAGAATGGTCAATCAAGTTAGATTCAAGTACTATTATTTGTAAATTAGTTACATAATTTGAAATGGAATTCTTTTTTTCATTTTTACTCTATCTTTTTACTTATGCAGTTGTTACTATTTAAAAATAAACATGAGACATTCGGTACTCCACAAGCACAAAAAGCTTGGAAGAAAATGAATCAGGATAAATAGTTAATTAAATTATTTAATTTAATTTAATTTATATTATTTAGTTATTTTGTACATTTTGAAGTTATTTTCAAATTTAAATAATATTATGCAGCTAAGTGGTGGATAATATATGGCACATGTGTTCCTGAGTTACAAAGATTAACAATTAAAGTGCTTAGTCAAACTACTTCTGCACCAAATTGTGAACGAAATTGCAACACATTAAGTTATACTCACACCAAGGCAAGAAATAGGTTGAAGTATAAAAAACTTGAGAAACTAGTGTTTACCTACTATTGTAACAGCCCGGATTAGACCTTAGTCGGAATAGTGGTTTTGAGACCACAAATCTGAGATCAAAAAAATATTTTAATATTATTTTCCGTGTTTATAGTATGAGATTGAGTATGTGTGAAAATTCTATGTGAAAATTTTATCGATTGTGTGCTTAATTTGCAAAAAGGCCTTAATCGCATAAAATGCAAAAGTTGTGTGCTGATTGTTAAAGTGCTTATTTGACATGGCTTTTTAAATGAGAGTCCTTATGTGGTAATTAGACCTTTGATAGTGGAAGTTGACAATATATAGCCATTAAATGAATGAAATTATATTGTTTTAATTAAGGGTAAAATGGTAAATGGCATAATAATATGTATTAAATAAAACAAATAAGAAAAACAAGCCATTATCATCTTTGTTTCACCGAAAAATCAAGGAAGAAAAAGGGTTTTGAATTCTCAAACATTTCGACACTAAGCTTGGCTAATTGAGGAATGATTTTTGATTGGTTTTTGATGATTTCTACGTTTTTGTGATTGTTGCTTAGTGTTATAGCTAGCCCATGCATTAATTATAGAATTTGATGATGATTTTGAGATATACCATTGATGAATGTTGGAGCTTTGTGATAGTTGATGGTGAAATATGAATGTTTGATGTTAGGTTAACATATTTTGTCTTTGAAATTTTGATGAAATTGGCTATTTTGGGATAAATTGTGAAAATGAGAAATTGGAATACTAAAATGTGAAATAAATGAAATATATGGGCTTGTATGAGTATAAGGAAAATTCGGCTAGGCATGTGTGAAGTGAAATTATGTGAATTTGATGATTTTATGAAATAGGGACTAAAGTGTCGAAATGTGAAAATGTGAGGGCTATTTTGTAAAATGCCCTAAATATGTGTGTTTGGACTAAATTGAATGATTTGGTGATTGAATGAGTTAAATTTGAATATGTATAGATCAAGAAAAGAGGGATTTGGATCAAGATCGAGGCAAAGATAAAGTGCTCGATTAATGACTCGTTTTGTTATTTCAATGACCGAGGTAAGTTCGTGTATAATATGAATCATTTAAATTCATATCTATGTGTTATGAAATGAATGAATGTATGGTTATTGAATTAGAAATGCTATATATGGAATTGAGAAATGTGGAACTAAGTGTGCGTAATTAGAATTGGGACAAAGGTGAATAGCATTGTGTGTACGAAGTAAAGGAAGCCTCGACTATATTGATTGGCACTGTGTGTGCGATACCGAGTTAAATTCAGTTTAGTATAAAGGCACTAAGTGTAAGATGATATTTAAGCTTCGGCTAAGAAAGTGGCACTAAGTGTGCGACTAAATTGAATGAATAATGAAGATTGATAGAAATGTGATATCGAGCATTGAGTAGCAAGAATGATAGTTAACTAAGTGTTAGGAAAAGTATGTACAGAACCTATGTGGTTGATGATTTGGTAAATGAATAAATGGATGATGTGAGTGTTTATTTTAGATGGAATTGTGTATTATTGTGAATTGATCTATGTGATATTTTATTTTACATATTGAATTTGAATCATTGAGTTAAATGTATTATATTATGAACTTACTAAGCTTTCAAGCTTACTATGTGAAGGTTTCTTTATTTTATAGTATATTAAAAGCTAGCTCGGATCCGGGGATCGTCAGCGACTCAATCACACTATCGGCTATCTATTTTGGTACTTTTGGAAATTGTATATATATGGTATATGACATGTATAGGCTAGTGATTATGGCATGTTTTGAAGTGTATAAGTCTTGCCATGTGATTTGGTTTGGTAGTTTGATAGTTTGGTATATGTTTTGGACATGTGAGAAGAATGATTTATAAGTGAATATGTGTGTTCTATGTGTGTGCTCATATTTGCATAAATTAGCAAGAAGGAAATGGTATGTTTCATAATGGAATTGGTAAGGAATGAATGATGAATAGATTATGAGATTTGGGATGTGAAATTTGATATTTTATATGGACTTATTTGAGTTGAATTTGAGTATGGAAATAAATGGTATAGTTAATGATTAATTGGTACGTATATTGGTATGTTTTGATTGCCATTTGAGGTATAAATGCATATGGTTTGATGCTTGTAGGTGATCCTAAGTGTGGGTGGCAAGTTTGGCCTTGAAAATGGCCTATAATTGCCCACACGGTTGAGCACATGGGCGTGTCCCTCGATTGTGTCCTTCGTGGTTGTATTTCAAAACATGTCAGGCTCGCACAAGGGGCTAGACACACGGACGTGTGATTGGCCGTGTAGTGCAAGTCAGTGTCGACCACGGGTAAGGCACACGGGCTTGTCTCAGGCTGTGTGGACAAGTCAATATGTAGGCCCTGTTTTTCCACGACTTGGACACACGGGCGTGTTCGATGCCGTGTAAGGCACACGGCCTGCCCACACGGGCTTGTGACCTCTATGGCTTTGAAAAATGTTTAATTTTTTGAAATTTTTGCATGTGTTCAGATTAGTCCCGACCCCTTTCTAACACGTGTTTAAGGTCTCGTAGACCTTATTAAGGGACTATTTGCATATATCTTAATATGTTTGGACGACGATATACTTTGTGTTGTAATTTGATTGTAAATGTTTCGGAATTTTTGGTAATGCTCCTAATCCTTAAACCAGCGACGGTTACAGGTTAGGGGTGTTACATTTTATTAGTATCAGAGCTACAGTTTAGTCGATTCTAGGACTAACGTAGCGCGTGTGAGTCTAGCTATACATTTCATATATATAATTGCGATAGTGTGATGAATCTTGACAGGTAAAAATGTGTTTTTATATAGTAAATGGATCCCGATCTAGCAGTTGTTGATGATGTAGAGAGCAATGTGCCTACTCCCGTTCAAGGGACAGCGCCGACCGAATCTAGGCCGATTGCTAGTAGCAATGAGGGAGAGGCTAAGCAAGCCTTCTTCCAAATGATGAGTGAGTGGTTTTTGGAGTTCGTTCGAACGAATCCGGCTGCTCAACAACCTCCACCCCCACAAGTACCTGTAGTGCCACAAGTGACAGATCTGATTTGATTGAGTAAGCCTCCTATGGATAAAATCCGAAAGTATGGGACCGAAGAGTTTAGAGCTACGATAGATGATGATGCTGAGTGAGCTTAATTTTGGCTCGAGAATACAATCCGAGTGTTTGATGAGATGTCTTTGACTCCTGATGAATGCTTAAAATGTGTTGTTTCATTATTGAGAGATACGGCATATAATTGGTGGAAAACGTTGATATCCGTGGTTTCAAAAGAGAGAATCACCTGGGATTTCATTCGAGTTGAATTTTGGAAGAAATATATCAGCCAACGATTCATAGATTAGAAATGTAAAGAGTTCCTAGAGCTAAAACAGGGTCGTACGTCCGTTACTGAGTATGAACGCGAGTTTGTGAGATTAAGCCAATATGCGCGGGAATGTGTTTCGACAAAAGCTATTATGTGTAAACGTTTCATTGAAGGGCTTAATGAATACAGTAAATTATTGGTTGGAATACTTGATTTGAATGAATTTGTAGTGTTAGTTGAAAGAGCCTGCAAAGCCGAAGAACTTAGCAAAGAAAAGAAGAAAGAAGATTCTGAAGCTAGAGATGAAAGAAAAAGATCGATGAGTAAGTCGTATCAACCTTCGTCAAAGAGATTCAGAGATACAGTTAATCGTTCAAATGTTTCATTTGGACATTCGAGTAGAGATCGTGTGAAAGAAAGTGTTAGTCTTAAAACTCAAATTCCGATTAAATCGAGTGTTGGAAGTGTCAAAAGCAACAAGCCTGAATCTTGACAGTGTGGGAGACGACATGTTGGAGAATGCTGGGGCAAGTATAATAATAGAACTTGCTATAAATGTGGATCACGAGATCACTTCATTCGAGATTGCCTAGAATTGGCTAAGAAAGACAATGTTAAGAGTGTGAGGCCGGGTTATATGACGGATAAGAGTAGACCACCTAGGAACATTGGGAATATGAGTGGAAATTAGAGTGGGACAACCGATATAGTTGTGAGATTCGAGGCGAGAGACCCTGCCTGAGCCTACGCTATTCGCACTCGTGAAGAAGCGACATCTCTAGACATCATAACTGATACTTTTACTCTGTTTGATACCGATGTGATTGCATTGATAGATCCAGGATCTACTCATTCATATGTGTGAGTGAATCTAGTATCTACTAAGATTCTGGCTGTTGAGTCTACTGAATTTTTAATTAGAGTATCAAACCCCTTAGGCAAGTGTGTTTTGGTTGATAAAGTATGCAAGAACTGTCCGTTGATGTTTCGGGATATCTGTTTTCTGGCTAATTTGATGCTACTAGCATTTGATGAATTTGATATAATTTTGGGTATGAATTGGCTCATTTTGCATAATGCTATGGTGAATTGTAGACGGAAGAGTATTGATTTGAGAAGTCAGAATGGTGAGATAGTTCAAATTAAATCCAGAGATTTGAATGGGTTATCGGCTGTTATATCTTCGATGAAAGCTTTGAATTATGTGAAAAAGGGTTGCAGAGCTTATTTTGCATATGTGATAGATACAAAAGTGACAGAGAAGAAAGTTGAATATGTACCTGTAGTTTGCGAGTTCTCAGATGTGTTTCCTGAAGAACTACTGGGATTACCTCCGATACGATAAGTTGAGTTTGGCATTGATTTAGTTCTGGGAACGACTCCTACCTCAATAGCTTCGTATAGAATGGCGCCGACATAATTGAAAGAGTTGAAGTCTCAGTTGCAAGAGTTGACCGATAGAGGATTTGCACGACCGAGTTTCTCGCCCTGGGGTGCTCCTGTGTTGTTTGTGAAAAAGAAAGATGGCACTATGAGAATGTGTATTGACTACCGACATTTGAATAAAGTGACAATAAAGAATAAATATCCTTTGCCTCGTATTGATGATTTGTTTGATCAGCTGAAAGGAGCTACAGTGTTTTCTAAGATAGATTTGAGATTGTGCTACTGTAACAGCCGGTTTAGACCCTAGTCGGAATAGTGGTTTCGAGACCACAAATTTGAGGTTGGAAAAATATTTTAATATTATTTTTGGTGTTTACAATATGTGATTGAGTATGTGTGAAAATTCTGTGTGAAAATTTATTCGATTATGTACTTAAATTGCAAAAAGGACTTAATCGCATAAAATGTAAAAGCTGTGTGCTGATTATTAAAGGGCTTAATTGGCATGGCTTTTTAAATGAGGAGTCCTTATGTTGTTATTAAGCCATTAATAGATTGGATGGACATAAATAGGCATAAAATTGTTGATTAAATGGTTTCATAAACAAGGGTAAAATAGTAAACTATGTATAAGTTAATATTAAATAAAACAAATCTTAAAATTAGTGGCATTTTTCATCTTGTTCCACCGAATATTGAAGAAAGGAATATCCATTGAAGCAATTTAGGTTTCGGCACTTTCATAGCTCAATTGAGGTATGTTTTGAGCTCAATTTTTGATGATTTCTACGTTTTTGTGATCGTTGCTTAGTGTTCTAGCTAGCCCATGCTTTAATTTTTGAATTTGTTGGTGATTTTAAGAAATGCCATTTATGAATGCTTGAGCTTTATGATAGATGATAATGAAATATGAAAGATATGTGAAAGATTAACATATTTTGTCTTTGAATTTTTGGTGAAATTGAGTAATTTGGACTAAATTTAGAAAATAAGAAATTGGAGGACTTAAATGTGAAATAAATGAAATAAATGGGCTTGTATGAGCATAAGCAGAATTCGGCTAGGCATATGTGAAGTGAAATTATGTGAATTTGATGATTTTATGAAATAGGGACTAAAGTGTCGAAATGTGAAAATGTGAGGGCTATTTTGTAAAATGCCCTAAATATGTTTGTTTGGACTAAATTGAATGATTTGGTGATTGAATGAGTTAAATTTGAATATGTATAGATCAAGAAAAGAGGGATTTGGATCGAGATCGAGGTAAAGATAAAGTGCTCGATTAATTGACTCGTTTTGTTATTTCGACGTCCGAGGTAAGTTCGGGTATAATACAAATTGTTAAATTCATATCTATGTATTATGAAATGAATGAATATGTGGCTATTGAATTAGAAATGCTATATGTGTGAAAGTGAGAAATGTGACACTAAGTGTGCGAAATAAAATTGATATAGTAGAGAATGGCACTGTGTGTGCGAAATAGAGAAAGTATCAATTACTTTGTTTGGCACTGTGTGTGCGGTACCGAGCTAAATTCGGTTCAAAGTAAGACACTAAGTGTGCGATGATATTAAAGCTTCAGCTATGAAATTGGCACTAAGTGTGTGATTGAATAGAAGGAATAACGAAGATTGATAGAAATATGGTATCGAACATTGAGTAGCAAAATTGGTCGTTAACTAAGTGTTGGAAAATGTATGTATTTAACCTATGTGGTTGATGAATTTGGAAATAGATGAATAGATGGTTTTGTGAGTATTGGATATAGATGAGATTATGTATTTTTGTGAATTAATCTATGTGATGTTTTATTTTGTAAATTGATTTTGAATCATTGAGTTAGATGTATTATATTACGAACTTACTAAGCTTTTAAGCTTACTGTGTGAAGTGTTTCTCTATTTTACAGTGTTTTTAAAGCTAGCTCAGATCTGGGGATTGTCAGCGACTCAATCACACCATCGGCTATCTATTTTGGTATTTTTGGGAAGATGTATATATTTGAATATGGCATGTATAGGCTTGTTGATTTGGTATGTTTTGAAGTATATAAGCCTTGCCATGTGATTTGGCTTGGTTGTTTGATGGTTGGTATATGTTTTGAACATGTGAAAAGAATGACTTATAAGTGTATGTGTTGTAACACCCCAAACCCGGCCTAGACTTTACGACTGGATCTAACATGTCACATCAAAGTGTTGATTTGAAAACTGGTCTTGTCAATGAAAGTTCGTGACTAAAGTTTAAATACCTTTTAGGTAATGTTGGTGTTGTAAAATCAAAACATGTTGGCCAATTATTGGTCATATCATTTGCTACATGTTTATTACTCTGAATTAAAAAAACCGTGGAAGATTTTCTAATTGTAAACTTTAAAATTTGAAATGCATGATTTTCTTTGGTAACAGTTATTATTTTGAAAACCAGTGTTTCCTAATCTAGTAGGTTGAAGTAAGAAGTTAAAACCAAATAAAAGTTAAACCTCAAATGCCTTATTACATAATCAAACCCAACTATAAATTTAAAATATTTAAGTCTCAAGAGGAAAAACAGTATTCACGTGGCCACCTCTGGGTCCCTCGCAGCTCCAAATCGATTAAGGCTGGGGATTACCTGTACAGTTAAAAGAAAGGGTGAGTTTGCGAAAACTCAATGTGTAATCCTTATCAGATAAATAACAACCGGTGCAAGCAGAAACAGACTGGGCCTAAGCCCTATACAGTAACAGTGTGGGTCTAAGCCCAAAAAAATAACAATACAGAACAGAGATGCAACCCAACAAAATCCAGCCAACACACCACCCGTACCAACCAACAGACCATGTGCGGACTAAGTCGACCCACCCAGCCAACACACCAATATCACAGCATAGCTGCTAATAGTAACGCAGCAAAGCTGCTAACAACAGTAATCGTGGCCCAACCACTAATATCAGAATACGTGGCGAAGCCACTAGAACAGTAAAAACGTGGCAGAGCCACTAGTACAGTACTTCCTCCAAATCAGAATCCCAACCCCAATGCAGAAGATCATGTCATAAATATTTTGTGTGTGCAGTATGTCGTATTTATAACAAGTCATATACATATCATATACACATCGATTAAATAACCACTAGGGGTATAATGGTCATTTCGTCGATTAGAGGTAAAACGGTAATTTTACCCCTCAGGGGTATTTTGGTCATTTAACTACTTTTGGGGTCCCAGGACAGAAGACGACCCTTAAAAGGTCTACAGTCGTCTCGAACGACTGAGATAACCTGTATGGCCCAAAACAGTGTAATTGAGCCCAAGGTCCATTACTCGGCTCAAGTGGGCCCACACGCTCATGTGGCCCGTTCCGCCCAAATTCTGTCACGGCTATACGAACTTCGCAACCCAATCCATTATTATTCACTTACCGTGGATTTTACCCATGTGGGGCCCATAAGCCTATTGGGCCCACATGGCCCATCTAGGCCTAACGAGGCCTATAACGCCCCAGTCCACAAACACGCACATGGTGGCTTCTACAGTCAAACGCACATGTTTGTGGGCACGGTTCACCACACGCACGATCGAACGCTCGCGTGGCATCATACGCCATATTTCTGGCTTTTCGGCATTTTGCCGATCTACAGTCATAGCAATGTAAACAACACATACTTTTGGCTTTTCAACCGATCATCGAATACCGCACACAGATACACACCTGATTGCAACAACAAAGAGTGCGAATAATCTGGAGCACAAAACCTATAACCAACACAACACAAGATTAATGCATACTCTTAATCCATAAACTTTATTTACTAAACCACAAACACTCACCTTGCTAGAACTAATAGATACTAGCGCCTCACTGCTGATCAAGGGCGATTCCCCCTCCTAACATGATTCGGCAAATCACAAGTTGTTAGAAGACAACCATACATTCGGCCCCCAAGAGAAAGAAAAGGGAAAATCGAGGTTTGATAATAGAGCCAAAAGAATTTGACTAACAATTAAATAATAAAGTGGTTGTAGCACCCCCTTACCAATAAAACAAACGTATTTCGGCAATAGTCAGTCAAGAAGATTCGGCCCGAAACAAGTAGAACAAAGAGATTTGAGTGGGAGAGAGTATGAGAATTCGGCCTAACAGAGAAAGGGAAAAACAAAATTGGAAGAAGTAGAGATGAAAGTAAAAGAGAAGAAGAATACCAATTTGGCAGTGAGAAATGTGAAGAAGAAAGAAAAGCATCAAGGGAGAATTGGGCACTTGGTATTTGTGTTTCGGCAAAAGTGAATAACAGTTGAGAAATAAGGTCGAAAAGAGAATGACCCGAATGGTCAAAAACGCTGCACGAAACGCTACACAGAGAGTAAAACCTGAAACGTAAAAAGGGGAAAACCCAAAATACCAGAGAGGAAAATCAACTTCTACACTCTCACCAAATGCCAAAAATGCACCAAATGAAATTCCCTTAGCCGAATTCCCCTACTCTAGCTTCCTAATTCAGCTATGACTCCCTTCACATCCCAATTCCTTAAAAATCTCCACCAATTTCTCCTAGATTTACTCCAAACCTCCATTCAAATCCATTCAAATTCTGATGACCAATTCTCTAAACACCTCTACAGAGTTTGAATCAAACTCTACTTCTCACGCCACAAAGACAAAATAAAACCCCCTTATTGCATGCCATGGGATTCGAACCCACTCCCTCCTTGATGCCCAACACGCCACTTAACACTAAGCCACAAGCTCTTCTTTTGTCACAAAACAAACACAACTTAATATATGCCTTTTAAGCTAACATCCAGGTTTCCAGGAGAGCAAAAATAAAAATTTTTCCAAAGGCCATACTTGAACCTAGGCTTCCTAAAATTCCCAAAACATGCCCCGGTTACCTGCCCTATAAGAAACCATGATATTTACATCCAAGCTTGCAAAAAAAATAACGACCTTAAATTTTTGGGGTGTTACATGTGTAAACTCTATGTGAGTGATCATTATTGCATAAATTAGCAAGATGGAAATGGTATGTTTCATGATAGAATTGGTAAGAAATGAATGTTGATTAGATTATAAGTTTTGGGATATGAAATTGATATTTTAGATAGACTTATTTGAGTTGAATTTGAGCATGGAAGTAAATGGTGTGGTTGATGATTATTTGGTGCATATATTGGTATGTTTTGGTTGCCATTTAAGGTATAAATGCATATGGTATGAAGCTTGTAGGTGATCCTAAGTGTGGGTGGCAAGCTTGGCCTTGCAAATGGCCTATAATTGCCCACACGGTTGAGCACATGGGCGTGTGACTCGACCGTGTCTTTCGAGTTTGTAAACTGAGACAAGTTACGCTCGCACACGGGCTAGACACACGGGCGTGTGACTGACTGTGTGGTACAAGTCAGTGTCGACCACGGGTGAGGCACACAAGCGTGTTTCAGGCCGTGTGGACAAGTTAGTATGTATGCCTTGTTTTGCCACGGCTTGGACACATGGGCGTGTCCGAGGCCGTGTAAGGCACACAGCCTACCCACACGGGCGTGTGACCTCTGTAGCTTTGAAAAATATTTGATTTTCATGTAATTTTGTATGTGTTCGGTTTAGTCCCGCCCCTTTCTAACATGTGTTTATGGTCTCGTAGACCTCATTAAGGGACTATATTCATGTATTTTGATAAGTTTGGATGATGATAAACTTGGTGTTGTAATATGATTGTAAATGTTTCGAATTGTTCGGTAATCTTTCTAATCCCTAAACCGGCGACTGTTATGGGTTAAGGGTGTTACAACTATTATCAACTACGAGTTAAAGAATCAGATGTGCCAAAAACTACTTTCAGAACAAGGTACGGACATTATGAATTCTTATTTATGCCTTTCGGACTAACGAATGCTCCTGCAGTGTTTATGGATTTGATGAATCAGATATTCAGACCGTATTTGGATCAATTTTTCGTGGTGTTTATTGATGACATTCTGATTTATTCTTGTGATGAGACGCAACATGCTGAGCATTTGAGAATTGTGTTGCAGACTCTGTGTGAGAAGCAATTGTATGCAAAATTTAGCAAATGTGAGTTTTGGTTGCATGAGGTTGGTTTTCTGGGACATATTGTACCAGCAGCGGGAATACGAGTTGATCTGATCAAGATTTCAGCTATATTAGAATGGAAGCCTCCGAGAAATGTATCTGAAGTCCGTAATTTTCTGGGACTAGCGAGATACTATACGCGATTTGTGAAAGGCTTCTTGATGATTGCAACTCCATTGACGAAATTGCTATAGAAAGATGTTAAATTCGAGTGGTCAGAAAAGTGCCAGCAGAATTTTGAATAGTTGAAAGCATTATTGACAGAAGCACCAGTGTTAGTTCAGCCAGAATGAAGTAAAGAATTCATAGTTTATAATGATGCATCGTTGAATGGTTTGGGCAGTGTGTTGATGCAGTAGGGCAAAGTTATAGCTTATGCTTCGAGACAGTTAAAGCCGCATGAAAAGAACCATCCGACGCATGATCTTGAATTAACAGCTATAGTATTTGCGTTGAGGATTTGGCGTCACTATTTATTTGGTGAGAAGTGTCACATTTATACGGATCACAAGAATTTGAAATATCTGATGACTTAGAAAGAATTGAATTTGAGACAACGGAGATGGTTAGAATTACTAAAAGACTATGAATTAGTGATTGATATCATCCGAGTAAAGCTAATGTTTTCTGATACTTTGAGCCGAAAGTCTTTATTTTCTTTGCGAGCAATGAGTACTCAGATAGATCCGTGTGATGATCATTCAGTTTTGGCTGAATTGAAAGTGAGGCCAATGTTTATACGTCAGATTTGTGATGCTCAGAAAAGTGATGCTGAGATAACGGCAAAACGAGATCAATGTGGTTTGAATTCTGATCAAAATTTCGAGTGGATAATGATAATTGTTTGAGATTCAGAGATCAGATTTGTGTTCCGAGGAATTCGGAGTTGATTTAGTTGATTTTGAACGAAGCTCACATAGTCGTTTGGCTGTTCATCTTGGGAGTACAAAAATGTATAATGACCTGAAACAGTTTTATTGGTGGCATGGTATGAAACGGGATATCTCAGAGTTTGTTTCGAGATGTTTAGTTTGTCAGCAATTTAAAGCTGAACATCAGGTTCCATCTAGTTTGTTACAACTGATTATGATTCCTGAATGGAAATGGGAGAGAATCACGATGGACTTTGTGTTGGGATTGCATTTATCTCCGAGAAAGAAAGATACAATCTGGGTGATAGTTGACAGATTGACGAAATTAGCTCATTTTGTTCCGGTGAGAACAGATTATTCGCTTGATAAGTTAGCCGAATTGTATATTTTTGAGATAGTGAGATTGCACGGGGTACCACTATCTATTGTATCTGATAGAGACCCAAGATTTACCTCGCAGTTTTGGAAGAAATTACAGGAAGCTCTAGGCACAAAGTTGCATTTCAGTACCGCATTTCATTCACAAACGGATGGTCAATCTGAGTTGTAACATCCCCAAACCCGGCCCATTCACTACGACCGAATCTAGTTATGTTGTGGGAAAAACTTATTGAAGAAAACAGGTTGCCATTTAACTTTTTGTCTAAACTCCTTTAGAGTAGTTTTACTTGCAGAAATCTTGGGCATGTTTGTTTGCAAACCGTTAGGTTACTTTGAAATCTCGGGGTTTCGTCTTTAAAACTCTTAGTTGTCAATTTCCTTAGGTTGGAAAACGTTTAAAACATCAGACTCAAGTGATTTAAGCTTAGTTCATAAAAGTAACATTATTCCCAAATCTCTTTAGACATAAATTACCAAAAGAAAACCAAATAACTTAAGAGGCTCTTATTACAACATAATGATTCCAAGTACTTGGTAATAAAGTGCATAAAGAAAATATTAAAACGTCCTTTGCATGGGCCACCTTGTATCCACTCCAACCCGGTCCGATCATCCTTTCACCTGCGATGTTTGATAAGAGATTGGGTGAGTCACAATGACTCAGTGTGTAAGTTAACCACTAAAATCCACCCACATGCTAGCCACATAATATCCCAATTATCAAATGCAACAAGTAATATATATTCATTTAAACAATTACCACAATCTGGGCTTGGCCCACATTCAAATCATACTCAAATACTGGGCTAGGCCCATTCCTCAATAAACCACATATCAACTGGGCTTGGCCCATTTCCACGTATGTTCCCAAAACATACCTATCCACATGTCATATTGGGCTTGGCCCATTACCATATCTGTTCATAAATGAAATAATGCAATCATGAAACCCAACCCAAGCCTAGGGTCCATCCGCTACACACCCCCTGATCCAGCCTACCACACACCAGGGGACTATCGAGTCACCCTCTCCTTTTCCCTCCAAAAAGGCAACCAATGCCATCCACGATGTAGCATATAGCTAACATCAAACCACGATGGAGCACACAGCAATCCATCAAGCCACGATATGGCATAAAGCCGATATCAATTAAGGTAACCACGCGAACTAAATCGCAAAGATCCACCACGCGACCTCAGTCAGCGCCAATCCACGATGTAGCACAAAGCTGACATCAACCACGTACTCGAAGTACACCCGTACCTTCTTTTCATAACCCACCCATGCACATGCCACATAAAATATAATCGTGATCATGCATGCACATGCTTATTAATGTCCATAAACATACTCATAAACAAATAATCACACTGCAACAGATCCGATACTAACCTGGTCATCGCTATACCCTTTAGGGGTATATATATGGCACACTTATTACTGCACTTGTTAGTAAAACATATAACACATAAAACCCGGAAACAGTGGGTTAGTTACACACCTTAAAACCCGGAGCTCTAAACCCTCGATCCCGACGCTATCGACTAGCGAGACTACCGCTATCTGCCTATAGCTATCTCCTGCCGCTGGCCCACACCCCGGTGGCCAATCCCGAACTGCTGAAACCGCTCTTTTCTTGAACTTCAGAATAGGGACCTTCCCTTGCCCACTCTGACTGGTTGTGGCCTCCATCAAAAAGCTTAATCAGGTAAACCGGTTAACCCCCAAAACACCACTTAAGCATTTAACCTTAATAAATAACCTTACCTCCACTTGATCAAATTCTGAACTCCCTTGCAGCACTTGATGAATCCGACCTAAGGGTCCCTTCTTACCGCTCCTTCTTGTTGGCTCTTACCAGAAAGAATTACCACCCTAAGACCACAAGAACACTCGGCCAACCACCGCTAGAACAAGGAGGAGGGTTTCGGCAAAAGTTTGAGGAGGGATTCGACTCAAGGAGAAATGGAGAGAAACAAGTAGAAAATTTAGCTAAGTGACCTTAAAGATTCGGCCAAGGTGCATAGGTGAGGAGGAGGGGCGTTTTTAGTGTTGGTAGAGTAGGGAAGTAAATGGATGAAGGCTTAAGAAGATGGAAATTCAGCAAAGGAACCAAAGGAAGAACAACCTTCGGTTTTGGGGTTGCTAAGAACTAAAATGGAGAGGGTTTGCTTAGGCTTACATTCGGCAAGGAAGAAGGCAAATGGTGAATGAATAATGAGCACCTTCCCCCCCTATTTATACTAGAAGGCCAAGCTCCAACCCCCAAAAATAATCCTCAAAACTCTCCTAAAATACCTCCCTTCCATCCATTCAAAATAGTTTGAATGGGTCAAACCTTCTTAGCCAAAATTTTAAAAAAAAAAAGAAGACCAAGTCTTCATCTACTTTTAAGCCTCCAAAACCGTCCAACCTCCTTACCAACTTGACGCAAAAACAATGCCCATTTGCTGCTCCCGCGAATTGAACATGAGACCCTTCCTCCTGCAAATGGCGTCACCTTCCAAGCTCTAAAGTGGCGCCTTCCTACCACTTTGCCAAGCCTATCTTTGTGCCATATTTCCACCAAAAATTCTCTTAAGGCCCCCTCTATCCAAGCTCCCCCTTTTAGCCCCTAAAACTAAAAATTTTCTAAGGCAACCTACCACCACCTAGGGTTCTCAGGACCCCTAAAACTTACCCAACCACACACTAAAGTGTGCCAACACTTGAGCTAAGCACCAAAAATCTAGCCCCTAAAACCAGGGTGTTACAATTCTACCCTCCTTAAAATAATTTCGTCCTCGAAATTACTTGTCTAAACTAACAGTCCAATTCCTCTCGCTACGCTATGGCTGCGCACTCTGATCTTAAAGAGCTAACATACTTCCCAATCATAGTCTCTAAGTTCGCACTCAAAATTCAAAGCAACTCAGAAAAGAGCTATTCCCACAAGCAAGCAAAGCAATTAAAGCATGCACCAAAGTAGAGGAGCTTACCCGATATCACCTCCTTGGTTGATTCTGACTGGAACCATTCCCTCTGTGGCTTGAACCATGACCCCTCGTTGATCGAGGACAGTTCTTAACCAGATGTGCCTTAGATCCGCACCGAAAGCATGTTTTACTATTCCCCCAACACTCTCCTGTGTGAGGTCTTCCACATCGAGCACAGAGACAATTCCGATTCTCAGTAACTGGCACGGGTGTATGTACCGTATTCCCAACTCTTGGTCTTTTCTGAGCATCTCCAAACGATGCTGACCATCCAACACTTCTCTTATTCTCGTTCCTATTCTTTCCTCGGTTTTCCCTTACCGTCCTCTTAACTTCTTCGGCTATACGAGCTTTCTCCACTAGCACCGCGAAGTCTCTTTCCCTCTGCGGAGCGATCAGCACTCGGAGTTCATCTCGCAATCCGTCTTCAAACCGGACGCACCTCTCATAGTCAGTGGCCACAATTCCCTTAGCATACTGACTTAGCCGTACAAATTCTGCTTCGTATTCCGCTATCGACCTATTTCCTTGCACCAGATTTAGAAACGCCTTCCTTTGCGTATCTAAGTAGCTTGCTCCAACGTATTTTCCTTCAAACTTTTCCTTAAAGTAATCCCAATCCAATCGATCTGCCGGTACACCTTGTTTGACAGTGAGCCACCATCGATAAGCCTCGTCCCGAAGTAGCGAAACAGCACCTTTCAACTTTTCCTCTGGGGCACAATCCAAGTCGTCCATAATTCTCTCGACTCCTTCTAGCCAATACTCCGCTACGTTCGGAGCCGTTCCCGACACTCCTCTAAAAACTTCAGCCCCGTTCGACCTAAGTCTCTCGGACACTGACTTCCGAGCTCCATTTCCCCTACTAGCTCTTGCCACTTGCTGAAGCACGCGTAACATAGCCTGCGACACTGCGTCCTCTTCACTTATCGGATCTTGTTCCTCTACATCCACTGCTGGCGGCACTTCGCTTTCTGACCCATAGCCAGACCCTACTGGTTCCGAAGCTGTCATTCTACCTCTACCGCGTCCCCTAGAACTCATCTCTAGCGCTTCGATTTAATCTGTTTAGAAAGTTTTATGGATTAGAAATTATTGTTTCACTGTTTTATCCACGAGCAATTTTATGCAATGAAGGTTCCGAGAGTAGTTCTTTCGAGCAATCAAGTTTCCTTTTCCTACCCAGGGGTAATTTCGTCATTTTTCCTAAAGAGATATTTCGGTAATAACTCAGGGTCAATTTTGAAAATAGTTTTTCCAACTTAGAGATTTTTCAAAATTTGCAAATCTCAAGAGTCATCTTGAAAATTTTGTTTCTCAAACAAAGTGTGTTGCAAAAATTTCAGAAAGTAGGGTCATTTTCGTAATTTTAGAAATCATGGGTATTTTCGTAAATTCTCAAAATCGAGATATCACAACATTTTACAAAATAGAATTTTCTGATATTTAGTAAAGTAGGAATATTTCAGTAGAAGTTGAGAGAAATTTGAAAATTTAGAAACCAAGGGCATTTCGGTAATTTTGTCAACCAGGGGTATTTTCGTAAATTCCCACAAATCAGAGTATCCTAATATTTTGAAAACTCAGATTTTAGTATTTTGCAAGGTAAAGAGCATTTTATCAAAATTTGAGGGTAGTACAGTAATTTTGCAATACAGGGGCGTTTTGGTAATTTTGCCACTAAGGGCATTTTGGTAATTTTGTAAATCGAAAGAAAAACGTCCTTCAAAATCAGATTTAAGGTTTCACAAACCAGAGGGGTAAATTTGAAAATTTAAAAACAGGGAATTTAGAAAACAGCAAGGCTAATTCCCTTTCGGGTTTTAATAACCGGTTTAGCCTATGAACAAGTCCTCTTGGTTAAGGTGAACCGTAGCTACGCACCAGGTAGGATTCGAGTAAAGAGGAGGTGAGTCGCTAGGACTGCTTAAATACCAAGCTCTTACTGAATGCCACTCCTAGACATGCGTACAGTGGTTACCACACTTTAACTCGGCGACTTACTTCACAGGTTTGTTTAATAACCTTAAGTTTTATGCATATGTTTGAGTAAACTAATCCTAGGGTCCAATAGCCTTAATATTCTAATCTACGAGCCCAATCTAAGCCCATAATAGATCACACCAACAAATCATTTTAAAAGCTAGAAGTACTTACCTGGTGGACTTCGGGTCGGAGGTACAAGTGCCATGCCAGTATAACCTGAAAACTTTTTATAAAAGCCCATTTTTCAAAAAGTCCATTTTGAAAACTGTTTCGGGCCCAAAAACCCTCAAAGCCGAGTTTTGAACCGGGCTCTGATACCAAACTGTAACATCCCCAAACCCGGCCCATTCACTACGACCGAATCTGGTTATGTTATGGGAAAAACTTATTGAAGAAAACAGGTTGCCATTTAACTTTTTGTCTAAACTCCTTTAGAGTAGTTTTACTTGCAGAAATCTTGGGCATGTTTGTTTGCAAACCGTTAGGTTACTTTGAAATCTCGGGGTTTCGTCTTTAAAACTCTTAGTTGTCAATTTCCTTAGGTTGGAAAACGTTTAAAACATCAGACTCAAGTGATTTAAGCTTAGTTCATAAAAGTAACATTATTCCCAAATCTCTTTAGACATAAATTACCAAAAGAAAACCAAATAACTTAAGAGGCTCTTATTACAACATAATGATTCCAAGTACTTGGTAATAAAGTGCATAAAGAAAATATTAAAACGTCCTTTGCATGGGCCACCTTGTATCCACTCCAACCCGGTCCGATCATCCTTTCACCTGCGATGTTGGATAAGAGATTGGGTGAGTCACAATGACTCAGTGTGTAAGTTAACCACTGAAATCCACCCACATGCTAGCCACATAATATCCCAATTATCAAATGCAACAAGTAATATATATTCATTTAAACAATTACCACAATCTGGGCTTGGCCCACATTCAAATCATACTCAAATACTGGGCTAGGCCCATTCCTCAATAAACCACATATCAACTGGGCTTGGCCCATTTCCACGTATGTTCCCAAAACATACCTATCCACATGTCATATTGGGCTTGGCCCATTACCATATCTGTTCATAAATGAAATAATGCAATCATGAAACCCAACCCAAGCCTAGGGTCCATCCGCTACACACCCCCTGATCCAGCCTACCACACACCAGGGGACTATCGAGTCACCCTCTCCTTTTCCCTCCAAAAAGGCAACCAATGCCATCCACGATGTAGCATATAGCTAACATCAAACCACGATGGAGCACACAGCAATCCATCAAGCCACGATATGGCATAAAGCCGATATCAATTAAGGTAACCACGCGAACTAAATCACAAAGATCCACCACGCGACCTCAGTCAGCGCCAATCCACGATGTAGCACAAAGCTGACATCAACTACGTACTCGAAGTACACCCGTACCTTCTTTTCATAACCCACCCATGCACATGCCACATAAAATATAATCGTGATCATGCATGCACATGCTTATTAATGTCCATAAACATACTCATAAACAAATAATCACACTGCAACAGATCCGATACTAACCTGGTCATCGCTATACCCTTTAGGGGTATATATATGGCACACTTATTACTGCACTTGTTAGTAAAACATATAACACATAAAACCCGGAAACAGTGGGTTAGTTACACACCTTAAAACCCGGAGCTCTAAACCCTCGATCCCGACGCTATCGACTAGCGAGACTACCGCTATCTGCCTATAGCTATCTCCTGCCGCTGGCCCACACCCCGGTGGCCAATCCCGAACTGCTGAAACCGCTCTTTTCTTGAACTTCAGAATAGGGACCTTCCCTTGCCCACTCTGACTGGTTGTGGCCTCCATCAAAAAGCTTAATCAGGTAAACCGGTTAACCCCCAAAACACCACTTAAGCATTTAACCTTAATAAATAACCTTACCTCCACTTGATCAAATTCTGAACTCCCTTGCAGCACTTGATGAATCCGACCTAAGGGTCCCTTCTTACCGCTCCTTCTTGTTGGCTCTTACCAGAAAGAATTACCACCCTAAGACCACAAGAACACTCGGCCAACCACCACTAGAACAAGGAGGAGGGTTTCGGCAAAAGTTTGAGGAGGGATTCGACTCAAGGAGAAATGGAGAGAAACAAGTAGAAAATTTAGCTAAGTGACCTTAAAGATTCGGCCAAGGTACATAGGTGAGGAGGAGGGGCGTTTTTAGTGTTGGTAGAGTAGGGAAGTAAATGGATGAAGGCTTAAGAAGATGGAAATTCAGCAAAGGAACCAAAGGAAGAACAACCTTCGGTTTTGGGGTTGCTAAGAACTAAAATGGAGAGGGTTTGCTTAGGCTTACATTCGGCAAGGAAGAAGGCAAATGGTGAATGAATAATGAGCACCTTCCCCCCCTATTTATACTAGAAGGCCAAGCTCCAACCCCCAAAAATAATCCTCAAAACTCTCCTAAAATACCTCCCTTCCATCCATTCAAAATAGTTTGAATGGGTCAAACCTTCTTAGCCAAAATTTAAAAAAAAGAAGACCAAGTCTTCATCTATTTTTAAGCCTCCAAAACCGTCCAACCTCCTTACCAACTTGACGCAAAAACAATGCCCATTTGCTGCTCCCGCGAATCGAACATGAGACCCTTCCTCCTGCAAATGGCGTCACCTTCCAAGCTCTAAAGTGGCGCCTTCCTACCACTTTGCCAAGCCTATCTTTGTGCCATATTTCCACCAAAAATTCTCTTAAGGCCCCCTCTATACAAGCTCCCCCTTTTAGCCCCTAAAACTAAAAATTTTCTAAGGCAACCTACCACCACCTAGGGTTCTCAGGACCCCTAAAACTTACCCAACCACACACTGAAGTGTGCCAACACTTGAGCTAAGCACCAAAAATCTAGCCCCTAAAACCAGGGTGTTACATGAATGGATCATTCAAATTCTTGAGGATATACTGAGATGCTACATTCTTGAGTTTGAAAATACGTGGGGAAAACATTTGCCGTTGATTGAATTCGCATATAATAATAGTTTTCAATCTAGCTTCAAAATGGCACCATATGAGACTCTTTACGGTCATAAATACCGAACTCCACTATATTGCACCGAGCTTAGTGAGAATAAGATTCTCAGGGTTGACTTAATCAAAGAGACTGAGCAGAAAGTGAAAGTGATTCGTGATAGTTTGAAAGCGGCATCAGATCTTCAAAAATCTTACGCAGATTTGAAACGAAAAGATATTGAATTTGAAATCGGTGATAAAGTGTGTTTGAAAGTGTCTCCGTGGAAGAAAATACTTCTTTTTGGAAAGAAAAGAAAATTAAGTCCGAGGTTCATAAGGCCGTATGAGATTATTGAACGAATTGGGCCAGTTGCTTATAAATTGTTGTGGCCACCTGAGTTAGAGAAAATTCATAATGTGTTTCACGTATCGATGCTTCGACGATATAGATTTGATCCATCACATGTGATTGCTCCTACTGAAGTTGAGATTCAGTCAGATTTTTCGTATAATGAAGAGCCGATTCAAATTTTGGCACGTGAGATCAAAGAGTTGCGAAATATGAAAATTTCTTTAATGAAAGTGTTGTGGTACAAACACGGAGTTGAAGAAGCTACCTGGGAGCCTGAAGATGTTATGAGAGAGCAATATCGAAACTTATTCACTGGTAAGTTTTTCAGGTATGAAAATCCCTAAGGGGGAGAGTTGTAACAGCCCGGTTTAGACCCTAGTCGAAATAGTAGTTTTGAGACCACAAATTCGAGATCAAAAAAATATTTTAATATTATTTTTCGTTTTTACAGTATGTGATTCAATATGTGTGAAAATTCTTTGTGAAAATTTTATCGATTGTGTGCTTAATTTGCAAAAAGGACTTAATCGCATAAAATGCAAAAGTTGTATACTAGTTGTTAAAGTGCTTATTTGGCATGGCTTTTTAAATGAGGAGTTCTTATGTGGTAGTTAGACCTTTGATAGTGGAAGCTGACATATATAGCCATTAAATGAATGAAATTATAATGTTTTAATTAAGGATAAAATGGTAAATGGCATAATAATATGTATTAAATAAAAAAATAAGAAAAACAAGCCATCATCATCTTTGTTTCACCGCAAAATCAAGGAAGAAAAAGGGTTTTGAATACTCAAACATTTCTACACTAAGCTTGGCTAATTGAGGTATGACTTTTGATCGGTTTTTGATGATTTCTATGTTTTTGTGATCGTTGCTTAGTGTTCTAGCTAGCCCATGCTTTAATTTTAGAATTTGATGATGATTTTGAGATATGCCATTAATGAATGTTGGAGCTTTGTGATAGTTGATGGTGAAATATGAAAGTTTGATGTTGGGTTAACATATTTTTTTCTTTGAAGTTTTGATGAAATTGGCTATTTTAGAATAAATTATGAAAATGAGAAATTGGAGGACCAAAATGTGAAATAAATGAAATATATGGGCTTGTATGAGTACAAGGAAAATTTGACTAGGCATGTGTGAAGTGAAATTATGTGAATTTGAAGATTTTATAAAATAGGGACTAAAGTGTCGAAATGTGAAAATGTGAGGGCTATTTTGTAAAATGCCCTAAATATGTGTGCTTGGACTAAATTGAATGATTTGGTGATTGAATGAGTTAAATTTGAATATGTATAGATCAAGAAAAGAGGGATTTGGATCGAGATCAAGGCAAAGATAAAGTGTTCGATTAATCGACTCATTTTGTTATTTCGACGTCCGAGGTAATTTCGTGTATAATACGAATCGTTTAAATTCATATCTATGTGTTATGAAATGAATGAATGTATGGTTATTGAATTAGAAATGCTATATGTGGAATTGAGAAATTTGGCTTTAAGTGTGCGTAATTAGAATTGGGACAGAGGTGAATAGCACTGTGTGTGCGAAGTAAAGGAAGCTTCGGCTATATGGATTGGTACTGTGTGTGATACCGAGTAAAATTCGGTTTAGTATAAAGGCACTTAGTGTGCGATGATATTTAAGCTTTGGCTAAGAAAGTGGCACTAAGTGTGCGACTAAATTGAATGAATAATGAAGACTGATGGAAATGTGGTATCGAGCATTAAGTAGGAAGAATGATGGTTAACTAAGTGTTGGCAAATGTATGTACAGAACCTACGTGGTTGATGATTTGGTAAATGAATAAATGGATGGTTATGTGAGTATTTATTTTAGATGGAATTGTGTATTATTGTGAATTTATCTATGTGATGTTTTATTTTACGTATTGAATTTGAATCATTGAGTTAAATATATTACATTACGAACTTACTAAGCTTTCAAGCTTACTGTGTGAAGTTTTCTCTATTTTATAGTATATTAAAAGCTAGCTCGGATCCGGGGATCGTCAGTGACTCAATCACACTATCGACTATCTATTTTGGTACGTTTGGAAATTGTATATATATGGTATATGGCATGTACAGGCTAGTGATTATGGCATGTTTTGAAGTGTATAAGTCCTGCCATGTGATTTGGCTTGGTAGTTTGATAGTTTGGTATATGTTTTGGACATGTGAGAAGAATGATTTATAAGTGAATGTGTGTGTTCTATGTGTGTGATCATATTTGCATAAATTAGCAAGAAGGAAATGGTATGTTTCATAATGGAATTGGTAATGAATGAATGATAACTGAAATTTGATATTTTAGATGGACTTATTTGATTTGAATTTGAGTATGGAAATAAATGGTGTAGTTGATGATTAATTGGTGCATATATGGGTATGTTTTTATTGCCATTTAAGGTATAAATGCATATGGTTTGATGCTTGTAGGTGATCCTAAGTGTGGGTGGCAAGTTTGGCCTTGAAAATGGCCTATAATTGCCCACATGGTTGAGTACGAGGGCGTGTGGCTCAACCGTGTCCTTCATGGTTGTATTTCAAAACAAGTCAGGCTCGCACATGGGCTAGGCACATGGGCGTGTGATTGGCCGTGTGATGCAAGTCAGTGTTGACCACGGGTAAGGCACACGACCATGTCTCAGGCCGTGTGGACAAGTCAGTATGTATGTCCTATTTTGCCATGGCTTGGACACACGGGCATGTCCGAGGCCGTCTGAGGCACATGGCCTGCCCATACGGGCGTGTGACCTCTTTAGCTTTGAAAAATGTTTAATTTTTTGAAATTTTTGTATGTGTTCGGATTTGTCCCGACCCTTTTCTAACACGTGTTTAAGGTCTCGTAGACATCATTAAGGGGCTATTTGCATATATCTTGATATGTTTGGACGATGATATACTTTGTGTTGTAATTTGATTGTAAATGTTTCGGAATGTTCGGTAATGCTCCTAATCCCTAAACCGACGACAGTTACAGGTTAGGGGTGTTACAACTATAATATGAGGCTTCAGATAATGTATCAAAAAAATGAGCATTGATGATATAAACGCTAGTTTTAATCCTATTAGCCTTGATCATATCTTTGAAGATGTTGATTGACTATCAGATTTGCTTCAAGAGAAAAAGAATTCATCGTTAGATGGTCAAAATGTTGGTGTGTTGCATATGGATACCTCTAATGATGAAATGAATATTGATCAATCTTAACAACAAAAGTGTCTCATTCAAGTTCTAGTGCAATGCCAAGTCAGAGTGGCGATGGACATAATGGTGGTGGTTTAAGTCCAATTGATGACGATGATGGACATAGTGGTGATAGAGGTGATATTAGGTCTTCTAGTCAATATGGAAGAGAATATGGGATTGGTACTAGTAGTGGACATTTTCGTGAGAGATCAAAATTTGATGGAAATATGTTTCCTAAACTTAGGAGAGATAGAAGTGAACCTAGAGCTCCATCAAAATGAAAAGGCAAGAAGCATACTTCTGTATGCTTTTCATCATGTAGGAGATCGAGTTCTAGTAACCTTGGGTATAGTGATTCATCCACTAGCACACTCAAGGTTTTTATCCACCGAAATAACCTTCATATTTTCAAATTTCACATGTTTATCCACAACCATATGGTTATTATCCACCATTTCCTAATTATGATGTGTCATATCAGCCTCAAATGCATCCTTCACCGCCAATGTATCCTCCTCCTCAAATTTTGTAACGCCCCAAAATTCTTAGGTCTGCTTCTGTCAAATTTTAACACAACTGTGTATCTACTTCAATGGTTAAGTGTTCTGGGTGTGTGTGGGAGGTCCCAAGTTCAAGCCTTATCTTTGGCAAATTTTGTTATTTTTGGAGTTAAGCCCTATCTCTGTTCAATGGGCTTATATTTAATTATTTGTAATCCATATCAGAATGAGCCTACTAGTTCGAGTGGTAAGGAGTTGGTGTGTTAGAGGACCTGTGTTCGAATCCCTGTGTTAGCATAGGTATTATTTTTGCTCAGCTTTGTGTTAGAGTTCCAGTTATAGTAGAATTCTGAGTAGTGGGTGGTTATGATTGTGGATGTAGTGGGATTTGGGTAAAACTTGTTTCCCAAAAATCTCTCTTGGAGAAAAGAACTGACATTCCTTTCTTCTTTCTTCTGCAACTCTTATCTTTTTTTTCTTTCCTCTCATTATTCTTTATTTTCTTTGTTTTGGGCAAAATTTGGGTCCTAATTTCGGTGTTCAATCCAAGGTGTTGTATGTTGGTAAGTGAGCATAGAATGTTTTGCTCAAATTGGGGTTTTCTTTAAAATTTATTTTTTGTTCACCCAACCTTTCCGTTTGAAACCTCATTCTCTATTTTGGTAGTAGCAAATCAGAAAGTAAGGGGTTCGTTTCGTGTGGAGTCGTAATCAAATTTGCTCGGGGTGTTGGGGTAAGTGTTGAATGGTAGTTTGGATTGGTTGTCGGTTTTGTAATTACGATTGAATCGTGTGTAAAGTTCGTTTCTAACCGTTGGTATGCCGTTTTTAGGTTATGGAGAGTTCATGTTTGTAGTGGCATTAAAACCACAGAAAATGAGGCTTCGGCAAAAGCCAAAAAGGAAATTGTCAACGCTACACGAGGGTGCGGTTACCCGTGTGGTAGGCTGTGTGTGACAACACGGCCGTGTGATCGATGAAGACATGGCCGTTCGCAGCACACAGTCGTGTAGTGACTCGAGTGTGGTTGTGTGGGCCACATGGGCTAGGCTAAGTTGGGCGTGTGGGCCACACGGGCGTGTCGATTATTGGGCCAGGCCGTGTGGGCCACACGGGCAAGGCCAATCTAGGCATGTGGGCCCATTATACTGAGATTTTTTGTAGGGTCGTAGGGGTCATCCTAATCGACTGTGGGCCAATCGAAGGGTTTGTAAATGCTATCTAACCCTAAAACCAAGTGGTCTGTTAGACTGAAATATGGTTCTGAGCATGCCTATATATGTATATCTGTTATCTGTTTAGAAAACCACGTTAAGTGTGATTTATCTGTTACTTCAGTATGTATGTTCTGTTACTGTTATTGGGGTGGGATATGATGTATTTTAGAGGAAGTGTTCTGAAAGGCAGTTTTGCCTATTTTCTAGCAGCATGGCTGCCTTATATTTGTTATGTGCCGCATCGGTACAACATGGTGTGTAGAGCTGGGTGGGTGTTTTAAACCCCACATGGTGTGTAGAGGATGGGGGTAGGATATCTGATTTTCGATTCTGATTTGCATATCTGTATATGTTTCTGAGATTGGCTTAGGCCCTAATATGCATCTGTGACAATAATGTTCTTAGGCCCGAATCTGTATCTGACTGATTCTGATTTTCTAGTTGTTTGCATGCTTAAATTTGTGGGGTTACACACTAAGTTTACATAAACTCACTCTTTCTGTTTATTCTATATAGGTAATCCATAGTCTTAGGCGGATTGGTGCTGCGGAGCCCCTCGGTGACCACAAGTTCGAACTGGAATTAGCTACGATTTAATTTCTATAATCTGGTTTATTCTGGTTTTTATGTAATTCAAACTTTACGAACTATTTTTGTAACACACCTTACCTATATCCGACGTCGGGATAAGGTACGAGGCATTATCAGACTTATTCGAAAGCAAACATTCAAAATCGAGACATAAAATTCCACTCAAATTTAATACTTTACAAAAACATTTATATCATCCCTAAAACGAGCCTACGAGGCCCAAAATATGCATCGAAAGTGGTTCGAGACTAAACTGAGAACTTTGGAAACTTTTGGAGAACTTAGAAAATTTTTCATGGAAATAAGGCCATAAGCTCGTATGAACCAAGGCACGTGTCCGTGTTCCTAGCCCGTGTAACTCTCTATTTATGACGTCATGAACAATTTAAGGTCACACGGCCAGGGCACACGCCGTGTGTTTAGGCCGTGTGGTCAATTAAATTTTCATAATTTTTCAAAAAATAGGTGTAGAATTTACACGGCCAGGTCACACGCCCGTGTCCAGGGCCGTGTCCTCCATACGACTAAGACACACGCCCGTGTCTCTGCCCGTGTGTTGGATACTAGACATTTTATTTTGCAATTATTTAGGGTGCAGGGTGTAACAGCCCGATTTTGGGGCTAGTCGGAACAGTGGTTTTGGAACCACTAATTCGAGGCCGGAGAAATTATTTTTAATATTATTTTATGTGTTATAGCCTGATTATATGAGTGCATCAAAATTTTGCTAAATTAATTTTAGTGATTGCAAGCTTAATTTTGAAAAAGGACTAAATCGCATAAAGTGTGAAAGTTTTGTTCTACAAGCTAAAGGTGTCAAATAGCTATAGAACCAGAAATTGGAGGTTCTTAATGTGCAATTAGGCCCTTAGGAGAGTGTTGGCCGGACATAGGGGACAAAGAAATGAAAATTGGTCAAAGTTGGTGGCATTAGGTGACTTAATTGATGAAATCAAAATAAAATAAAGAGAAAAAGATATCATCTCTTCATCTTCCTCCCTACCACCGAAATTTTCAGCAACCTTAAGGGTTTTGAGAGCTCAAAATTTTAGCCAAGCTTATCTCTTGCAAGTAAGTCATTTTGATGATCATTTTTTGTTGATTTTTGTGTTTTTAGAACCCTTGTAGCTTAATCTAGCTAATGAGGGGACTATTTTGCAATATGGTTGAAAGTCTAGGGTTTTTCCATGAGAACATTAGTGTTGTTTGCTGAATTTTTATGAAAGAAAATGAATCTTGGTTGTTAAATAAACAACTTTTGTGGAAGGGGTTTCCATGAAAACACCTAAAATGGACCTTTTTGTAAAGGTTCTAAAATAGGTAGTTAATGTGTGAAATAATTGGATTTGTGAGTTACTATAAACTTAAAATAGATTCGGCTAGGCTTGGTTAATGAGGAAATTTGATGAAAATCATTTTACGAGCCTAAAGGCAATATCGTAATTTTGTGAAAGTCTAAGGGCAAAATGGTAATTTTGCCAAAGTAAGAATTTTGAAATGTCTTTATTTATGTGGCGATTAAATAAGTAAATTTTTTTATTATAGATCAAACTGAATTCGGACCTAGATTGGGGGAAAACCAAGCTAATGGACTAAAATCGAATTAGTCGCTCATATTTTGTATACCGAGGTAAGTTGTATGTAAATAATAAAACATTATTGTATTTATGCATTAAACAATTGATATTGCATAAAATGTTTGATTATTGCTATTATTATGCTTGACGAAAGTTGATGTGATATACTCCCGGTTGAACCTTAGGAATAGATTGGATATCCAAGCCGTGGCATTTGGGCGATATGTGCGCTAGTGTAAGACCATGTTTGGGACATGGCATCGGTGTTGATATGTGCGCTAGAGTAAGACCATGTCTGGGACATGGCATTGGCATTGATATGTGTGCTAGTGTAAGACCATGTCTAGGACATGGCATCGGCGTTGATATGTGTGCTAGTGTAAGACAATGTCTGGGACATGGCATCGGCCACATTATGAGAGCCAGTATAAGACCATGTTTGGAACATGGCGTCGGTATTGAGTGTAAGACCATGTTTGAGATATGGCATCGGCCTCGATATGTGAGCCAGTGTAAGACCATGTCTGGAACATGGCATCGGCATCGTACCCTCTTGTGTGAGGCTTGTCAGATATCCTTTGGTATTCCAACTGGTTCAACGGGTAATTTAAATCTTGTGTCAAAAGTGAGAAAAGTTACGACTATGTTGTAAGTGATACAGGTACCTACATGAAATTTATGAGAAATGAGCCCGATTTATGTTGTATGATTAATAATGATGAAAATGAGTAAGTTATGCCTTTAATTATTCGAGAATTATGTGCAAGTTTATAATATGTTATGAGTATATAATGCATGGTAATTGTTGTTAGTTATTTACATGCGACTTACTAAGCTTTATGCTTACTCCCTTTCCTTTCTATTTTCTTATAGTGCCGCCAAGCTAGCTCGAGGATCGAAGAACGTCGTGTTGGAACACCGGAACCTCATAGCGCAGCAGAATAAAATTAGATCCGGTGATCCAAACCATGGATCCATGTGTGAGGAACGAATCGGGGTGAAATAAAGGTTTCGAAATTACCAAAACTTCAATCTGAGTAGACAGCGACGCCTTGACAACAAGAGTTTTGATCTACTGTCGAATCAAGCCACAACCTTTTCGATGTCGGCCTCTACGTGATCCACCCAGTTTTTACTATGAACGGAAGAAATCTCCAAAACTATTTAGGAGGTTTATTTGCTTGACGGCTGCTAGACCTAACAAGCAATCTCTTAGGGTTTTCACATAAGCTTTGCCTCTTTTAAATACCTTTTATGTTGGGTATCCTTTTAATTGGGCCAATTATAATGGGTATCTTTTTCATTGGGCCCATTATTTGGTATCCTTTTAATACCCTTTTATAATTGGTATCTTTTGAATGTATCATAAGATTAAATAAATACAATAAAGTTTTTAACCGAAAATTATAATTACATTAATTATATTTCAAAATTATAATTACATTAATTATAATAAGGATTTCGGTAAACTATATTTATTTAAATTTATATATGAATCAAATTCATATATTAATAGAATTATGTTGTCATTATGTGTACAACATCCTTGTACATATAATATGTTCAATATTTGATTGCCCAATTAAATTAATTCTTTAATTAATTTAATTCATGTGACAACTAAAAACAATACCAATTATATTTTATTCCGTTCATTTAAACCATAGGGTGTGACCCTGTAGGTTCTTGCAACGTTAGCAGTAATAATAGAACGATTCTAATGTCACAAACAATGAGTGGCATCTAGCAATGCATCATTGCTACCTAAGTTACAAGAAGTCATGATTCCACATAACTTTTGTGATTAACCTTTCATACATTAATCCTTAAGTCCTTTATCTCTGGAATGGACACAAGTCATGGAATAGTCACACTTGTATAGTCCATCCCATGTTTCTTGATATCTTGAGTAGACTATGATATTCAAATTAGTATGACATCTCATGTCAACTTATTTGAGCATGGCCATGCATTTCTAGTCTCACTCAATCAAGTGGCCTAAGATATTACTCCCATTATGTAGGAGGGACTTATCCTATATTGATCAACCATATCCCTCTACATAGATTGTGGTATATCCAACATCAGTCTTTATAGAACAACCAATTACGGTGTACGTTTGACTGTATCAAAATATACAACTCACGATGTTGAGATAATAATTATCTCAAGTCTGAGGATCATATACATATTAATCACTATGAGTAATGTTGTGACAATTACATAATAATCCAATAAACATACTCATAACGGGTCAATCCAATATGTTGTTCTCTAACACACATATTCATGCATTGATTTTGACAATCCACATCAATGACAACTCTTTATCATCAATCAACTACATGTTAGTCTTAATGCATTATTGTTGTCCTAGTCAACAATAATACTCGACTAAGGATCTTTTAAGAATAATCATATTATTCTAAGGACATTATTATAAAACAGTTTATTTGTACACACAGAAAGAAAAACTGAAATAATAATAATGATAACGCTTTATATTAATAAACATGGTAAATTAAGTATGTTATTACAACCATCTCATGATTGGTCTTTGGGCATACTCTTACAATCTCCCACTAGCACTAAGACCAATCACTCATATATCTAATACCAAGTGACTTAGTGTGACGATCATGCTTCTGCTGTGTCAGAGGCTTGGTCAGGGGATCAGCAATGTTATCATCTGAAGGTACTCTGCATATCTCTACATCCCCTCGATCGATAATCTCTCGAATAAGATGGTAGCGTCTAAGTATATGTTTGGATCGCTGGTGAGATCTGGGTTCCTTAGCTTGTGCAATAGCTCCATTGTTATCACATCGGAGCTCTATAGCATCTGATATGCTAGGCACAACCCCTAGTCCAGTAATGAACTTCTTGATCCAAACCGCTTCCTTTGCTGCCTCACTGGCTGCAATATACTCAGCCTCTGTTGTAGAATCGGCTACTGTACTTTGCTTTGAACTCTTCCAGCTCACAGCACCACCATTAAGGCAAAACACAAAACCTGATTGCGATCGAGAATCATCCTTGTCGGTTTGGAAGCTGGCATCAGTGTAACCCTTTACACTTAACTCTTCATCACCTCCATATAATAGGAACGTATCCTTAGTTCTTCTTAAGTACTTAAGGATACTCTTGACTGCGGTCCAGTGACCTTCACCGGGATCCACTTGATACCTGCTCGTCATACTTAAGGCATACGATACATCTGGACGAGTACATAACATAGCATACATGATAGATCCAATTGCGGAAGCATATGGAATTTTACTCATACGTTCTCTCTCTTGTGGAGTTGAAGGACACATTTCCTTCGAGAGTGAAATACCATGTCTCATAGGTAGAAATCCTCTTTTAGATTCTTCCATACTGAACCTTTTCAGTACTTTATCTATGTATGTACTTTGGCTTAGACCTAGTAGTCGTCTTGATCTATCTCTATAGATCTTGACTCCTAAGATATAAGTGGCTTCGCCCAAGTCCTTCATAGAAAAACAACTTCTTAACCAAGTCTTAATAGACTGCAAGGTAGGTATGTCATTTCCCATGATAAGTATGTCATCCACATATAGTACCAAGAATGTGATAGTGCTCCCACTAACTTTCTTGTAAACACATGGTTCATCTTCATTTTTGACAAAACCAAACTCTTTGATTGCATCGTTAAAACGAAGATTCCAACTTCGAGAAGCTTGCTTTAATCCATAAATGGATCTTTGCAGCTTACATATCTTTCTAGCATCCTTTGGATTTACAAAACCTTCAGGTTGTGTCATATACACATCCTCTTCAAGTTTCCCGTTAAGGAAAGCTGTTTTGACGTCCATCTGCCAGATTTCATAATCATGAAATGCAGCTATGGCGAGCAAGATCCTGATGGATTTAAACATAGCTACAGGTGAAAAGGTTTCATCATAGTCAACACCATGAATTTGGCAAAAACCTTTAGCGACTAATCGCCCTTTGTATGTTTGTACATTACCATCCATGTCAGTTTTCTTTTTGAAAACCCATTTGCACCCTATAGGTTTAACCCCTTCGGGTGGATCAATCAAAGTCCATACTTGGTTTTCATACATGGAATCCATCTCAGATCTCATGGCCTCAAGCCATTTCTCAGAGTCTGGGCTCGTCACCGCTTCTTGATAAGTCCTAGGTTCATCTTGATCTATAAGAAGAATGTCACCATGCGTTGTAATGAGAAATCCATATCTCTCAGGTGCACGGCGTTCTCTTAAAGATCTGCGCGGTGGTTGTGTTTCTACAGCAGTTATTTGTTCCTCAATTTCTTGTGGAATTTGCTGTTGTTCAATCTCTGGTTCAGTGGTATCTTGTGATTCTTGAATTTCTTCAAGTTCAATCTTTCTCCCACTTCCTTTTCTAGAAGTAAATTCTCTCTCTAGGAAGACACCAGTCCGAGCAACAAACGTTTTGTTCTCAGTGGGATTAAAGAAATAATATCCTTTGGTTTCTTTTGGATACCCCACAAAAATACACCTTTCAGATTTGGGTTCAAGCTTAGTAGACGTTTGACGTTTAACATAAGCTTCACAGCCCCAAATTTTCATAAAAGACATACTAGGGCGTTTCCCAGTCCACATCTCATATGGTGTCTTTTGAACCGATTTAGATGGAACTCGATTTAGTGTGAAAGCAGCTGTCTCAAGGGCATGTCCCCAAAAAGAAGTTGGAAGATCAGCATGACTCATCATAGATCGAACCATGTCTAACAAAGTTCGATTTCTTCTCTCAGATACTCCATTCCATTGAGGAGTACCAGGAGCAGTAAGTTGTGAGACAATCCCACATTCTTTCAAAAGATCATCAAACTCTAGGCTCAAGTACTCTCCACCTCGATCAGATCGAAGTGACTTGATAGTTTTGCCTAGTTGGTTTTGTACTTCATTTTTGAATTCCTTGAACTTTTCAAGGGACTCAGACTTATGGCGCATGAGATAAACATACCCATATCTACTGAAATCATCAGTGAAAGTAATGAAGTAGTGAAATCCACCTCTGGCTTGTGTATTTATTGGTCCACATACATCAGAATGTATTAGGTCTAGTAAATCACTAGCTCGTTCACTTTTACCAGTAAAAGGAGATTTAGTCATTTTTCCCAATAAGCAAGATTCACATACTTCAAATTGTTCAAAAACAAATGAATTCAAGAGACCATCTTTATGGAGTTTGGATATGCGTTTCTCACTTATGTGGCCCAAACGACAATGCCAAAGATAAGTTTGATTTGAGTCATTTATTTTAGATCTTTTAGTATTTATGTTGTAAATGGGATTCGTTTGATCTAAAATATAGAGGCCATTAATTAATTGTGCCGAACCATAGAAAACATTATTGAGATAAAATGAACAACAATTATTCTTAATAATTATCTCAAAACCAATTTTGTCTAAACAAGAAATTGAAATAATGTTTTTAGTCAAACTGGGCACAAAATAACAATCCTCTAAACATAAATCAAGTCCACTAGGCAAAGATAAAGTATATGTTCCCACAGCTAATGCAGCAACTTTTGCTCCATTTCCAACTCGTAGGTCCACATCTCCTCTAGCCAAAGGCCTACTCCTTTGTAGTCCCTGTACAGAAGTACAAATATGAGAACCACAACCAGTATCTAATACCCAAGAAGTAGTAGTTGATAAATTAATATCAATAACATAAATACCTGAAGCAGACATTCCGCTTGCTTTAGCCTTCTTGACTTCTTCAAGATAGATAGGGCAGTTCCGTTTCCAATGTCCAGTCACACCACAATGAAAACAGTTTCCTTCCTTAGACACCCCACCTTTAGGTTTTAGTGTAGCCTTTCCTTTTCCAAATTTGGGCTTACCTTTGCCCTTAGGTTTTGTTTGAACTTTGGCCTTTCCCTTGCCCTTGTTATTACGGACCATCAGTATGGGCTTGGGTCCAACCTTTTTCAAGTTGCCTTCAGCAGTTCGTAACATACTGAGCAATTGTGGTAGAGTCTTGTCAATTTCATTCATATTGAAATTGAGGACAAACTGGCTGTAGCTATCCGGCAACGATTGCAAAATAACATCAGTGGCCAACTCTTGGCTCAATGGAAACCCAAGCTTAGATAGGCTTTCAATATAGCCAATCATCTTAAGGACATGAGGTCCTACTGGGCTTCCTTCAGCCAACTTACATTGGAATAGGGCTTTAGAGATATCAAACCTCTCTTGCCGTGCTTGCCCCTGATAAAGTTCTTTCAGGTGCTCGATCATATCATAAGCAACCATGTCCTCATGTTGCTTCTGAAGTTCAGGATTCATAGTGGCAAGCATAAGACATCCAACATCTATCATGTCATCGAGATACTTCTTGTAAGCGTCTCTATCAGCCCTCGAGGCATTAGCGGGTGGTTCATTAGGAAGTGGTTGTTCAATGACATATAATTTCCGTTCTTGTTTAAGGACAATCCTCAAGTTACGGAACCAATCAAGAAAATTCAAACCATTCAATTTGTCCTTCTCAAGGACCGATCGCAATGAGAGTGTGCTAGTGTTTGCAGCCATAATATATCTACAACAATTAAATATGCATGTGAGTAAATTTACCATTTTTATATCAATCATTAAAAAGACTTTATTAAATGATATTCCCACTATTATTTCAAAATTAATAACCCTCGTATATTAATTTCGGAAAAACTTTCTCAAAAGTATTTCTAGTAGGTTAAGGATCCATATTTCACCACCTCTTAAGTCAGCTTTGGCTTTACTCTTAAGATTATGGTTATTTAGGTAAGCAACATTTGCTAATTACATCATATGTAACTCCTAATATTTGGTGAACAACTCTTGTTCTAATCATCTTATGATTTATCCAATTTACTTGCCTCTAGGTTTCTAATCCTATTAGAGTAATCTAGTTAAGTCATTAACCAATTTTTAACCAGCGAATATCACTTGTTTATTCTTCGCGCTTAACCAAGATAAATACTAGTACTTCGCTTTGGCAGAACGTACATAGTATTGATCGAGGCCTTAACGAGGGCAAAATTGGAAGGCCATACTGACTTAATATTTTAATAGAGGGATTTTATTAAGGTTGTTGCATCTCACCAATTATGGTCTACTTTAGTCCATTTAGTCTTCTAATCGATCTCATCAATTAATAGGGTTTATTATCTTCAAGTTTTAATATATATAAAAAAATTGGCATGCTTTAGACATCCATAGCATCTCATACATGAATAAATAAAGCAATAAATAAATGCAATAGTTATAGCCCATAAACTAAGGTGGTTCAACCCAAGCCAATGGGAGAACCAAAGGAAACCTAAAGGTGTAAGCCATTTCACAAGCTATCATTCACAATCATTGTCCCACCTTCCTTCTCGTTTGGCCCACAGCAACTCTTCCAAATTACAATATGCAGAAACTCGTTTTGCATACGAGGGAATAAGATGAGAAGAGAAATACAATAGAATAGTAGTAAGGCACGACACGCAGGCCGTATTTGAAAATACAACCTTTTATTGAATAGGTCATTGGGCTATAACTATGCATTTTCAAACACCATGCATGTAAACAAAATAGCATACATAATTCAATGCTTTTTGCTAAGGTGAATTATAAAATATCCTTTCAACCTTTTCGTGGCCCATCAAGTTTATAAATGTCTTTTATTAACAAAACATATTATAATAAGAAGATGGGGGCTGAGGCGGTCGGAGGAAGCGGGCCGAAGGCCCGCGGCCGGAGCCGCCTCAGACCCCCATCCCCAAAATAAGAGATGGGATATCATGGTAGGAGTTGGGGTTGCGGGGGCGAAGCCCCCGCGGTATGGACCAGGGGTGCGGGGGCGGAGCCCCCGCGGTACAAACCGCATATCCCAGTCAAATGAATCCTCATGATTTGATAACTTTTATCAACAGAATCGTTTTTTTTTTTAATGATTTTAATCCTTGAGGTTTCATATCGGAACAACCCTTGTTCCACTAACCAGTTAACTCTTACTGGAAATTGTAAATACCATCGTCGCATCATTATGGATTTGTTAACAGTAATAACATAAAATTGAATAAGCCAAAACACCATGATTAACATTTAATCAATTACCGAAAGGAACAGTTATCAGGTTATGCTTAAACGATTTAAACAATCGAAAATACAATAAGATCAAAACATGAATCTCATAAAATTGCATCACCCAAGTATTTAAACCCGAGTTCGTATCACACAAGTGGCTCTGATACCACTGTTGGAACGCCGGAACCTCATAGCGCAGCAGAATAAAATTAGATCCGGTGATCCAAACCATGGATCCATGTGTGAGGAACGAATCGGGGTGAAATAAAGGTTTCGAAATTACCAAAACTTCAATCTGAGTAGACAGCGACGCCTTGACAACAAGAGTTTTGATCTACTGTCGAATCAAGCCACAACCTTTTCGATGTCGGCCTCTACGTGATCCACCCGGTTTTTACTATGAACGGAAGAAATCTCCAAAACTATTTAGGAGGTTTATTTGCTTGACGGCTGCTAGACCTAACAAGCAATCTCTTAGGGTTTTCACATAAGCTTTGCCTCTTTTAAATACCTTTTATGTTGGGTATCCTTTTAATTGGGCCAATTATAATGGGTATCTTTTTTATTGGGCCCATTATTTGGTATCCTTTTAATACCCTTTTATAATTGGTATCTTTTGAATGTATCATAAGATTAAATAAATACAATAAAGTTTTTAACCGAAAATTATAATTACATTAATTATATTTGAAAATTATAATTACATTAATTATAATAAGGATTTCGGTAAACTATATTTATTTAAATTTATATATGAATCAAATTCATATATTAATAGAATTATGTTGTCATTATGTGTACAACATCCTTGTACATATAATATGTTCAATATTTGATTGCCCAATTAAATTAATTCTTTAATTAATTTAATTCATGTGACAACTAAAAACAATACCAATTATATTTTATTCCGTTCATTTAAACCATAGGGTGTGACCCTGTAGGTTCTTGCAACGTTAGCAGTAATAATAGAACGATTCTAATGTCACAAACAATGAGTGGCATCTAGCAATGCATCATTGCTACCTAAGTTACAAGAAGTCATGATTCCACATAACTTTTGTGATTAACCTTTCATACATTAATCCTTAAGTCCTTTATCTCTGGAATGGACACAAGTCATGGAATAGTCACACTTGTATAGTCCATCCCATGTTTCTTGATATCTTGAGTAGACTATGATATTCAAATTAGTATGACATCTCATGTCAACTTATTTGAGCATGGCCATGCATTTCTAGTCTCACTCAATCAAGTGGCCTAAGATATTACTCCCATTATGTAGGAGGGACTTATCCTATATTGATCAACCATATCCCTCTACATAGATTGTGGTATATCCAACATCAGTCTTTATAGAACAACCAATTACGGTGTACGTTTGACTGTATCAAAATATACAACTCACGATGTTGAGATAATAATTATCTCAAGTCTGAGGATCATATACATATTAATCACTATGAGTAATGTTGTGACAATTACATAATAATCCAATAAACATACTCATAACGGGTCAATCCAATATGTTGTTCTCTAACACACATATTCATGCATTGATTTTGACAATCCACATCAATGACAACTCTTTATCATCAATCAACTACATGTTAGTCTTAATGCATTATTGTTGTCCTAGTCAACAATAATACTCGACTAAGGATCTTTTAAGAATAATCATATTATTCTAAGGACATTATTATAAAACAGTTTATTTGTACACACAGAAAGAAAAACTGAAATAATAATAATGATAACGCTTTATATTAATAAACATGGTAAATTAAGTATGTTATTACAACCATCTCATGATTGGTCTTTGGGCATACTCTTACACGTCGGAGGCTCGATCACACTATCAATCTGATCAATTGGTATAGTTAGAGTGATCAATTTGAGTATGGCATGTATAGGGACTTGGTATTTTGTCAAGTGTCATATTGTTTTGGCCAAATGTGGTGGCTTGTCTTGATGATTGATTCATTTTGTATAAAGCCATGGATGATGGCTAATACTTGTTATTGATATGTGTAAATGGTGATGCTTTTCATGATTGAGCAAATTGCACGGTTGAGTATTTGGTATGTTAATGCATGAATGAGTAGGTTCTTTTTTATGTGGTTTATGTTGGTGCAAGTAAGGTTGGCAAAAGGGGCTTGGTAAATAGCCTTGATTTTGTCCACACGGTCTGCCTTACGGGCGTGTAGTTCAGCCGTCTGTCCCCCTGCACCCTAAGTTGGCAATACAGAATGCCTAGTAGAAACCATACGAGCTGAGGAATGGCCGTGTGTCTCAACCGTGTAGAAGACACGGCCATAGGACATGGGCATGTACCCAGGCCATGTGAAGTCTACACTTGAATTTAGGAATTTAATTTGCCACACGGCCTAAGGACACGGGGTGTGCCTTGGCCGTGTGACCTTATTGGGTTGATGATGTTAGAAATAGAATGTCAAGGTTTTTGCACACAGGTCAAGACATAGGTGTGTCATGGCCGTGTGAGGGACACGGGCCATGGACACGGGCGTGTGCCAGGTCGTGCGAAAACTCCTGTAGGTTCGAATTGAGAAATAAATCCACACGGACATGGGACATGGGTGTGTCCCTATATGCTTAGGCCGTGTGAGTTACATGGCCCTTCAACATGGCCATGCTATCAGGTAACACGGGCGTGTCGCCCGTGTTTTTAGTGACATCTTCCAAAGTTTTCTAAAGAACTCAGTTTGGTCCCGAACTATTTCTAAAGTGTGTTTTGGGCCTCGTAGGCTCATATTTAGTATTTTAAGACAAAGTTTGAAAAGTTTTAAATTTGAACGAACTTTTATGACTTGGAAATGTGTGCTAGTATGTGTTTTAGTAAGGTAATGCCTAGTACCCTGTACCGGCGTCGATTATGGGTAAGGGGTGTTACACAAGGGAGACACGACCGAAACACATGCCCGTGGGGCAGACTATGTGTCACACACGGCCTAGACACACACCTGTGTGTCTACCCGTGTGGACCAAATAAAGGATATTTACCAAGTCATTTGCCACCCTTGTTCACACATACACTTACCAATTCAAAGGCGCAAAACATGTCACACTTAGGCAACCAAACATCCACAATTATGACCAACACATGCCAATACAATATCAACGTCTATCATACTCACAACATTTACTAAGTCACAATTGACTACTTTCAAGATACCTAATTGTACACCACTTTATCATTTCATCAAAAAACCACATTTCCAAACATCTCACATTCATGTCATAATTAACATTTCTATCATTCACCAAGCATCTCATAACCATATCACCAAAGACATTAGCACATATATATTGATACTTAGACTTACTACCATGATAGCCCAAATAAGCTACAAGGACAAATATCAAACAAGCCTTTGACAATCACAAGCCAACACATTGGCTACAATCACAATGACACATTTAACAAAATGACTAAGTCCCTATACATGTCATATACTTAAAATACTTGAAATCACGTATACCCAAAATGATATCTTGATAGTGTGATAGGATCTCCAGTTATCTCCAACCCGAGCTAGCTTAATGACCCTATAAGACATAGGAAAGGAAGGGGGTAAGCTATGTATATAGCTTAGTAAGTTCATATGTAAATAATAAGCAACCTCAACCATACATATATCATACTATCAACATAATGTAAATCCATACGAATGTCATTTAAGTCTCATACGTATAACTTACTCAATCACATCTTACCAAGTGTTTATCATTTCAACAATATGAACACAAATTTTATAATCTACCATAATCTCATGGTTATATTCTGTCACAATGTTTGCTCTATCAACTTATAAGCATAATTTGACATATTCTAGCATTAGCCCAACAACTGTAATCTTTCTGTTGTAACATATTACAACAATTAACAAATCATTTCAAACCACATAATAAACATGCATATTAATTATGAGTATTTACATTTCAAGCATATACTTTAACATCACTCAATTTCCTAAACTCTTATCTTCACATACTTTCATAACCATTCTAATTGGCAATTATGCCAATTTTTCCTTTTTCAGATATCCTGACAAATCACAATTTGCATGAATATAACATGCTATATCTTAACCCAATTTGGCCCGAAAGCCAATCACATAATCATCAATAGAATTTATCATGTATTTCATACATCACAAGTATAGACAAATAATCACAATGTTTTCATAAAATCATTATCGTGGAAATCATGAACTCATAATTTCATGAAGTCAATGTATATAAACTTTACGTACATACTTGTACCAATTCGTAATATTTACATACTCTTTCTCTTCTTTGACATAACCGTTGAATTTCCTGTTAAACCACTCAGAATACTAAAGGATACTCAGCAATCTCATACACATAGTACTGTACCAATGCCATATCCCAGATATGGTCTTACACGAATGTCTCATATTGATGCCATATCCCAGATATGGTCTTACACGAATGTCTCATATTGATGTTGTAACAGTCCGGTTTAGACCCTAGTCAGAACAATGGTTTCGGGACCACAAATCAAGTCAGTAAAATATTTTAATATTATTTTCTGTGTCTGCAGTATATGTTTAAGTATGTGTTAAAGTTCTGTGAGTTAATTTGTTTGTTTGTGTGTTTAATTTGATAAAAGGACTAAATCGCATAAAAGGTAAAAGTAACCTTCTATTTGGATAAGTGTTGAATTTCTAGTGTTCTTATTATGTGAAGTCCTTAAAGGGGTAATAAGCCATTATTAAATATAGTGGATGGCTATGGACGATTATGCCCTTAATGTATATTTGTTTCAAATATTAATTGAAAGGTTAATAAGGTAAATAGATTAATAATATGTTTATAACAAATAAAACATCAAAAAAATGGCCATTTTACTCATCTTCTTGACCGAAAACAATAAAGAAAAGAAAGGAATATGAAGCTAGGCATTTGGCCATAAAACTCTTTGATTAATGTATGATTTTGACTCAGTTTTGATAATTTCTATGTTTTCGTAATTGTTTCTTCGAATACTTTGAAACCCATGCTTAAATTTTGAGAATTGATGAATATTTTGAAATGTGCCATTGATGAATTCGTAAGTTTTATGATGTTTGAGGATGAAATATGAAATATATGTGTTTGATTGACAGTTTGTCTTTGAGTTTTTGATGAATTTAAGTATTTTGGACTTAATTGAGAAAATGATTATTTGAGGGAATAAATTGTGAAATAAATGAAATGTATGGATTGATATGATTATAGTGCATATTCGGCCAACCATGGGTATAAGCAAATTTGGTGTATTTTGTGATTTTGTGAAATAGGGACTAAAATGTCCAAATGTGAAAATGTGAGGGCTAATTTGTAAACTACCCTAAATATGTGTTTTTGGGTTGAATTGAATGAGTTTTTGAATAAATGGATTAAATTTGAATATCTATAGATCAAGAACTGAAGAAAACGAACTTAGATCGCGAAAAGGTGAAAGTTGTCGAATAATCGAATCCGATCGAATATCTGAATCCGAGGTAAGTCGATATACAAATAAATGTATTTGAATTGAACTATTTGTGTATATATGAAATTTGAATTGCTATGAATATCCATTGAGATGGAATGTATGTGAAATCCGAGTTTGCGAATAAGTCGATAAGTTGTTAAAGTCCGAGAAGTCCCGTATGAGCCTAGGAATAGATAGGATTGCATATGTCATCACATAGGTGTCCGGTAAGTGATATCATGTAAGACCACATCAGGGACGTTGGCATTGATTTGAGATTTCATGTAAGACCACGTCTGGAACGTTGGAATCGATATGAGATTTACGTGTAAGACCATGTCTAGGACATTGGCATTGTATTTGATTCGTGTAAGACCCTGTCTGGGATAGAGGCATCGATATCTGGATACATGTAAGACCACATCTGGGACGTAGGCATTGTACAACTATTCCGAGCATTTTGAGTATCCTATTAGATTTCGAACAGTTCAACGGGCAAGTCCGAGAAATGAACGACTATGTGAGTTGTATATCCGTTTCAGGTACGTTTGAAAAGTACATTATGTGTGTATAAAAGGTAAGTGCCTATATGAACTTATTAAGGTGCATATGTGTTTTGAAATGATGAGATAATATGTGAATATATGCTTGAATGAGCTTTGAGTATATGTGATATTTGAGTTAAAGAATGTGGCAAGCTATGGCTAAGCAAATGAGCCAAAGAATATGTGATGAATTTGCAAAGAGAAATACTAATATCATTGTATCAATATGGTTATGTGCATTTTATGCTAAGTTTATTTGTATATGGATTAATAAGCTTTTGAAAGCTTACTTTGTGTGTGTTTGATCTGTTTTATAGATTGTCGAAGCTACTGAAGGCTCAGGGACCGTCGAGGATGTAAGAGTATGCCCAAAGATCAATCATGAGATGGTTGTAATAACATACTTAATTTACCATGTTTATTAATATAAAGCGTTGTCATTATTATTTCAGTTTTTCTTTCTGTGTGTATAGATAAACTATTTTATAATAATGTCCTGAGAATAATATGATTATTCTTAAAAGATCCTTAGTCGAGTATTATTGTTGACTAGGACAATAATAATGCATTAAGACTAACATGTAGTTGATTGATGATAAAGAGTTGTCATTGATATGGAGTGTCAAAATCAATGCATGAATATGTGTGTTAGAGAACAATATATTGGATTGACCCGCTATGAGTATGTTTCTTGGATTATTATGTAATTGTTACAACATTACTCATAGTGATTAATATGTATATGATCCTCAGACTTGAGATCATTATTATCCCAACATTGTGAGTTGTATATTTTGATACAGTCAAACGTACACCGTAACAGGTTGTTTTATAAAGGCTGATGTTGGATATACCACAATCTATGTAGAGGGATATGGTTGATCAATAAAGGATAAGTCCCTTCTACATAATAGGAGTAATATCTTAGGCCACTTGATTGAGTGAGACTAGAAATGCATGGCCATGCTCAAATAAGTTGATATGAGATGTCATACTAATTTGTATATCATAGTCTACTCAAGAAATCAAGAAACATGGGATGGACTATGCAAGTGTGACTATCCCATGACTTGTATCCGTTCCAGAGATAAAGGACTTAAGGATTAATGCATGAAAGGTTAATCACGAAAGGTTATGTCGAATCATGACTTCTTGTAACTTAGGTAGCAATGATGCATTGCTAGATGCCACTCATTGTCTGTGACAATAGAATCGTTCTAGTATTACTGCTAACGTTGCAAGAACCTACAGGGTCACACCCTATGGTTGAAATGAACGGAATAAATTATAATTGGTATTGTGCTTGGTTGTCACATAAATTAAATTAATTAAAGAATTAATTTAATTGGGCAATAAAATATTGAACATATTATATGTACAAGGATGTTGTACACATAATGATAACATAATTTTATTAATATATGAATTTGATTCATATATAAATTTAAATAAATATAGTTTACCGGAATCCTTATTATAATTAATGTAATTATAATTTTCAGATATAATTAATGTAATTATAATTTTCGGTTAAAAACTTTATTGTATTTATTTAATCTTGTAATACATTCAAGAGATACTAATTATAAAAGGCCCAATTAAGAGGATACCTATTATAAAAGGCCCAATGAGAAAGGCACCCATTATAAAAGGTATTAAAAGGAGACAAAACTCAATATGAAAACCCTAAGTGATTGCTTGTTAGGTCTAGCAGCCGTCAAGCAAATAAGCCTCCAAAACAGTTTTGGAGATTTTTTCCGTTCATAGTCAAACCGGGTGGATTACGTAGAGGCCGACATCGGAAAAGGTTGAGGCTTGATTCGACAGTAGATCAAAACTCTTGTTGCCAAGGCGTCGCTGTCTACTCAGATTGAAGTTTTGGTAATTTCGAAACCTTTATTTCACCTCGATTCGTTCCTCACACATGGATCCATGATTTGGATCGCCGGATCTAATTTTATTCTGTTGCGCCATGGGGTACCGGCGAACCAACAGTGGTATCAGAGCCACTTGTGTGATACGAACTCGGGTTTAAATATTTGGGTGATGCAATTGTATGAGATACATGTTTTGATCTTATTATATTTTCGATTGTTTAAATCGTTTAAGCATAATCTGATAATTGTTCCTTTCGGTAATTGATTAAATGTTAATCATGGTGTTGTGGCCTATTCGATTTTTTGTTATTACTGTTAACTATTAACAAATCTGTAATAATGTAGCGGTGGTATTTATAGTTTCCAGTAAGTGTTAACTGGCTAGTGGAACAAGGGTTGTTCCGATATGAAACCTCAAGGATTAAAATCCTAAAAACACGATTTTGTTGATAAAAATTTATCAAATCGTGAGGCTTCATTTGACTGGGGTATGCGATTCGCGCCGCGGGGGCTCCGCCCCCGCACCCTCCCGGGATAGGGATCTGAGGATAGCTCTGGCCGCGGGCCTTCGGCCCGCTTCCTCCAACATCCTCAGACCCCCGCAAAAAAATTTGTTAATAAAAGAAATTTATAAACTTGATGGGCCAGAAAAGGTTGAAAGGATATTTTATAATTCACCTTAGCAAAAAAAATGCGTTGAATTATGTATGCTATTTTTGACATGCACGGTGTTTGAAAATGCATAGTTATAGCCCAATGACCCATTCGATAACAGGTTGTATTTTTTTAAAAATACGGCCTGCGTGTCGTGCCTTACTACTATTCTCTTGTATTTCCCTTCTCATCTTATTCCCTCGTATGTAAAACGAGTTTCTGCATATTGTAATTTGCAAGAGTTGCTGTGGGCCAAACAAGAAGGAAGGTGGGACAATGATTGTGAATGATAGCTTGTGAAAGGGCTTACACCTTTAGGTTTCCTTTTGGTTTTCCCATTGGCTTGAGTTGAACCACTTTAGTTTATGGGCTATAACTATTGCATTTATTTATTGCTTTATTTATTCATGTATGAGATGCTATGGATGATAATAAACCCTATTAATTGATGAGATCGATTAGAAGACTAAATGGGCTAAAGTAGACCATAATTGGTGAGATGCAACAACCTTAATAAAATCCCTCTATTAAAATATTAAGTCAACATGGCCTTCCAATTTTGCCCTCGTTAAGGCCTCGATCAATACGATGTAGGTTCTGCCAAAGCGAAGTACTAGTATTTATCATGGTTAAACGCGAAGAATAAACAAGTGATATTCGCTGGTTAAAAAATTGGTTAATGACTTAACTAGGTTACTCTAATAGGATTAGAAACCTAGAGGCAAGTAAATTGGATAAATCATAAGATGATTAGAACAAGAGTTGTTCATCAAATATTAGGAGTTACATATGATGTAATTAGCAAATGTTGCTTACCTAAATAACCATAATCTTAAGAGTAAAGCCAAAGCTGACTTAAGAGGTGGTGAAATATGGATCCTTAACCTACTAGAAATACTTTTGAGAAAGTTTTTCCGAAATTAATATACGAGGGTTATTAATTTTGAAATAAAATAGTGGGAATATCATTTAATAAAGTCTTGTTAATGATTGATATAATATTGGTAAATTTACTCACATGCATATTTAATTGTTGTAGATATATTATGGCTGCAAACACTAGCACACTCTCATTGCGATCGGTCCTTGAGAAGGACAAATTGAATGGTTTGAATTTTCTTGATTGGTTCCGTAACTTGAGGATTGTCCTTAAACAAGAACAGAAATTATATGTCATTGAACAACCACTTCCTAATGAACCACCCGCTAATGCCTCGAGGATTGATAGAGATGCTTACAAGAAGTATCTCGATGACATGATAGATGTTGGATGTCTTATGCTTGCCACTATGAATCCTGAACTTCAGAAGCAACATGAGGACATGGTTGCTTATGATATGATCGAGCACCTGAAAGAACTTTATCAGGGACAAGCACGGTAAGAGAGGTTTGATATCTCTAAGGCCTTATTCCAATGTAAGTTGGCTGAAGGAAGCCCAGTAGGACCTCATGTCCTTAAGATGATTGGCTATATTGAAAGCCTGTCTAAGCTTGGGTTTCCATTGAGCCAAGAGTTGGCCACTGATGTTATTTTACAATCGTTGTCGGATAGCTACAGCTAGTTTGTCCTCAATTTCAATATGAATGAAATTGACAAGACTCTACTACAATTGCTCAGTATGTTACGAACTGCTGAAGGCAACTTGAAAAAGGTTGGACCCAAGCCCATACTGATGGTCCGTAATAACAAGGGCAAGGGAAAGGCCAAAGTTCAAACAAAGCCCAAGGGCAAATGTAAGCCCAAATTTGGAAAAGGAAAGGTTGCACTGAAACCTAAAGGTGGGGTGTCTAAGGAAGGAAACTGTTTTCATTGTGGTGTGACTGGACATTGGAAACGGAACTGCCCTGCCTATCTTGAAGAAGTCAAGAAGGTTAAAGCAAGCGGAATGTCTGCTTCAGGTATTTATGTTATTGATATTAATTTATCAACTACTACTTCTTGAGTATTAGATACTGGTTGTGGTTCTCATATTTGTACTTCTGTACAGGGACTACAAAAGAGTAGGACTTTGGCTAGAGGAGATGTAGACCTACGAGTTGGAAATGGAGCAAAAGTTGCTGCATTAGTTGTGGGAACATATACTTTATCTTTGCCTAGTGGACTTGATTTATGTTTAGAGGATTGTTATTTTGTGCCCAGTTTGACTAAAAACATTATTTCAATTTCTTGTTTAGACAAAATTGGTTTTGAGATAATTATTAAGAATAATTGTTGTTCATTTTATCTCAATAATGTTTTCTATGGTTCGGCACAATTGATTAATGGCCTCTATATTTTAGATCAAACGAATCCCATTTACAACATAAATACTAAAAGATCTAAAATAAATGACTCAAATCAAACTTATCTTTGGCATTGTCGTTTGGGCCACATAAGTGAGAAACGCATATCCAAACTCCATAGAGATGGTCTCTTGAATTCATTTGTTTTTGAACAATTTGAAGTATGTGAATCTTGCTTATTGGGAAAAATGACTAAATCTCCTTTTTCTGGAAAAGGTGAACGAGCTAGTGATTTATTGGGCCTAATACATTCTGATGTATGTGGACCAATAAATACACAGGCCAGAAGTGGATTTCACTACTTCATTACTTTCACTGATGATTTCAGTAGATATGGGTATGTTTATCTCATGCGCCATAAGTCTGAGTCCCTTGAAAAGTTCAAGGAATTTAAAAATGAAGTACAAAATCAATTAGGCAAAACTATCAAGTCACTTCGATCTGATCGAGGTGGAGAGTATTTGAGCCTAGAGTTTGATGATCTTTTGAAAGAATGTGGGATTGTCTCACAACTTACTCCTCCTGGTACTCCTCAATGGAATGGAGTATCTGAGAGAAGAAATCGAACTTTGTTAGACATGGTTCGATCCATGATGAGTCATGCTGATCTACCGACTTCCTTTTGGGGACATGCACTTGAGACTGCTGCCTTCACACTAAATCGTGTTCCATCTAAATCGGTTCAAAAGACGCCATATGAGATGTGGACTGGGAAACGTCCTAGTATGTCCTTTATGAAAATTTGGGGTTGTGAAGCTTATGTTAAACGTCAGATGTCTACTAAGCTTGAACCCAAATCTGAAAGGTGTATTTTTGTGGGGTATCCAAAAGAAACCAAAGGATATTATTTTTTTAATCCCACTGAGAACAAAATTTTTGTTGCTCGGACTGGTGTCTTCCTAGAGAAAGAATTTACTTCTAGAAGAGGAAGTGGGAGAAAGATTGAACTTGAAGAAATTCAAGAATCACAAGATACCACTGAACCAGAGATTGAACAAAACCAAATTCCACAAGAAATTGAGGAACAAACAACTGCTATAGAAACACAACCACCGCGCAGATCTTTAAGAGAACGCCGTGCACCTGAGAGATATGGATTTCTCATTACAACGCATGGTGACGTTCTTCTTATAGATCAAGATGAGCCTAGGACTTATCAAGAAGCGGTGACGAGCCCAGACTCTGAGAAATGGCTTGAGGCCATGAGATCTGAGATGGATTCCATGTATGAAAACCAAGTATGGACTTTGATTGACCCACCCGAAGGGGTTAAACCTATAGGGTGCAAATGGGTTTTCAAAAAGAAAATAGACATGGATGGTAATGTACAAACATACAAAGGGCGATTACTCGCTAAAGGTTTTCGCCAAATTCATGGTGTTGACTATGATGAAACCTTTTCTCCTGTAGCTATGTTTAAATCCATCAGGATCTTGCTCGCCATAGCTGCATTTCATGATTATGAAATCTGGCAGATGGACGTCAAAACAGCTTTCCTTAACGGGAAACTTGAAGAGGATGTGTATATGACATAACCTGAAGGTTTTGTAAATCCAAAGGATGCTAGAAAGATATGTAAGCTACAAAGATCCATTTATGGATTAAAGCAAGCTTCTCGAAGTTGGAATATTCATTTTAACGATGCAATCAAAGAGTTTGGTTTTATCAAAAATGAAGATGAACCATGTGTTTAGAAGAAAGTTAGTGGGAGCACTATCACATTCTTGGTACTATATGTGGATGACATACTTATCATGGGAAATGACATACCTACCTTGCAGTCTATTAAGACTTGGTTAAGAAGTTGTTTTTCTATGAAGGACTTGGGCGAAGCCACTTATATCTTAGGAGTCAAGATCTATAGAGATAGATCAAGACGACTACTAGGTCTAAGCCAAAGTACATACATAGATAAAGTACTGAAAAGGTTCAGTATGGAAGAATCTAAAAGAGGATTCCTACCTATGAGACATGGTATTTCACTCTCGAAGGAAATGTGTCCTTCAACTCCACAAGAGAGAGAACGTATGAGTAAAATTCCATATGCTTCCGCTATTGGATCTATCATGTATGCTATGTTATGTACCCGTCCAGATGTCTCGTATGCCTTAAGTATGACGAGCAAGTATCAAGTAGATCCCGGTGAAGGTCACTGGACCACAGTCAAGAGTATCCTTAAGTACTTAAAAAGAACTAAGGATACGTTCCTATTATATGGAGGTGAGGAAGAGTTAAGTGTAAAAGGTTACACTGATGCCAGCTTCCAAACCGACAAGGATGATTCTCGATCGCAATCAGGTTTTGTGTTTTGCCTTAATGGTGGTGCTGTGAGCTGGAAGAGTTCAAAGCAAAGTACAGTAGCCGATTCTACAACAGAGGCCGAGTATATTGCAGCCAGTGAGGCAGCAAAGAAGCAGTTTGGATCAAGAAGTTCATTACTGGACTAAGGGTTGTGCCTAGCATATCAGATGCTATAGAACTCCGATGTGATAACAATGGAGCTATTGCACAAGCTAAAGAACCCAGATCTCACCAGCGATCCAAACATATACTTAGACGCTACCATCTTATTCGAGAGATTATCGATCGAGGGGATGTAGAGATATGCAGAGTACCTTCAGATGATAACATCGCTGATCCCCTGACCAAGCCTCTGACACAGCAGAAGCATGATCGTCACACTAAGTCACTTGGTATTAGATATATGAGTGATTGGTCTTAGTGCTAGTGGGAGATTGTAAGAGTATGCCCAAAGATCAATCATGAGATGGTTGTAATAACATACTTAATTTACCATGTTTATTAATATAAAGCGTTGTCATTATTATTTCAGTTTTTCTTTCTGTGTGTATAGATAAACTATTTTATAATAATGTCCTGAGAATAATATGATTATTCTTAAAAGATCCTTAGTCGAGTATTATTGTTGACTAGGACAATAATAATGCATTAAGACTAACATGTAGTTGATTGATGATAAAGAGTTGTCATTGATATGGAGTGTCAAAATCAATGCATGAATATGTGTGTTAGAGAACAATATATTGGATTGACCCGCTATGAGTATGTTTCTTGGATTATTATGTAATTGTCACAACATTACTCATAGTGATTAATATGTATATGATCCTCAGACTTGAGATCATTATTATCCCAACATCGTGAGTTGTATATTTTGATACAGTCAAACGTACACCGTAACAGGTTGTTTTATAAAGGCTGATGTTGGATATACCACAATCTATGTAGAGGGATATGGTTGATCAATAAAGGATAAGTCCCTTCTACATAATAGGAGTAATATCTTAGGCCACTTGATTGAGTGAGACTAGAAATGCATGGCCATGCTCAAATAAGTTGATATGAGATGTCATACTAATTTGTATATCATAGTCTACTCAAGATATCAAGAAACATGGGATGGACTATGCAAGTGTGACTATCCCATGACTTGTATCCGTTCCAGAGATAAAGGACTTAAGGATTAATGCATGAAAGGTTAATCACGAAAGGTTATGTCGAATCATGACTTCTTGTAACTTAGGTAGCAATGATGCATTGCTAGATGCCACTCATTGTCTGTGACAATAGAATCGTTCTAGTATTACTGCTAACGTTACAAGAACCTACAGGGTCACACCCTATGGTTGAAATGAACGGAATAAATTATAATTGGTATTGTGCTTGGTTGTCACATAAATTAAATTAATTAAAGAATTAATTTAATTGGGCAATAAAATATTGAACATATTATATGTACAAGGATGTTGTACACATAATGATAACATAATTTTATTAATATATGAATTTGATTCATATATAAATTTAAATAAATATAGTTTACCGGAATCCTTATTATAATTAATGTAATTATAATTTTCGGTTAAAAACTTTATTGTATTTATTTAATCTTGTAATACATTCAAGAGATACCAATTATAAAAGGCCCAATTAAGAGGATACCTATTATAAAAGGCCCAATGAGAAAGGCACCCATTATAAAAGGTATTAAAAGGAGACAAAACTCAATATGAAAACCCTAAGTGATTGCTTGTTAGGTCTAGCAGCCGTCAAGCAAATAAGCCTCCAAAACAGTTTTGGAGATTTTTTCCGTTTATAGTCAAACCGGGTGGATTACGTAGAGGCCGACATCGGAAAAGGTTAAGGCTTGATTCGACAGTAGATCAAAACTCTTGTTGCCAAGGCGTCGCTGTCTACTCAGATTGAAGTTTTGGTAATTTCGAAACCTTTATTTCACCTCGATTCGTTCCTCACACATGGATCCATGATTTGGATCGCCGGATCTAATTTTATTCTGTTGCGCCATGGGGTACCGGCGAACCAACAGAGGATTGTCATCACAGTACTCAAACTCATTTTGGTAGATTTGAATGTGTATATAGCTAAATATGGCATGTATTGGCTAGTTGTTTTGGGAAAATTGTTTGAGTTATGAAAATAGCCATGTGATGTGGCTAGATAAATGTTGAAAATATGCATGTGTAGATTTGGTATATGATGCATATTACGGTATGGCTTGATGGAAATGAAAATGTCTTATGAATGGTAAGCTTAGTGATGGATTGATGCTATTGTGATCTAGTGATATTGTGGATGAATCATGCTTGGTTATGCATGTGTTTTGGTTGTGCAATTTGGTATATAAGTTGACATGATTAGTAATGAGATTGGATGGGATGATATGTTGATCTTTTGACATGTATTTGGTTGCCAAATTGTGTGTGAAAATAGGCTTGTATGTGCTTGTAGGTATGACCCAAGTGTGGGTGGAATTTTGGCCTTGAAAATGGCCTATAAGTGCCCACACGGTTGAGCACACGAGCGTGTGGCTCGACCGTGTCCCTCGTGGTTGAAATTCAAAACAAGTCAGGATTGACCACAAGCTAGGCACACGGGTATGTGACTGGCCGTGTGGTGAAGTCAGTAGCGACCACGGGTGAGGGACACGGGTGTGTCCACAACCGTGTGGACAAATCAGTATGTATGCCCTGTTTTGACACGGCTTAGACACACGGGCGTGTCTGAAGGCCGTGGGAGGCACACGGCCTGCCCACTCAGGCGTGTGACGTCTGTAACTTTGAAAAAGTTTTAAATTTCTGAGAATTTTCGTATGTGTTTGGCTTAGTCTCGGCCCTATCCTAAAGCATGTTTGAGGTCTCGTAGACCTACTTAAGGGACACTTTGATGTGATTGACCTAGCTATGATATGAGATGTCTGTAAAAGTTTCCGAACTGTCCAGTAGCGCTTTTAACTCTATACTGGCGATGGTTACGGGTTAGGGGTGTTACAGATGCCATATCCCAGATATGGTCTTACACATAATCTCAGTAACCCTAATGTCATGACATTTATATCCTATCTATTCCTAAGGTTCAACCGGGACTTTCGTTGTACCGAATCTCTGTTGGTCATTTCCGTAGTATCATACTCAATAGCATTCACATTTCATTTCAATAATATAACATTTACCATAATTATATCAATTAATCATTTATGCACATATAATTTAATGCTTATTAAACATACGAACTTACCTCGACATAAAAAATGGCGAAAAGGACTAAATCGTCAAATACTCGTTTTTCAATCTTTCTAGGTCCAAACCTCATTTTTCTTGATCTATAATATCACATTTAACTTATTCAATCATTATACAATTCAAAATAGCACAAAATCACATTATGGAAAAATTATATTTTTGCCCCTAAAGTTTGACATTTTTACAATTTAGTCCCTAGGCTCGTAAAATGAATTTCATTCAATTTCTTCAAAGCCCAAGCTTGGCTGAACCTATTTCATGCTCATAACAGTCCAAAATGTTTCATTTATTCACACCTTTACTACTCATTTTACAACTTTTACAAACAAGTCATTTTTGACGTTTTTACCGAAAATCACTTAGCAAAAGTCGTTTATTCAACATCAAATTTGCATAATCTACCATTAAACATCAAAATACGCAAATATCCAACATGGTCCAAACCCTAGACCTTGATCTTTTCTAAAATTAGTGGTAGAAATAGGTAGATCTTGTTACGAGGATTTCAAAAATGAAAAAATCATTAAAAACGAGGCTAGAATGGACTTACAATTGAGCTTGGAAGCTTAGAAAACCCTAGCTATGTCTTCTCCATGCAATTTTTGGCCATGGGGTAGAAGATGGACAAAAATTGGCTTTTAATTTGGCTTTTTAATTCATTTATTAACCAAATGACCAAAATGCCCTTAACTTAAAACATAACAATTCTCTTACTTCATGTCTATTTTTGTCCACTAACTTAACAAATGGCCTAATTACCATCTAAGGACCTTCAATTTTAAATTTCATAGCAATTAGACACCTCTAGCATGTAGAACTTAACTTTTGCACTTTTTTTACAATTTAGTCCTTTTGACTAAATTGAGTGGCCAATCGTCAAAACTTTTGAATGAAATTTTCACGAAACAATTCCATAAAATTGTATATCATAAAAATATAATAAGAACAAATTTTACTGCATCGGATGTGTGGTCCCAAAACCACTGTTCCGACTAGACCCAAAACCGGGCTGTTACAGTTTTCATTTTTAATTTAGATTTTGACTGCCATTTAAATGATTTTCTAACTGCCAAACACGATATAACTTGGTTTTCACTAAAACAAAGGTTTTCTAAAATCTCAAACGGTTTCCTAAAAGCAACGATTTTCCTAAGCTTCCGCTAAAATTGATACATTTTAGGGCAAGTTGATTAATGGAATATATGATTTGAAATAAATGAAAGCAATCAAAGGTTTATAAGCTTAAATATTTTATCGAGTTAGCTACGTTTTCAAAATTCCTTCCATGTGACATCGTCAGATTCGGCCATAACGTCTAGGCCGGGTTTGGGGTGTTACAAATATATGCCCCATATCAATTATATGAAAACCAAGTCAAAATTGTTACATTTTTTATTTTTAATTTTTTTGGACAAAGGTCATGAGAATCAAGTTAAGAACACTCTCAAAGTGAAGGTGAAGGATCTGATCCTCCTCGTCATTCCACTAATTGGTGAAAACTAAATTGTACCACTACCACTATTTGTAAGGTTTCTTTTTTAAGAATATTTTCGTTCATGTTTTAATTTTAATGATATTAAAACATTTAAAAAGATCTATAGATAAATGAATGAAGTATGAAAAGACTAGGCTACTCGTACTTCTGGGAATTGGAGCTGCTAGCTCGCATTCGTAACCAAAACGAACCAAGGAATTTCGTAGTGGCTAAAAATTGACTTTTAAGTCTACGGATATTGATATCCTGAATTACGAACATTATGGGAAAATACACCTTGGTGAATGTTGGAAGCTAACCTGGGCTTGTTTTCGTTGTGGATCTATAAAGCATTTTGCTCGAGAGTGTCCAAAGAATGAGAATGCTACTCATGTTTCTTCTCAGAGGTCTATGCCTGCATCTAGGGGCTGTGGAACAAATCGCGGTGGTTCTTTTGCTAGAAGTGGTGCTAGAAAGGGAAGCAACACTGTTACTCACCAGGCAGAAGCCAGAGCGCCAGCACAAGCTTATGTTGTACGGACACGTGAGGATGGTGATGCTACTGACGTTGTGGCATGTATCTTTTTATTGCATTTAGAACTTTTTTATGCTTTATAGACTCGAGATCTTCACACTCATATCTTAATGTTGAATTAGTTAAATCGGGAAGTTTAAAAGCAGAGACGTCTAGAGTATCGATAGTTGTGTCAAGTCCTTTGCGATAGTTCATAACAGTGGATCAGGTGTGTAGGCAATATCCATTAGAAATACAGAATATAACCTTCCCTGTGGATTTGTTGATAATGCCATTTGGTGACTTTGATTTAATATGGGAATGGATTAGCTTACTGAACATGGAGTGATTCTGGATTGTCGTAAAAAGAAATTTGTGGTTCAGAGTGAAGATAGTAGTATAATTGAAGTGAATGATGTTCAAAAGAATGGGTCAATTCGTATCATTTCGACAATTCGAGCTAATAGACTTCTCAATCAAGGCTATAAGACTTTTCTAGCCTATGTTATCAACTCGAATTCTGGCGATAGAGAGAGTAGTAAGATTTGCGCTGTTTGTGAATTTCCTGATGTGTTTCCCGAGGAATTACTGGATTACCACCAGATCAATATGTTGAATTTGCAGTTGAAGTATTTCTTGGTACTGCTCCGGTGTTGTCTCCTTATCGTATAACACCCATAGAGCTGAAAGAATTGAAGGTGCAATTGCAAGATTTGCTGGATCGTGGCTTTATACGCCCTAGCATATCACCCTGGGGAGATCCAGTGTTATTCGTTCCAAAGAAAGATGGCTCGATGCGACTCTGTATAGACTATTGACAATTGAATAAATTGACGATTAAGAATAAGTACCCCCTACCTTATATCGGTGACTTGTTTGATCAATTAAAAGGAGCTTCTATCTTTTCTAAGATTGACTTGAGATTGGGTTACTATCAGTTGAAAGTGAAAGATAGTGATGTATAAGATGGCATTTTGTACGCGTTATGGCCACTATGAATTTTTTGTAATGCCATTTGGGCTGACTAATACTCCAACATCATTCATGGATCTCATGAACCATATTTTCCAACCGTATTTGGATCAATTTGTAGTAGTTTTCATTGACGACATCTTGATCTATTCAAAATTCGAATCTGAGCATGATTAACACCTCAGAATTATTTTGCAAGTGTTACGAGAGAAATAGTTATATGGAAAGCTTAGCAAGTGTGAATTTTGATTATCAGAAGTTGTGTTTTTTGGACATGTTATCTTGGCAGATGGAGTTAGAGTTGTCTTGAAAAAGATTGAAGCCATTGTTTCATAGTTTTTTTGGTTTGGTTGGTTATTACAGAAGATTTTCAAATGGATTTGCGAAGATAGCTTTACCGATGACAAAGCTGTTGCATAAAAATGTTCAATTCATTTAAAGCAATGAATGTCAGAGAGTTTCAAGAAATTAAAACAGATGTTGATAGAGGCGTCAGTTATAACTCTATCTGAACCGTGAAAAGATTTTGTGATCTACAGTGATGTCTCATTGAGTGGCCTCGGTTGTGTCTTGATACAAGATGAAAAAATGATTGCGTATGTGTCTCGTCAACTAAAAAAGCATGACTTAGAGTTGGCTACTACGATCTTTGCTCTAAAGATCTAGAGACACTATTTGTTCAGTGAAAAATGTCACATCTATACCGATCACAAGAGTCTTAAATACCTCCTATCACAAAATGAGTTGAATTTGAGACAACAACGTTCGGTCAAGCTTCTAAAAGATTGCGATTGTGTTATTGATTACCATCCCGATAAAGCTAATGTTGTAGCTGACGCGTTGAGCAGGAAGACAGCCATTGAGTTACGAGCGATGTTTGCTCAACTTAGTGTCAATGATGATGGAAGCTTGTTGGCTGAGTTGAAGGTCAAACCGGTATTGTTTGATCAAATTAAAGTAACACAGTTAGATGATGACAAGTTAGCGAAGAAAAGAGACATGGTTCAAAATGACACACTAGAAAGTTTCAGTATTGGTGATTGTGATTGTTTGAGATTTCAAAATCAAATATGTGTTTTAAATGTTGTAGAATTAAAAGAGTTGATACTTTGCGAAGCTCATGATAGTCCTTTTGCTTTGCATCCTGGAGAAACAAAAATCTATCATTACCTGTAAGAAGTGTATTGGTGGCCAGGAATGAAAAGAGATGTAGTTGAGTTCATAGCTAAATGCTTAACTTGTCAACAAGTTAAGGTAGAATATCAGGTTCCTACAAGATTACTTCAACCCATTTCTATTCCTAAGTGGAAATAGGAACGCATCACGGTGGATTTTGTAACAGGATTACATTTATCTCCAAGCAAGAAAAATGTTGTGTGGGTGATTGTTGTTCGACTTACAAAATTGGCTCATTTTATTGCAGTTAAGACTGATTGGTCACTTCAAAAACTTACTGAAGTTTACATTCAGGAAATTGTGAGATTACACAGTGTCCCTATGTCAATTATCATTAATCGAGATTTGCATTTCATTTCGAGATTTTGGAAAATTTTGCATGAATCACTTGGTATGAGACTCAATTTCAGCACAACTTTTCACCCGTAGATAGACGAACAATTTGAACATGTTATTCAGATTTTGGAAGATATGTTTCGCACTTGTGTAATTGATTTTGAATCAGGTTGGGAACATTAATTACCTTTTGCCGAATCCGTATACAACAATAGTTTCCAGTAGAGTATTCAAATGGCCCTGTACGAAGACTTATATGGTCGTAGGTGTCGAACACCTGTTTGTTGGATGGAATTGTGTGAAAAAAAGTTTTCGGGTCGAAATTGATTCAAGAAGTGGAAGACATTGTTAAGATGATCTGAGATAGATTGAAAATAGCTTTTGATAAACAGAAATCTTACACAGACTTGAAACATAGAGATATTGAGTTTGCTGTTGGTGATAAGGTGTTTCTAAAAGTGTTACCTTGGAAGAAAAATCTGTGATTTGGTAGAAAAGAGAAGTTATGTAACACCCCTTACCCGTCTTCTATGCCAGAACTGGGCACGAGGCATTATTGGATTTATTCTACTTAATCACACAACTTTAGTCTATAAACTTTCAGTCCTAACTTGACATGTCTTTATTGCTAGCACAATAGCCTCATTAAGGACCTACGAGACCTTAAACATCCATACGAGGGGTTTCGGAACCAGACCGGAAACTTTCGCGATTCAAAAAAAATTCACCTAAACAGGGGCCACACGCCCGTGTGAAATGGGACATGCCCATGTGGGCAGGCCGTGTGGTCACACACGCCCATGTCCCTACCCCGTGTGGGGTTTTGTTTCATTTTGAACCGACAGGGGTTTTCACACGGTCAGACACACGCCCGTGTTCTTGGCCCGTGTGCTCCACATGGCCTAGACACGCCCGTGTCCTTGCCTGTGTGTAAAAATCTGGGTATTCTATTTGTGACGTCAACAACCTTATAAAGGTCACACGGCCTAGGCACACGCCTATGTGGGCAGCCCGTGGTCAACACTGACTTACAATACCAACTTGCAAGGGACACACGGCCAAGTCACACACCCATGGGGCTGACCGTGTGTCATACACGGACTAGACACACGCCCGTGTGCCTACCCGTGTGGACAAGAACAAGGCTATTTGCCAAGTTCTTTTTATCCTCCTAATTTACACAATATGGATCCATTCAACATATCACCAAACAATTCATATTTGCAATATAAACTTCCATGAATAACTCCATCTTTTCATATATATAACAAAAAGAGCCAACAACTATGGCCGTATACAGAAGAGTTTCTCATTAAATGGCCAACATACATTTGGCCAAAATAACAAAACAATAAACCTAGTCTAGCCCCTATACATGCCATACTCAAAATCACTAAGTATAGATATACCGAGGTGAGCTGATAGTGTGGGCGACCTTCTGGTTATCTGCGTATCCCGACTCGGCTCTTAAACTCTATAAAATAAGGGAAAAGAAAGGGGAGTAAGCTTTAAGCTTAGTAAGTTTACATGTAAACAAATAGCATTATAGTATGTGCTAAAGAATAAATAGCATTACATACTAAACAAGAACAATCCACATTCATAATCATGCTTACTCATGTCCTCTCTTACCACTTTCCAACCACATCACAAGCTTAGTACTCACATTCATTAACATACATCCCTACACTTAGCACCATAAAGTCACATGACACAACACCTCATAATTTCTCAATAAGCCATTCATACTACCTATACTCGGTGGTTTCGCACTTAGCCCACCATCAATCTCTAATAGAGTGGAATCGCACAAAGCCCACCAAAAAGGATAGTTACGCTGATATCGCACATAGCCCACCAAATGATAAATAAACGATGGTATCGCATATAGCCCATCGTAGTTACATAGTAAGGTGGTATCACACTTAGCCCACCGTTAAGTGTTGTCATTACACATTTACATATCTATTTCGTAATTCATACGATAATTATTTAATAACTACCAAATTCAATCCACTTGAACCAAACATGTTCTCAATCATGTCATGTACTAATTAGAAACAACAATGTGTATATAAAAATGCATCGTTTACACATAAACTTACCTCGGTGCAAAACTTATCGATTTGCGGTTTAATCCGTAACCTTACCTTTTCCTCGGTCAAGGTTAATTCCACGTTCTTCTCGATCTATAACAATAAAATTCAACCATTTAGATCATTCAATGATCATGATGCATCAAAATCTACACTTGGGCAAAGATGACCATTTTCCCCTTGCACCATGGCAAAATTATGATTTTGCCCCTAGGCTTGTAAACCGTTTTTCAACTCACTATAGCACCCCTAATCCGTATCCATCACCGGATTAAAATTAGAGGCATTACCGATCAAACACAACTTAGAACATGCATTTATTATTTTTCATGCTTCGTAAATAACCACATTAAAACAATTTTTCCTATTAAAAATTTGAAGTTTAATACACCCATATTCATCTCATTTACATATTAAATGAATCACATTACATTACGAAACATATATCGAACATATCTTAAATCCAACTTTTCAGAAGTTGATTACATAACATAGAACTTAAATACATGAGCTTATTAAACCAAATATTTCACATCATAATGCTTATTGACCTTTAACAAATTTGGCGTAAATGACTTCACCAAATGGTCAAGTATAAATCTTAAACATCATAGTCATATGCGCATTTAACAAGATCAGAAATGAGCCTAATTAACTAACTCCTCAAGCCTAATATATATATAATTATTAGCCAAGTCAAACCTAATCAAAATAGCCAATCCACAAACAATTATATCATAGACATATACATTTAATTCTCTAAAGGTTAAACATTATAAACATGCATTTTATAACCTAATTCTTATCTCACGAAATGACCAAATCAAATACATATTCATAAGACATACACGTTACTTAGCTAATATATTACATACCATGATTTAATCATGTATCCATCATTTACCCCATTGCTCATGCCATATGATATACTATGCTTACCATTACCTATTGCCGAATTCATATGGATTCAATACACTCCATCAAACCAATGTACACCCTAATAAATTTGCATGCACATAATCGAACCAAAATAATCATATAACTAATCCAAAATACATATGTACAACTAATTCTTTACCATATAATAAATTCTCAATTTAACTCTCCCATGTTCAACCCAAAAATAATCACAAACATTTTCATTACTCATTATCGAATCACATAATCATGAAAAACATGCATCAAAGCCACATTCTTCTTCAAAGCATGACATAAACGTATATTATACCAAAGATTTAACAAACTATCAACATTAACATTTAAAACAAGCCAATTTCGCATGGCTTTTATACATTAACAAAATATCATTCACATAATAAACTAGCCTATACATGCCTTAAGTTCAAAAGTCCAAACTTTAATAATACCAAAGTGAGCTGATAGTGTGAATGACTTCAGTGACAATCCCCTGAGCCCGTAGCTTGATCAAAATCTATAAAATAGAACAATGAACACACACGGAGTAAGCTAACTAGCTTAGTAAGTCTTAAGCAACTATTTTATAACATTCAAACATCCAAGCATTTTTAAACAATCAGTTCATGGCATTGTATATAAAATAATTCAACTTATAAATTTACCATAGCTAAATATCATTAACTCTCTTAACCTAACAATTTTCATTTTGTTACCAAAGTACACCATTCACCGAAATTATATACACATATCTATGTATATAAGTAAACTACATGAACATCTCTAACCACTCTTATGCTTTCAAGAAACCAATATCCACATAGTATAGTTTATATACAAATTCCAACAACCAAATGTACAACAGATTTCTTTCATCATTTTATTTGCTCACTAGCATCATATATAACATATAAGTATGAAAAACACATACCTTATGGCCGAATTAACAAGATTCATTTTCAAAAGCTTAAGCTTACTCGATTTGTTTCATGACTTTATAAATTCGTAGTCTAAGCTCAGAATTTCAACTCACCGGTATAAAACCTACTAGGCATTAGCCCGAATCACACTCACCGACACTAGGCCTGCTAGACCCAAGGTCTGAGATTTTAAACACCGGCATTTAGCCTGCTAGGCAATAAGCCCGATATATTTCACCGGCACAAGGCCTTCTAGGCAATAAGCCCGAATATTCATATTACCGAACCAACTCATTCACATTACACATAATCAATATCACAATATCACATACAATTCACATCCTTACACGTAGTGAACTCAATTAATTCAATTACATATCATTACTAAATTCCTTTAATACATTCGGCTTTGACATATTTCAATCCACAAATTCATAATTCAGCATGCATACTAGGTTATAATCGATATTTACGATATTAACTTGCTTAAAGTCTTACCTCAGATATCGTCGGACGTCGAGAACCGGCTATTCGTTAACTTTCGCCTTTCCCCAATCCAAGTCCGTTTTTCTTTGTTCTTGATCTAAACATATTCAATTTGAGCTCATTCAAACACATTTCATTTCAATTTAATCCAAAAACACTTAGATGGGCAAATTACCATTTTACCCCTGGCATTTACAACTTTTACAATTTAGTCCCTATTGCACAAAACACAAAATACACATAATTTGGAACTACTCCTTTAAGGCCGAATCTTCCCCACACTCATACAAGTCCCTACATTTCATTTATTTTGCATTTTAACCCCTCAAAGATTTATTTTCTTAATTTAGCCCAAAATACTCTAATTCACCAAAATTTCCAATTCAAAACATATTAATTTCATACATACTTTAAATATTTTTCCATCAAATAATACAAAGCACAAACATTTATCCATAGTCGAATATCAAACATGCTCAAATTCAAAAATTCTAACATGGGTCGACTTGTATTCGAAGCAACGATCTCAAAAATGTAAAAATTAACATAAACCGAACTAATCACATACCTTAATTTAGCAAAATAAATGCCGAACTAAGCTTGGCTATTTTATTTTCTTCTCTTGCATGTATTCGGCCAAGGAAAGATGAACAAACATGGCCTATTTTGTGTTTTAATTAACATATATACTAACTATTTGTTTGATTACTAATTTAACGTTCCTTTATAAAATAACTAATATTAATACATAAGGTTATTTGTTTACATAACTGCCACTAAGTTAGAAAATGGGATTTTTGCCCTTTTAGGACTTCATATTAAAAAGCCACTAACAAATAAGCACTTTTCACTATAGTTTGTAACTTTTACAATTTACGCGATTAAGTCCTTTTATTTAATTAAGCACACAAACAATCAAATTTTCATATGAAACTTTCACACATAATAATTCACATATAATATACACAGAAAATAATATTTAAATATTATTCTGACTCGGATTTGTGGTCCCGAAACCACCATTCCGATTAGGGTCAAATTTGGACTGTTACAACTCTCCCCCCTTAGGGATTTTCGTCCCTGAAAATCTTACCGTTAAACAAAGTCGGATATTGTCGCCTCATTGAATCCTCAGGCTCCCATGTAGCCTCTTCTACTCCATGTCGATTCCATAGTACTTTTACTAATGAAATTTTCTTGTTTCTCAACTCTTTCATTTCACGAGCTAAAATACGGATCGGTTCCTCCTCGTACGTCATATCAGATCAGCTTTTGATCTCAGACGGAGAAATCACATGTGACAGATCTGATCTATATTTACGAAGCATCGAAACATGGAAGACATTATGAATCTTTTCTAGTTCAGAGGGCAACTCTAATCTATAAGCAACAGGCCCAACACGTTCGATGATCTCATACGGGCCGATGAACCTCGGACTTAATTTGCCTTTTCGACCAAATCGAAGTACTTTCTTCCACGGAGAAACTTTCAAAAATACCCGGTCTCTGACCTGAAACTCAATGTCTTTACGTTTCAAATCCGCGTATGACTGTTGGCGATCTGATGCAACTTTCAAACTATCTCAGATTATTGCCACTTTCTGTTCAGTCTCTTTAATCAAATCGACCCCGTGTGTAACATCCTAAATTAATGGGCCTATTTCTTTTAGTGTGTGGATATGTTTAATGTGTTAATTTAACTGTTAGGGGTCCAAATTGGGCTCAGGATGTGGTCAAGGCCTTGGTTAAATTTTTGTTTGGGCACTATAGGGTAAAAGGTGGTATCTGTGTTTAAAATATCAAAGTGGGCTTGTGGCCTAGTAACAAGTGGTGCTGCAAAGGAGTTATAAGATGGCGCCATTAACAGTTGAAGAGGCCCAAGTTTTGGCCGCATGGAGCCCATGCAAGTGGGCCATTTTCGGCAATTAAAGGGAAGCTAGTTGGGGCGGAAATAGGGCTAGAAAATAGGTGGATTAAATGACATGGATAATGGGGATAATGAGCTGATAAAGAAGGAAGAGGTGGTGCTATCTAGGTTTCTTCTAAAGGTATGAATAGATTTAGATAAAGGAGAAAAGATAGGAGCTATCTGCAAGGCTAGGTGTTGGCCGAAATTCCATCACCTAGAGGAGGAGGAATCGGTTTCTATTTGCCATACGGGGTGCCAAACTTTCCCCTATTATTTGCTTAATTTTTAGTTATCAGGAAGGGCACTTTCGGTTTTTGATAGGTAAGTGCCGAAATTCTCTATAAATAGGGGGGATATCTCATCAATTCCGGCATTTGAACCCTACTCTTTTCTTCATTCTCTATGCCGAAATTCTCAGTCTCTTCCTCTGCAATTTCTGTTAATTTTATTCTAAAAGCCGAAAACTTTCTCAAGCCATCTTCTTCTTCTTACTTCTAAAAGCCGAAACCCCATAAACCTTTCTCTATATTTCTTTGAATCCTTGCTAAGGCCGAACCTACCCCTAGTCTGCCAAAATCCTCTTTTCTTCTTCCTGCCGATTTCTTCATTAAAATCTGAATCACCATAGACTTCTTTGAATCATCTTCACTTCCTGATTTTTGCAAAAAGCCGAAATCTCCTAAGAGTAGCCGGATCTTCTCTAGTAAAGTGAGTGTCGACTCTTGTTGTTCCTTAAGATCTCTTTCGGTTTTTAGGAGACAAGGCCGAATGGCCACTTGGTTTGTTGAGGCTGTCGATTGAGGCTAATACTTTCTCTCTTTTTGTATTTTGGGCAGCATTTCGGGATTTGAAGGAAACCTGATCGCTTGGATCTAAAAGCCGGAAATCGCTAGTCTCTAATTTCGAGATTTTAAGGTAAGGGGGTTTTCTTTAGATTTCCGTTAGATTCGCTATCACATTTAAGATCTTAGCCATATGTTATGGTTTAACAACCCTATTTCGTTATAGTAGTTCTGACAAGGACTTTTGATGGAATCAAATATGGATCAGGCAAAGGAGAGGATTGGGTCCGTAAAACTAATCCCTAAGTTTAAGAAGCGCGCTGTGTCCGCCGTTCGAGATTGGCCACCGGGTTGTGGACCGGCTTCTAAACAACACCTTAGGAAGATAGCGGTTGTGTTGGCTACGGATAGCGTCAACTTAGAGGGTCTCGTTCTAACGGTAATCAGGTGTGCAGATCTCTAACACACTAGTTAACTATAATTTATATGTTTTATGGGCTAAAGAGCCGGAAAGTGGCTGTGTGGATAGCCAAATAAAACCCTAAAAGGGTTAGGCAAAGGATGCCAAGTACGTAATCATAGAAATCTCTATGTGTATCGAAATATATGAAAGCCTGTTTCTTTTTAAAGATGGTATGATGTTTTCAATTTTTCATGTGTGTATACATGGGGTGCGAATATGATAATGAAGGGGAAGTGCATGATAGGTCACTTGGTGATCGGTGGTTAAACCACAAATTCAAATGTTAGGTCACATAGTGATTGGTGGCTATGCCATGTTTAATGATTCCTGATTAATAGGAATAGGCAGTACGGCTGTCGCTATGGTGTGTAGCGGATGGAGGGTTGATTGTAGAAATCCCCAAGATGTGATGGTTGGTACGGGTTGGTGTGTAGAGGATGGACTTTTAGGTTTGGGTTGGGCCATGTTGCATGTAATTATTTTGTTGCCTCTATGTATGGGACAGGGCTGATAATGTATTTGTGGGCCTCAGGTCGTTGTGTTAGGGATCTATACACTGAGTCTTGGTGACTCACCCTTTTATTTTTCCTACTCTTTCAGATGAGCAGTAGATCGTGGACATGGGAGCCGAGACAGACTCGAGGGGCCATAAGGACTTTTACTTAAAGAAATACATCTCCGTTTAAAATACAATGTTCTCTTTTATTTTATTTTATTTACCATTTTATTTTAGAATATTCATGTAATAAGGCCCCATAGTTTATTTTCAACAAAGTAGTTCTTAATATTTGCAACTTATGAAGTTATGTCAAAGGTTTAATTATTCACAATAATACAAGGTTTTTTTTCAAATGTCACTTATTTATTTAATTATGGCCTAATTAAATTACGATTTCCAAAACCGATAAGGAACTAAGTTTTCAACATCAAACCCATAACATGCCATATCTGGTCGTAACGTATGGGTCAGGTTTGGGGTGTTACACCGTGTATCTTGTTTTCACTGAGCTCGGTCCAGTATAATGGTGTACGACACTTGCAGTCGTACAAAGCTTCATATGGTGCCATTTTGATACTAGATTGAAAGCTATTATTGTAAGCAAATTCAATCAAAGGTAAGTATCGTTCCCACGTACCTTCAAACTCGAGGACGCAACATCTCAGCATATCCTCAAGTATCTAAATGGTTCGTTCAGACTGACCATCTGTCTGCGGGTGAAAAGCTGTGCTAAAGTGTAGTTTGGTACCTAAAGCATCTTGCAATTTCTTCCAAAATCGCGACGTGAATCTCGGGTCTCTGTCCGAAACAATGGAAATGGGCACACCATGTAATCTCACAATTTGAGATACATATAACTCAGCAAGCTTGTCGAGCGAATAATCCGTACGAACTGGAACAAAGTGAGCTGATTTGGTTAGTCTATCCACTATAACCCAGACTGCATCTTTCTTTCTCGGTGTCGAAGGCAAACCGAATACAAAATCCATAGCAATTCTATCCCATCTCCATTCAGGTATCATGATCGGCTGTAGTAACCCAGAAGGCACCTGATGTTCGGCTTTGACTTACTGACAAATTAAGCACTTCGACACAAATTCGGTTATGTCCCGTTTCATACCAGGCCACCAATAGAACTGTTTCAAATCATTATACATTTTCCTGCTACCCGGATGTACCGACAATCAACTATTATGAGCCTCATTTAACAACATCTGAATCAAATCCACATTCCTCGGAACACATATTCAGCCTTTGAAGTTCAAACAGTCATTTTTATCAATTCGAAACTCTGACTCTGCATTACTTTCACACTGAACTCGTCTTGCCATCAAATCTTTGTCAACTCTCTGAGCATCACAAATTTGTTGAATATACAACGGTCTTGCTTTTAATTCGGCTACTATCAAACCATCACCAGACATAGCCATACGTGCGTTCAACACACGAAGAGCAAATAATGACTTTCGACTTAAAGCATCTGCAACAACGTTAGCCTTTCCCGGATGATAGTCAATCACTAGCTCATAATCTATCAATAGCGCTAACCATCTGCGGTGTCTCAGGTTCAAATCTTTTTGTGTCATCAAATACTTCAAACTCTTATGATCTGAATAAACATTGCATTTCTCACCAAATAGATAATGACGCCAAATCTTTAACGCGAACACAATGGCTACCAGCTCTAAATCATGTGTTAGGTAATTTCTTTCATGCGGCTTCAATTGCCTCGAAGCATAGGCTACGACTTTGCCTTCCTGCATCAAAACGCAACCCAAAACATTCAAAGAAGCATCACTATAAACAATAAACTCTTTACCCGATTCAGGTTGAACTAACACTGGAGCTTCGGTCAAAATAGCTTTCAACAGATCGAAACTTTTCTGACACTTTTCTGACCATTCAAACTTAACATCTTTCTGTAATATCTTTGTCAACGGGGTAGCTATTATAGAAAAACCTTTCACAAATCGTCTGTAATAACCAGCAAGTCCCAGGAAACTTTGAATTTCAGAAACATTCTTTGGTGGTTTCCAATCAAGTATAGCCGATATTTTATTCGGATCAACCCGTATGCCTGACGTCGAAACAACGTGACCTAGAAAACTGACCTCATTCAGCCAAAACTCACACTTTCTAAACTTTGCGTACAACTGTTTATCTCGCAAAGTTTGTAACACAAGTCTCAAGTGCTCAGCATGCTCGGTTTCATCTCTGGAGTAAATCAGGATATCATTTATAAACACTACTACAAACCGATCCAAATACTGTCTGAAAATCCGATTCATCAGTTCCATAAAAATAGTAGGTGCTTTACTAAGTCCGAAAGGCATAACCAAAAACTCATAGTACTCGTACCTCGTTCGAAAAGCTGTCTTTGGCACATCGGAATCTCTGACGCGCAACTGATGATAACCCTACCTCAAATCTATCTTTGAAAACACTGAAGCCCCTTTCAACTGATCGAACAAATCGTCAATCTGTGGCAATTGGTATTTATTCTTTATAGTTACCTTGTTAAGCTGTTGGTAATCGATGCACATATGCATAGTCCTGTCTTTCTTTTTCACAAATAAAACTGGTGCACCCCAAGGAGAGAAACTCGGTCATGCAAAACCCTTATCTGTTAACTCTTGCAACTGTGCTTTCAACTCTTTTAATTCTGTAAGTGTCATCCGATATGGAGCTATTGAAATCGGAGTCATCCCCGGTACTAATTCAATACCAAACTCTATTTCTCGAACAGGTGGTCAACCCAGTAGTTCTTCAGGAAACACATCTGGTCTGGATACTCGCACACAACTGGCACGGATTCAATCTTCTTCTCAGTAACTTTACTATCCAACACATAAGCTAAGTAAGCTTCACACCCTTTTCTCACATACTTATGAGCGAACATCGAGGATATTACTGCCGGTAGCCCATTCAGGTCATTAGATTCAATTTGGATAATTTCACCGTTCTAACATCTCAAATCAATGGTCTTTCTTTTGCAATTAACAACAGCATCATGCAAAGTTAACCAGTCCATTCCCAATATTATATCGAACTCGTCAAAAGGCAACAACATTAAATCAGCTGGGAAGCATGAATCTCGATTCATCATCGAACAACTTTTATACACCTTATCTACCAGAACACATCGACCCAAGGGGTTTGATACACGAATCACAAACTCAGTAGACTCAACAGGCAGAGTCTTACTGCATACTAAAGTTTCACACACATATGAATGAGTCGAACCCGGATCAATCAATGCAATCACAGTAGTATCATAAAGAGTGAAAGTACCAGTGATAACATCTGGGGAAGAAGCATTCTCTTTGGCACGTATAGCATATGCTCTAGCAGGTGCTCGAGCCTCTGATTGAACTGCAGTGTCCTTTGTTCCTCTCTGACTGCCACCTACATTCCCCGAATGTCTGGTTGGTCTACTTCGTGCTGACGCATTGCTCGATCTTGTATTCTGAGTTGTATTCTGCTCGGCTAGCATTGGGCACTCTCGAATAAAATGATCCGACAATCCACAGTTAAAGCAGGACCGATCACGAAACCTACAACTCCCAGAATGCCATTTACCACAATGCTTGCATTCAACCTAATTCTGCTGGACATTACCAACACTAGCCATCGAAGTAGCTCGAGAACCCGCAGAAAGTCGATCTCGTCTAGAAAAGTCTGAAGCAGCCTTATGTCGACTGGATTCATCTTTAAACTTCTTTGGTGCGGAATGAAAGGTCTTACTCGATGATCTTTTTCGAATGTCTCTATCTTCAAACTCGGCTTTTCTTTTCTCTTTTCCAAGCTCTTCGACTTTGCAAGCTCGTTCGACAAGTACCACAAACTCTTTAATCTCGAGTATACTGACTAGCAACTTAATATCTTCATTCAGACCGTCTTCAAATCTTTTACACATAATGGCTTCAGTTTACACACATTCATGGGCATATCGGCTCAGTCTAATAAATTTCCATTCATACTCAGTCACGGTCATTCGACCCTGTTTCAATTCCAGAAATTCTTTTCGATTCGGATCAATGAATCTCTGACTGATATATTTCTTACGGAACTCAGTCTGAAAGAAATCCCAAGTCACTTTTTCTTTTGAAACCATCGATACTAGTGTATTCCACCAGTGACATGCGGTGTCTCGTAATAAGGATACAGCACACTTCAAGCATTCGTCTGGAGTACATGACAGCTCATCAAGCACACGGATAGTATTATCCAGCCACATCTCAGCTCGTTCCACGTCGTCATCATCATTAGCTTTAAATTCTTCGGCCCCATATTTCCTGATTTTATCAACGGGAGGCCTGCTAGATCTCATCGGATCTATCATCGGAGGTGCTGAAGGTATCGGAGTTGGATTATTTGGGGGTGGAGGTTGTTGTACAGCCGGATAAGTCTGAATAAATTGGGTAAACCATTCATTCATCATCTGGTAGAAGGCTTGCTTAGCCTCCCCCTCATGGTTACCCGAGACAGGTCGAGAGTCTACTGGCGCTGACCCATGCGCGAGATCAAGCGCTACGCTCTCTAGATCATCAGCTACGGCTCTGTTAGGATCCATTTACTATATAAAACACAATTTAAATGTCAGAAGTCACCACACTATCGTATTATAAAATTAAGGCATGTATAGCTAGACTCACACGCGCTACGGTAGTCATAGAATCGACTAAACCGTAAGCTCTGATACCAATCAAATGTAACACCCCTAATCCGTATCTGTCATCAGATTAAAATTAGAGGCATTACCGATCAAACACAGCTTAGAACATGTATTTATTACTTTTCATGCTTCGTAAATAACCACATTAAAACAATTTTTCCTATTCAAATATCGAAGTTTAATACACCCATATTCATCTCATTTACATATTAAATGAATCACATTACATTGCGAAACATATATCGAACATATCTTAAAACCAACTTTTCAGTAGTTGATTACATAACATAGAACTTAAATACATGAGCATATTAAACCAAATACTTCACATCATAATGCTTATTGACCTTTAACAAATTTGGCATAAATGACTTCACCAAATGGTCAAGTATAAATCTTAAACATCATAGTCATATGCGCATTTAACAAGATCAGAAATGAGCCTAATTAACTAACTCCTCAAGCCTAATATATATATAATTATTAGCCAAGACAAACCTAATCAAAATAGCCAATCCACAAACAATTATATCATAGACATATACATTTAATTCTCTAAAGGTTAACCATTATAAACATGCATTTTATAACCTAATTCTTATCTCACGAAATGACCAAATCAAATACATATTCATAAGACATACACGTTGCTTAGCTAATATATTACATACCATGATTTAATCATGTATCCATCATTTACCCTATTGCTTATGTCGTGTGATATACTATGCTTACCATTACCTATTGCCGAATTCATATGGATTCAATACACTCCATCAAACCAATGTACACCCTAATAAATTTGCATGCACATAATCGAACCAAAATAATCATTTAACTAATCCAAAATACATATGTACAACTAATTCTTTACCATATAATAAATTCTCAATTTAACTCTCCCATGTTCAACCCAAAAATAATCACAAACATTTTCATTACTCATTACCGAATCACATAATCATGAAAAACATGCATCAAAGCCACATTCATCTTCAAAGCATGACATAAACATATATTATACCAAAGATTTAATAAACTATCAACATTAACATTTAAAACAAGCCAATTTCGCATGGCTTTTATACATTAACAAAATATCATTCACATAATAAACTAGCCTATACATGCCTTAAGTTCAAAAGTCCAAACTTTAATAATACCAAAGTGAGCCGATAGTGTGAATGACTTCAGTGACGATCCCCTGAGCCCGTAGCTTGATCAAAATCTATAAAACAGAACAATGAACACACACGGAGTAAGCTAACTAGCTTAGTAAGTCTTAAGCAACTATATTATAACATTCAAACATCCAAGCATTTTTAAACAATTAGTTCATGGCATTGTATATAAAATAATTCAACTTATAAATTTACCATAGCCGAATATCATTAACTCTCTTAACCAAACAATTTTCATTTTGTTACCAAAGTACACCATTCACCGAAATAATATACACATATCTATGTATATAAGTACACCTACATGAACATCTCTAACCACTCTTATGCTTTCACGAAACCAATATCCACATAGTATAGTTTATATACAAATTCCAACAACCAAATGTACAACAGATTTCTTTCATCATTTTATTTGCTCATTAGCATCATATATAACATATAAGTATGAAAAACACATATCTTATGGCCGAATTAACAAGATTCATTTTCAAAAGCTTAGGCTTACTCGATTTGTTTCATGACTTTATAAATTCGTAGTCTGAGCTTGGAATTTCAACTCACCGGTATAAACCTACTAGGCATTAGCCCGAATCACACTCACCGGCACTAGGCCTGCTAGACCCAAGGTCTGAGATTTTAAACACCGGCATTTAGCCTGCTAGGCAATAAGCCTGATATAATTCACCGGCACAAGGCCTGCTAGGCAATAAGCCCGAATATTCATATTACCGAACCAACTCATTCACATTACACATAATCAATATCACAATATCACATATAATTCACATCCTTACACATAGTGAACTCAATTAATTCAATTACATATCATTACTAAATTACTTTAGTATATTCGGCTTTGACATATTTCAATCCACAAATTCATAATTCAGCATGCATACTAGGTTATATTCGATATTTACGATATTAACTTGCTTAAACACTTACCTCAGATATCATCGGACGTCGAGAACCGGTTATTCGTTAACTTTTGCCTTTCCCTAATCCAACTCCATTTTTCATTGTTCTTAATCTAAACATATTCAATTTGAGCTTATTCAAACACATTTCATTTCAATTTAATCCAAAAACACTTAGATGAGCAAATTACCATTTTACCCTTGGCATTTACAACTTTTACAATTTAGTCCCTATTGCACAAAACACAAAATACACATAATTTCGAACTACTCCTTTAAGGCCGAATCTTCCCCACACTCATACAAGTCCCTACATTTCATTTATTTTGCATTTTAACCCCTCAAAGATTTTTTTTCTTAATTTAGCCCAAAATACTCAAATTCACCAAAATTTCCAATTCAAAACATATTAATTTCATACATACTTCTAATATTTTTCCATCAAATAATACAAAGCACAAACATTTATCCATAGCCGAATATCAAACATGCTCAAATTCAAAAATTCTAACATGGGTCGACTTGTATTCGAAGCAACGATCTCAAAAACGTAAAAATTAACATAAACCGAACTAATCACATACCTTAATTTAGCAAAATAAATGCCGAACTAAGCTTGGCTATTTTCTTTTCTTCTCTTGCATGTATTCGGCCAAGGAAAGATGAACAAACATGGCCTATTTTGTGTTTTAATTAACATATATACTAACTATTTGTTTAATTACTAATTTAACCTTCCTTTATAAAATAACTAATATTAATACATAAGGTTATTTGTGTACATAACCGGCCACTAAGTTAGAAAATGGGTTTTTTGCCCTTTTAGGACTTCATATTAAAAAGCCACTAACAAATAAGCACTTTTCACTATAGTTTGTAACTTTTACAATTTACGCGATTAAGTCCTTTTATTTAATTAAGCACACAAACAATCAAATTTTCATACGAAACTTTCACACATAATAATTCACATATAATATACACAGAAAATAATATTTAAATATTATTCTGACTCGAATTCGTGGTCCCGAAACCACCGTTCCAATTAGGGTCAAATTCGGACTGTTACAACTCTCCCCCCTTAGGGATTTTCGTCCCCGAAAATCTTACCGTTAAACAAAGTCGGATATTGTCGCCTCATTGAATCCTCAGGCTCCCATGTAGCCTCTTCTACTCCATGTCGATTCCATAGTACTTTTACTAATGAAATTTTCTTGTTTCTCAACTCTTTCATTTCACGAGCTAAAATATGGATCGGTTCCTCCTCGTACATCATATCAGATCGGCTTTCGATCTCAGACGGAGAAATCACATGTGACAAATCTGATCGATATTTACGAAGCATCGAAACATGGAAGACATTATGAATCTTTTCTAGTTCAGAGAGCAACTCTAATCTATAAGCAACAGGCCCAACACGTTCGATGATCTCATACGGGCCGATGAACCTTGGACTTAATTTGCCTTTTCGACCAAATCGAAGTACTTTCTTCCACGGGGAAACTTTCAAAAATCCCCGTCTCCGACTTGAAACTCAATGTCTTTACGTTTCAAATCCGCGTATGACTGTTGGCGATCTGATGCAACTTTCAAACTATCTCAGATTATTGCCACTTTCTGTTCAGTCTCTTTAATCAAATCGACCCCGTGTATCTTTTTTTCACTGAGCTCGGTCCAGTATAATGGTGTACGACACTTGCAGCCGTACAAAGCTTCGTATGGTGCCATTTTGATACTAGATTGAAAGCTATTATTGTAAGCAAATTCAATCAAAGGTAAGTATCATTCCCACGTACCTTCAAACTCGAGGACGCAACATCTCAGCATATCCTCAAGTATCTCAATGGTTCGTTCAGACTAACCATCTGTCTGCGGGTGAAAAGCTGTGCTAAAGTGTAGTTTGGTACCTAAAGCATCTTGCAATTTCTTCCAAAATCGCGACGTGAATCTCGGGTCTCTGTTTGAAACAATGGAAATCGGCACACCATGTAATCTCACAATTTGAGATACATATAACTCAACAAGCTTATCGAGCGAATAATCTGTATGAACTGGAACAAAGTGAGCTGATTTGATTAGTCTATCCACTATAACCCAGACTGCTTCTTTCTTGCTCGGTGTTGTAGGCAAACCGAATACAAAATCCATAGCAATTCTATCCCATGTCCATTCAGGTATCATGATCGGCTGTAGTAACCCAGAAGGCACCTGATGTTCGGCTTTGACTTGCTGACAAATTAAGCACTTCGACACAAATTCGGATATGTCCCGTTTCATACCAGGCCACCAATAGAACTGTTTCATATCATTATACATTTTTGTGCTACCCGGATGTACCGACAATTGACTATTATGAGCCTCATTTAACAACATCTGAATCAAATCCACATTCCTCGTAACACATATTCGGCCTTTGAATTTCAAACAGTCATTTTTATCAATTCGAAACTCTGACTCTGCATTACTTTCACACTGAACTCGTCTTGCCATCAAATCTTTGTCAACTCTCTGAGCATCACAAATTTTTGAATATACAACGGTCTTGCTTTTAATTCAGCTACTATCAAACCATCACCAGACATAGCCATACGTGCGTTTAACACACGAAGAGCAAATAATGACTTTCGACTTAAAGCATCTGCAACAACGTTAGTCTTTCCCGGATGATAGTCAATCACTAGCTCATAATCTTTCAACAGCTCTAACCATCTGCGGTGTCTCAGGTTCAAATCTTTTTGTGTCATCAAATATTTCAAACTCTTATGATCTGAATAAACATTGCATTTCTCACCAAATAGATAATGACGCCAAATCTTTAATGCGAACACAATGGTTGCCAGCTCTAAATCATGTGTTGGGTAATTTCTTTCATGCGGTTTCAATTACCTCGAAGCATGGGCTACGACTTTGCCTTCCTGCATCAAAACGCAACCCAAACCATTCAAAGAAGCATCACTATAAACAATAAACTCTTTACCCGATTCAGGTTGAACTAACACTGGAGCTTCGGTCAAAAGAGCTTTCAACTGATCGAAACTTTTCTGACACTTTTCTGACCATTCAAACTTAACATCTTTCTGTAATAGCTTTGTCAACGGGGTAGCTATTATAGAAAAACCTTGTACAAACTGTCTGTAGTAACCAGCAAGTCCCAGGAAACTTTGAATTTCAGAAACATTCTTTGGTGGTTTCCAATCAAGTATAGCTGATATTTTATTCGGATCAACCTGTATGCCTGACGCCGAAACAACGTGACCTAGAAAACTGACCTCATTCAGCCAAAACTCACGCTTACTAAACTTTGCGTACAATTATTTATCTTGCAAAGTTTGTAACACAAGTCTCAAGTGCTCAGCATGCTCGGTTTCATCTATAGAGTAAATCAAGATATCATCTATAAACACTACTACAAACCAATCCAAATACTGTCTAAAAATTTGATTCATCATGTCCATAAAAACAGTAGGTGCTTCAGTAAGTCCGAAAGGCATAACCAAAAACTCATAGCGCCCGTACCTCGTTCGAAAAGCTGTCTTTGGCACATCGGAATATCTGACGCGCAACTGATAATAACCCGACCTCAAATCTATCTTTGAAAACACTGAAGCCCCTTTCAACTGATCGAACAAATTGTCAATCCGTGGAAACGGGTATTTATTCTTTATAGTTACCTTGTTAAGCTGTCGGTAATCGATGCACATACGCATAGTCCTGTCTTTCTTTTTCACAAATAAAACTGGTACACCCCAAGGAGAGAAACTCGGTCGTGCAAAACCCTTATCTGTTAACTCTTGCAACTGTGCTTTCAACTCTTTTAATTCTGTAGGTGTCATCCGATACGGAGCTATTGAAATCGGATGCATCCCCGATACTAATTCAATACCAAACTCTATTTCTCGAACAGGTGGTAAACCTGGTAGTTCTTCAGGAAACACATCTGGATACTCGCACACAACTGGCACGGATTCAATCTACTTCTCAGTAACTTTACTATCCAACACATAAGCTAAGTAAGCTTCACACCCTTTCCTCACATACTTATGAGCTAACATCGAGGATATTACTGCCGGTAGCCCATTCAGGTCATTAGATTCAATTTGGATAATTTCACCGTTCTGACATCTCAAATCAATGGTCTTTCTTTTGCAATTAAAAACAACATCATGCAAAGTTAACCAGTCCATTCCCAATATTATATCGAACTCGTCCAAAGGCAACAACATTAAATCAGCTGGGAAGCATGAATCTTGAATCATCAACGAACAACTTTTACACACTTTATCAACCAGAACACATCGACCCAAGGGGTTTGATACACGAATCACAAACTCAGTAGACTCAACAGGCAGAGTCTTACTGGATATTAAAGTTTCACACACATATGAATGAGTGGAACTCGGATCAATCAATGCAATCACAGTAGTATCATAAAGAGTGAAAGTACCAGTGATAACATCTGGGGAAGAAGCATCCTCTCTGGCACGTATAGCATATGCTCTAGCAGGTGCTCGAGCCTCTGATCGAACTGTAGTGTCCTTTGTTCCTCTCTGACTGCCGCTTACATTCCCCGAATATCTGGGTGGTCTGCTTCCTGCTGACGCATTGCTAGGTCTTGTATTCTGAGCCGTATTCTGCTCGGCTAGCATCGAGCACTCTCAAATAAAATAATCCGACGATCCACACTTAAAGCAAGACCGATCTCGAAACCTACAACTCCCAGAATATCATTTACCGCAATGCTTGCATTCAACCTGATTCTGCTGGACATTACCAACACTGGCCATCGAAGTAGCTCGAGAACCCGCAGAAGGTCGATCTCGTCTAGAAAAGTCTGAAGTAGCCTTATGTCGACTGGATTCATCTTTAAACTTCTTTGGTACGGAATGAAAGGTCTTACTCGATGATCTTTTTCGAATGTCTCTAGCTTCAAACTCGGCTTTTCTTTTCTCTTTTCCAAGCTCTTCGACTTGGCAAGCTCGTTCGACAAGTACCACAAACTCTTTAATCTTGAGTATGCCGACTAGCAACTTAATATCTTCATTCAGACCGTCTTCAAATCTTTTACACATAATGGCTTCAGTTTACACACACTCACGGGCATATCGACTCAGTCTGATAAATTCCTGTTCATACTCAGTCACGGTCATTCGACCCTGTTTCAATTCCAGGAATTCTTTTCATTTCGAATCAATGAATCTCTGACTGATATATTTCTTACGGAACTCGGTCTGAAAGAAATTCCAAGTCACTTTTTCTTTTGGAACCATCGATACTAGTGTATTCCACCAGTGATATACGGTGTCCCGTAATAAGGACATAGCACACTTCAAAGCATTCGTCTGGAGTACATGACAGCTCATCAAGCACACGGATAGTATTATCCAGCCACATCTCAGCTCGTTCCGCGTCATCGTCATCATTAGCTTTAAATTTTTCGACCCCATACTTCCTGATTTTATCAACGAGAGGCCTGCTAGATCTCATCGGATCTATCATCGGAGGTGCTGAAGGTATCAGAGTTGGATTATTCGGGGGTGGAGGTTGTTGTACAGCTGGATTAGTTTGAATAAATTGGGTAAACCATTCATTCATCATCTGGTAGAAGGCTTGCTTAGCCTCCCCCTCATGGCTACCCGAGATAGGTCGAGAGTCTACCGGTGCTGACCCATGCGCGAGATCAGGCGCTACGCTCTCTACATCATCAGCTACAGCTCTGTCAGGATCCATTTACTATATAAAACACAATTTAAATGTCAGAAGTCACCACACTATCGTATTATAAAATTAAGGCATGTATAGCTAAACTCACACGCGCTACGGTAGTCTTAGAATCGACTAAACCGTAAGCTCTGATACCATTCAAATGTAACACCCCTAATCCATATCTGTCATCGGATTAAAATTAGAGGCATTACCAATCAAACACAGCTTAGAACATGCATTTATTACTTTTCATGCTTCGTAAATAACCACATTAAAACAATTTTTCCTATTCAAATTTCGAAGTTTAATACACCCATATTCATCTCATTTACATATTAAATGAATCACATTACATTACGAAACATATTGTTGGAACACCGGTGCCCCATGGCGCAGCAAAATAAAATTAGATCCGACGATCCAAACCATGAATCCATGTGTGAGGAACGAATCAGGGTGAAATAAAGGTTTTGAAATTACCAAAACTTCAATCTGAGTAGACAGCGACACCTTGGCAACAAGAGTTTTGATCTACTGCCGAATCAAGCCACAACCTTTTCCGATGTCGGCCTCTACGTAATCCACCCGGTTTGACTATGAACGGAAGAAATCTCCAAAACTGTTTTGGAGATTTATTTGCTTGACGGCTGCTAGACCTAACAAGCAATCACTTAGGGTTTTCTACTTTTACTTTGTCTCATTTTAATACCTTTTATAATGGGTGTCTTTTTCATTGGGCCTTTTATAATTGATATCTTTTTAATTGGGCCTTTTATAATTGGTATCTCTTGAATGTATTATAAGATTAAATAAATACAATAAAGTTTTTAACCGAAAATTATAATTACATTAATTATATCCGAAAATTATAATTACATTAATTATAATAAGGATTTCGGTAAACTATATTTATTTAAATTTATATATGAATCAAATTCATATATTAATAAAATTATGTTATCATTATGTGTATAACATCCTTGTACATATAATATGTTCAATATTTGATTGCCCAATTAAATTAATTCTTTAATTAATTTAATTCATGTGACAACCAAACACAATACCAACTATATTTTATTCCGTTCATTTCAACCATTAGGGTGTGACCCTGTAGGTTCTTGCAACGTTAGCAGTAATACTAGAACGATTCTATTGTCACAAACAATGAGTGGCATCTAGCAATGCATCATTGCTACCTAAGTTACAAGAAGTCATGATTCGACATAACCTTTTGTGATTAACCTTTCATGCATTAATCCTTAAGTCCTTTATCTCTGGAACGGATACAAGTCATGGGATAGTCACACTTGCATAGTCCATCCCATGTTTCTTGATATCTTGAGTAGACTATGATATACAAATTAGTATGACATCTCATATCAACTTATTTGAGCATGGCCATGCATTTCTAGTCTCACTCAATCAAGTGGCCTAAGATATTACTCCTATTATGTAGGAGGGACTTATCCTTTATTGATCAACCATATCCCTCTACATAGATTGTGGTATATCCAACATCAGCCTTTATAGAACAACCTGTTACGGTGTACGTTTGACTGTTTCAAAATATACAACTCACGATGCTGGGATAATAATGATCTCAAGTCTGAGGATCATATACATATTAATCACTATGAGTAATGTTGTGACAATTACATAATAATCCAAAAAACATACTCATAGCGGGTCAATCCAATATGTTGTTCTCTAACACACATATTCATGCATTGATTTTGACACTCCATATCAATGACAACTCTTTATCATCAATCAACTACATGTTAGTCTTAATGCATTATTGTTGTCCTAGTCAACAATAATACTCGACTAAGGATCTTTTAAGAATAATCATATTATTCTCAGGACATTATTATAAAACAGTTTATTTATACACACAGAAAGAAAAACTGAAATAATAATGACAACGCTTTATATTAAAAAACATGGTAAATTAAGTATGTTATTACAACCATCTCATGATTGATCTTTGGGCATACTCTTACACATATATCGAACATATCTTAAAACCAACTTTTTAGAAGTTGATTACATAACATAGAACTTAAATACATGAGCATATTAAACCAAATATTTCACATCATAATGCTTATTGACCTTTAACAAATTTGGCATAAATGACTTCACCAAATGGTCAAGTATAAATCTTAAACATCATAGTCATATGAGCATTTAACAAGATCAGAAATGAGCCTAATTAACTAACTCTTTAAGCCTAATATATATATAATTATTAGCCAAGTCAAACCTAATCAAAATAGCCAATCCACAAACAATTATATCATAGACATATACATTTAATTCTCTAAAGGTTAACCATTATAAACATGCATTTTATAACCTAATTCTTATCTCACGAAATGACCAAATCAAATACATATTCACAAGACATACACGTTGCTTAGCTAATATATTACATACCATGATTTAATCATGTATCCATCATTTACCCTATTGCTTATGCCGTATGATATACTACGCTTACCATTACCTATTGCTGAATTCATATGGATTCAATACACTCCATCAAACCAATGTACACCCTAATAAATTTGCATGCACATAATCGAACCAAAATAATCATATAACTAATCCAAAATACATATGTACAACTAATTCTTTACCATATAATAAATTCTCAATTTAACTCTCCCATGTTCAACCCAAAAATAATCACAAACATTTTCATTACTCATTACATAACCACATAATCATGAAAAACATGCATCAAAGCCACATTCATCTTCGAAGCATGACATAAACGTATATTATACCAAAGATTTAATAAACTATCAACATTAACGTTTAAAACAAGCCAATTTCACATGGCTTTTATACATTAACAAAATATCATTCACATAATAAACTAGCCTATACATGCCTTAAGTTCAAAAGTCCAAACTTTAATAATACCAAAGTGAGTCGATAGTGTGAATGACTTCAGTGACGATCCCCTGAGCCCGTAGCTTGATCAAAATCTATAAAACAGAACAATGAACACACACAGAGTAAGCTAACTAGCTTAGTAAGTCTTAAACAACTATATTATAACATTCAAACATCCAAGCATTTTTAAACAATCAGTTCATGGCATTGTATATAAAATAATTCAACTTATAAATTTACCATAGCTGAATATCATTAACTCAATTTTCATTTTGTTACCAAAGTACACCATTCACTGAAATTATATACACATATCTATGTATATAAGTACACCTACATGAACATCTCTAACCACTCTTATGCTTTCAAGAAACCAATATCTACATGGTATAGTTTATATACAAATTCCAACAATCAAATATACAACAAATTTCTTTCATCATTTTATTTGCTCATTAGCATCATATATAACATATAAGTATGAAAAACACATACCTTATGGCCGAATTAACAAGATTCATTTTCAAAAGCTTAGGCTTACTCGATTTGTTTCATGACTTTATAAATTCGTAGTCTGAGCTTGGAATTTCAACTCACCGGTATAAACCTGCTAGGCATTAGCCCGAATCACACTCACCGACACTAGGCCTGCTAGACCCAAGGTCTGAGATTTTAAACACCTGCATTTAGCCTGCTAGGCAATAAGCCCGATATAATTCACCGGCACAAGGCCTGCTAGGCAATAAGCCCGATATAGTTCACCGGCACAAGGCCTGCTAGGCAATAAGCCCGAATATTCATATTACTGAACCAACTCATTCACATTACACATAATCAATATCACAATATCACATATAATCCACATCCTTACACATAGTTAACTCAATTAATTCAATTACATATCATTACTAAATTACTTTAATACATTCGGCTTTGACATATTTCAATCCACAAATTCATAATTTTGCACAAACCACAAAATACACATAATTTGGAACTACTCCTTTAAGGCCGAATCTTCCCCACACTCATACAAGTCCCTACATTTCATTTATTTTGCATTTTAACCCCTCAAAGATTTGTTTCCTTAATTTAGCCCAAAATACTCAAATTCACCAAAATTTCCAATTCAAAACATATTAATTTCATACATACTTTAAATATTTTTCCATCAAATAATACAAATGAAACACCCCAAACCCGGCCCACGAGCCTTGACCAGATCTGGTATGTTCCTCGAAAGAAACCGGTTCAAAATTTGCTTATTACTTTGGAAAAACTATGTGTTTTGAAAGAGAAATTTTTGTTGAATTGGGCTTGAATTGAAAACGGGTTTATTTTATTAAAAATCCCTTATCTTTAGGTGACAAAACATTTAGGGTTTAATTTAAAATAATTTATTTAATCCATTAATTAATAATAGTTCGCAGTCATAACAAATAAAAGTAGAAAATAAAGAAATTCTACAATGGCCTTATTACATCAAATATTCCAAAAATTAAAATTTGTAATACTTAAAATAAAATAAGAGTCCAAATCGTAAATTTCTTGCTGTGCATGGCCATCCCTAAGCTTCTGCCGAACCCGGTCCATTACTGATCGTCACCTGAAAATAGTCCCACAACGGGGTGAGTCAAACAGACTCAATGTGTAACCAACACTAAAATTTAATAGATTTAGGCATACCATACAAATCATGTTCACATATTATTTCAAGATAATGATGCAATCCCGAACCCATACCTAGATGCCATCCGCTACACATCCCCGTACCAACCTGCACACCGTGGGGACTACTAAGTCAACCCTCCATCCGCTACACTCCATCGAAGGCATATAGCCACCAGATAATTGTGTCATGAGACACCACATTCAGATAATGTAACCGAAGTTACCACATTCAGATAATGTGACCGAAGCCACCACATTCAGATAGTGAAACCGAAGTCACCACATTCACTTCCCCTTTCTCATATAACCCGAATGCCCTATTTTATTCATATCATGCATATCATACTTAAATTCACATTCATGTCACTTTTCACATGTTAAAATATAACATATTTCGTAATCCTAGTAGGAGTAGGAAACGTACCTGAGTACTTTGTACCACATTAGGGTACCTTATCCATATTCACATTCTTATACATACTTATATTAAATATTGCTATAAAACGTATTAAAGATAGTGTGGGGTACACACCTGATTATCTTAGCAATTCACTGAAGTCTCGAAATCCGATCTACTGCCCTAGATCTTAATCCCTTTGATGTCGATTTCACTGTTAACGAAATCCCGAAAACTTTGTGCTATACCTTCCTTGGTTGGCTAGATCTCGGACTATCACCCTTAAAAGTCGACACTAGCAAAGATCCCGAAATCTCTCCTTAATATTTCGGTCAAAGAATAAAATAAGAATTAGCCTTTGAAGTTTCGACAAGTCCTTAAAGGAAAGAATAGAAATCAAGCTTGATCTTACCTTTACTGAAGAAATCGATTACACCTTTGTTTGTAGCCCTTTAAAGATTCGGCTATGAAGACTTGGAGACTAGATGGCTATAGTCACCTATGTATTCGGCTTCAACCGAATGGAAAAGAGAGGGATATGCACTTAGAAAGAATCGGCAATGTGGACTTAGGGAGAAGAGGAATTCAGTTTGACAAAAGAAAAAGAAGAGAAGAGAGGAGAGCACTAAGAAATTCGGCAGAGAGAAGAGGAGGAAGAAAAATTGATGAGTAGCCCTATTTTTTCCCTCTTATAGCCGAAATTACTACTCAGAATCCCTTACTTGGCCACCACTCTTCTATTTGATAGCTTTATCCTTTTAATTATCACAAAATAAAAGAATTTAATCCAACCATTATCTCTTGAAAATAATGATAAATAAATCCCTTATTTATCCATCATTTAGCCGAAATTTAAAGAGAATAAAACTCCTCTTTTAAGAGCCTTAATGCCGTCCACCTCTCTGCTTCTGGAAGCAAAAATAAAACTTCTTTTATTTGCTTCCCAAGTGACTCGAACCCTGGCCCAAATACCTGCTTGTGGCGTCACCCACCTGGGCCTTAAGTGACATCTTCAGGCCACTTTTCCAAGCCTGATTGTGTGTCAAATTCCTCCTACTAATTTTCTTAAGGCCACCTTGCCTTAATTTCCTCTTTTTAAACCTTAAAACGTGACATTTCTTTACATTTCCAAGTTTCCAAAAATTTTCGTTTGCCTCCTTTAAACTTAACATTTCCTTACATTTCCAAGTTTCCCGAAATGTTTACTTTCCTCTTTTGAATCATTTCTAAACCATTTCTTTACATTTCCTAGTTTCCAAAAATGTTCACTTTCCTCTTTTAAACTTCACATTTCCATACATTTCCAGGTTTCCAAAAATGTTCAAAATGCATTCATAACACATAAGACATGTCATTTCATACAATTAAACCAAAAATGCATAGGCCCTTTTCAGGATGTTACAACAAAGCACAAACATTTATCCATAGCTGAATATCAAACATGCTCAAATTCAAAAAATTCTAACATGGGTCGACTTGTATTCGAAGCAACGATCTCAAAAACGTAAAAATTAACATAAACCGAACTAATCACATACCTTAATTTAGCAAAATAAATGCCGAACTAAGCTTGGCTATTTTCTTTTCTTCTTTTGCATGTATTCGGCCAAGGAAAGATGAACAAACATGGCCTATTTTGTGTTTTAGTTAACATATATACTAATTATTTGTTTAATTACTAATTTAACCTTCCTTTATAAAATAACTAATATTAATACATAAGGTTATTTGTGTACATAACCGGCCACTAAGTTAGAAAATGGGTTTTTTGCCCTTTTAGGACTTCATATTAAAAAGCCACTAACAAATAAGCACTTTTCACTATAGTTTGTAACTTTTACACTTTACGCGATTAAGTCCTTTTATTTAATTTAGCACACAAACAATCAAATTTTCATACGAAACTTTCACACATAATAATTCACATATAATATACACAGAAAATAATATTTAAATATTATTCTGACTCGGATTCGTGGTCTCGAAACCACCATTTCGATTAGGGTTAAATTCGGACTGCTACACTCACTTTCTCATTAAACAAACCTAGCTGAACACTTATTTCTCTTACAACTACTCACAATTCGAACTATTTCATACATTTATGAAACAAATTTAATCTTTGCATTCAAATCCTATTTAGGTATATTCATGGTAACACATTTTACAAAAATTGTTTCTCACCTCCCTAACATTCATTTTCTTCCATAAAACTCAGCTAACAACATAACTTCTCTCATGGCAAGTCCCTAGACTTTCAAACATATCTCAAGTTAGTCCCCTCATTAGCTAGCTTAAGCTTTGGGGACTCCAAAAACACAAAAATCATCAATTAAAACCACCTAAATCACTTACTTGAACGAAAATTGAGTGGCTAAAAGTTTGAAGCCCCAAGAGCTCTGTTTTCTCTTCAATTTTCGGTAGAAAGAGATGAGTGAATAGTGAAAGATGATAGTTTTTTTCTTTTTACCATATTTTATTCATCTTTTCTCACCTAATTTCACCCAATTTTTGACCAAAAATTAAATGCTCTTGTCCCCCCTATTCACTTGGTTGTCCAACACATTATAATTGGCCTAATTGCACTTTAAGGACCTCCAATTAATATTCTATGGCCATTTGACAACTCTACCTTTTTCACAATTAAGCATGCAATCATTTAAAATTAAAGCACCAAAATTTTCACATAGTCATATATTAATGCCATAACACATAAAATAACATCAAAATAATTTTCCCTAACCTCGGTTTAGTGGTCTCGAAACCACTTTTTCGACTAGCCCCAAAATCGAGCTGTTACAAGCTGAGTCCTCGTTTTGTTGGACCATATGAAATCACCGAAAAAGTGGGACCAGTGGCATATCGATTAGCTTTGCCAGAGGAATTACAGAAAATGCATGATGTTTTCCACGTTTCAATGCTTAGAAGATATCGATCAGATCCATCTCACGATATTTTGACGGAAGAAGTTGAGATTCAACCTGACTTGTCTTATGACGAAAAACTAGTTGAAATTTTAGCTCACAAGATGAAAGAATTGCGTAATAAACATGTTCCATTAGTAAAAACTCTATGGCGTAGCCATAGTGTTGAGGAAGTGGCTTGGGAACCCGAAGAGAGAATGAGATCTCAATATCCTCACCTTTTTTCAAGTAAATTTTGGGGACAAAATTTAATTAATGGGGGAGAATTGTAAAGACTCGATAGTCAGGGGTGTCAGAAAACGTATTTTTGGGACTCCATTTGCGTAAACTAGACTCGTAAATATTTAATTAAATATTTACGAAGTTAGTTGGGTAGGTAATTAATTTTTGGATGTTATAACGATATTAGTTAGCTTGTACTATCGTTTGTAATGTAATTAAATATTCTGATTGGTTGTAATGCCTGTGACCCTAATTCGACTACAGAGAGGGGTTAGGGTGTTACAAAACCCATATCTCCATCTTCTTTCAACTCACATAGTCAAGACCATTTACACCAATGTATTCCTTTTTTTCCCTGTCACTTTTGCCACAAGAATCGTGCCATGATACTATTTAATTTCCCACATAAAGTTTTAGGTAGTAAGAAACATGCCATTGAGTAAGTTGGAATGGATTGCAAAACCGAATTTATAAAAGTTCCTTACCCCCTTAAGATAGGAACCTCAAATTCCATCCATCGATCTTTTTCTTGAACCTATCTTTCAGGAGCTGAAATGATGCTTTCTTCCATCTCTCCACCATGTTAGGTAAGCCCAGGAATCTCTCAGGATCATTTGAATACCGAACTTGCCATAATTAACACATTGGCCTGAACATGATTCATATTCCTTCAAAATACCCTTCAAAGTACCAAAAAGGACACAATCATTGGCAAAAAGTAAATGTGATTTGAAGGCCTCATCTACTAGCTTTTGCCCCTTTAATCAAACTCTTATACAAAGCCAAATGCATAAGGGTAGAAAGACCCTCACTAAAAATTAGAAACAAGAAAGGGCTCATAGGGTCTCCTTATCTAAACTCCCTAAAAGGCCAAAAAACTCACCCATTTTTCCATTAATGCTCACTGAATATAACACTATAAAGACACATTTCATGATAAGGTCCACCCACCTTGCATTAAATCCCATACATTCCATCATTGCCCTTATAAAGCCCCATTCAACTTGATCATAGGCTTTACTATCTAATTTTAATGCCATAAAACCCTTGTTCCTTGTTCTTTTATGAAAAAAACGTATGCAATATTTCATAAGCAAACAACACATTGTTAGAAATCAAACACCCTGGCACAAAAGCACTTTGGGCTTTATCAATACACAACTCCAACACCTTCTAAAAACAGTTTGCTATTGCCTTAGATTCATTTTATAAACAACACTATGAAGACTTATAGGTCTAAAGTTTTTACCATGTTTATTGGATGTGGCACTTTGGGGATGAGTACTATATTTGTGGTGTTAATTTGATCCAAATCCAGTCTTTCATTCAAGACTCCCAAGCAGAATGAGGCTACATCCTCTCCCATAATATGCCAACATTTCTGAAAAAAATAAGGTCGAAAAACCATCAACCCTCAAGGCTTCAATATTGGAGTTGTTTAATGCCAATTTCCATATTGAAGTATTGGCAATTTATTGAACAATTTGAATGAGTTATATTTGGAGGATAACTAGCCTAAAAATAAAGGTTATATTACTTAGGAAACTCATATTGAAGATTGGATCGAATTAAATCACCCAAGTCAATCCCTTGCAATATGGACATTTGGATTGGATTAGAACTCTATGTGATTAGTTTCCAAGAGTCCACATTTGTTTTATTTTCTATTATTATATTGTAAACAATTTATTGTACTACTATTTCAATGAGACTGTTATAGGTCTTCTATGTTAGCAAGTCTTGAACATAAATCTATTTAAGGAAGAGACTTGTATAGGTGATTGTATATAGAGTTTGAGCACTTATCTTCTTTAAGTGATAAACTTTTCTTAGAGTGCAAATTGTTAGTAAAACCATTTATCTTGTGGTTTTACTTGCTGAGTTCACAAGGGTAAACTTAGTAGTGAGATTATTGATCTTCAAGGTTTGAATGTAAGGAGAATTGTCACAAGGTGTGTGATACGTTAGATTCACTTGTTGTAACTATTCAAGAGAGTGGATATTTCTTACTAAGCTAGGCTCCGCAAACATAGGAAAATTGAACTGCGTAAACAATTCCTCTGTGTTAATCTTGTTTACTATTTCTCAGTTTGGTGCCATAGAAATGTCCACTTCCTTTTCACTTCTTCCAAGAACTTAGTCAAATCATTGGCAACATGTAACACCCCATACCTAAGCTACAAGATGCTACATTCATTTTCGGAGCAACTACGTCCAATTACAACACACTTTAACTATTTATGTATATTTGTAAGTGTATTACACATTCACAATATGTTATATAATCATTTATGGGTCTTATATGAGCTTATGAAAGCTCTTCTGCTAACTCGAGGTCGAATAAGAACTAAAATATAAAGACTTCAAAATGTCAAGTTGATGTTGCGACTCCAAGGATTCCAAGTCAAATCATACTCACTATTTACAATCTTGCAACCTCAAGTGCATCTAATTATAACGAGATTTTGGTAGAATTACCATTTTTTATGGTCATATCTTTCTTTTAAACTATTCCATAATTCAAGTGGATCCTTTATAGTCAAATATTATGTTTTTAGTCCTTCATAAAGATGATGACAGAGAAAAATCATAACTTGAGCTTTATCCTGTTTAGATGACTCAATACATTGTATAATTGTACTCTCAATACCTTTAGCATCTAGGTGAATTTCAGCATCTAGCACTTATGACAAATAATTTTTACCCGATATGTCAAAGGCCTCAAATTATAGTTTTGCAAGATTTAACATAGTGACAATTAATATAAAATAATGATGATAAATTATTAAGCATGTATTTATGATACTCATAGAAAAATAATAATAGGAACCTTTAATTAATAATCCAAAAATAATGAAAATATGTAGAATAAAGACAAATAACATTCAAATATCATTTTTTTGTATTTACAAGAAACATGTATTTTATCTTAGAGTTGTTTCTTAGACAGATGTTACACAGTTGTTGATAACGTGTTACCAAATTGTCAAACAAAGAGAACACTAAAAAGTAAACAATAGATGAAAACAAAAGAGAAATTTTTTCGTATATATTTTTCGCTCACATAAGAGTTCTATTTATAAGCTCCTTTCATTCAATGAAATACAAATAAATAAAACTTACTAATTTCTTCATTAAAACATATATTAAAAAACTTGTACATTCATTCTAATGAGTAAGAATATCGACATCTACATTTGTAACATTTTTTTATTTTTCTTTTCACATTCAATATCTCTGTTTTTTTCATGACTTTTGGTCCCTCGCCCTCTCTTTTTCTTGTCTCTTTTCTTATCCATATATTTTCCTTTGTTTTTTCGACCTCTTAGTTGCCTTGTTTTAAATTTGTCCCCACAATTTTATAGTAGCTCAAGTGCCTCTTTGTTGGCTTAGATTTCATTTTCTTTTGACAACTAAAAGCTGGCATTCACAATAAAATAGAAGGGAGACATCACTTCTTTTCTTTAACATTCTAACGAAATCCAATATGGGATTCACTTTCACTTGAAAATAATGTTTTACATTTAAATTAGGAGATTAAAACTCTGGGTTAGAAATTTTAATGGATAAAAGAAATAGTATTGAGTGAGATTTATTCAAGCACATTTAAGAAAAATAAATAAAACTTTGAATTTTGACGTTAAATTTGAACGTATTCCTGGACCAAGTATTTTTTCTAAACCAATAAGTTGTTGACAATTTTTTTCCTTACTAGCAGTAAATACTAAGAATAAGCAATTTATTTCTTGGTAAGGAGCATCTCCATTCTCCCATGAACATGTACATATACATATGCATAAACTTTCTGTTGCTTGGTATACATATATACATGGAATTAGAATCAAAACCATTGATTTAAATGAAGAAAAAAGGAAAAAAAGCAAAGGAAAAGAATGCCAGTAAGGCAGGTAAAGCCAAGGGTTGCTCCTACCAAACTCAAAAGTTCAAACAATTCTGATAATTGCCCATCTCTTTTAACTTTATAATTATACCCAGCTCCATGGTTCCACCCCCACTTATCATATGATCTGCAACATCTCTCCAGCTTCTCCTTCATCTTCACCTGCTCTATTCTCTCCCTTAGAACACTCAAATTCGCATCCTCCCGGTTACTTAACCCACCTGCCACCAAAAAAAAAACTGTATAAGATGAAACTGACAAACAAGTGCGACAGACTTGTGTTTAAGTTTTCAATTGACACCAGTTTCAAGTTCTGACCTCTATAACTTATAATATTTGAAAAAGAATAATGGTTGATTACCTCCATCTCTAAAGCTTTGAGCTCTAACATGAATGGGTTGACGAGAATAATGGTTGGAAGATGGTGAAATTATGGCGAAAGATGAAGGTAATGAAGAAGCCATGGTGCAAAATTTTGGAAGAGGGTTTTCTTTGCTTTTAAGTCAAGTTTGGAACTAACTCGCCTCGTTGACTGCAAATTTGAGCTCCTTTATATATACAAATTGTTTGGCCAAATAAAAGAAATAATTAATATGATTGGAATGGGTATCCGAATTAGGGTTTAAATATAACATTACGATTGTTTTTTTTTTTTTTTTAATTTGGGTTCTCTTTTAGCCTCTAACATTCATTGCTGGTGGATTCATTAAGTTCCCAAATCTAAATAAAACTAGATTAAAATATTCAGACGGCTGAGGATGGCTAAGGAACAAATTGAAAAGCTGTGTTTCATCAAAGAAAATTTGACCACTATTTTAATTCAAGTTGATATTTAATGGTCAAATCTTTTCCATAAAAAAAGGAAGAGAAATTTGGAATTACACTTTTGGATCTATTGATGTTAAGCTGCAAGTTTTGAAAAATTGTTTTTTATTAATATTTTAATAAATTGAGTATTAATACATATAAAATTTTATATTGATAATATTATCATTGTGTTGATTCTAAAATAAGGGAAAGTAGGCGGAAATTGGGTGTCAAGAAGCCTCATCTCATGCACTGTTTATGCGTTGCTTCGTGCTCTAGCTTTTATGCAATGATTAGTATATTATTTACCCTTTTTTGGTAAAGAAATCAGATCACTAGTTGTCTTAATATCTCGAAGTTTAAGATTCAAACATTTCCTCTACTAGCTTTAATTGTCACAATATATATATATATATATATGTATATATATATATATATATTTCCTTCATCCAAATTGGGCCTAATTTTGTTTCCTTCATAGTTACAATGTGTAAGCTCCAAACACAATGTTTCAGACGTACATTTCTTAATATCCATTGCAATTAAAATATGAATGGCAGGTTACCATTCCATACTAACTAAATTCACAATCCTATGTCAAATACAATTTCCAAGTTGTGTGTAACTTTTCCTTTTCTTTTATAAGTATAATATCATAAAATGCCGTGAATTATTTTCAATTTTATTAAAGGATTTATGATTATAATCAAAGGTAAAACTAAAAATATTGATAAACGGGGTCCAAATGTGCATATATAGGTCGGTGTATTGTGACTTTGGGAATGTACCCCAAAAAGCAAAATAAAATAATAATAATTTTATTTTATTATCAAGAATCAAAATGCAATTATTAAAATTCATACCCGTCAACGGACACAACAATTTTGAAATGCTAAAAAAATATTCTAACTTTATTTTTTCTTTTATAACCATATAATGAGAGATATATTACTAAATACAATAATTAATAGAAATGTATCCAGCTGTTCAAGAGATAAATACAGATAATTAAGTTAATAATAATGTCTGAGTTTAAACTTAATAAATTTAGGATTTGATTTATAGGGATAAAATGTTTTCTGTAAAATATTCTCAAATGCTTGATAAAGTAAAATATGTTAGGTCAATGAAAAAAGTTTTGTTAGCCAATGGAAAAAGTGATGTTTTTTCAATACAACAATTTATGTTAAAAAGTCGATAATTCGTTTTATAAATTTCCGGGTTAAGATTTACTCCGTTACTTTTTCATTCATTAATATTCAATACAATGATCATGTATATGACTCGTGTAAAGCCCATCTATTAAATGTGAAAATCAATTTGTGAATGGTATTTAAACATGTATATTAGATATTAATGGATGAAAAAAAATAATAGAGTAGAACTAAACCCAAAATTTAATGCCAAATATTCTCTCTCGCCCGCCTTTCTCCCTTGCCATGCTCTCACCAACTCCTATATCAGTGCTGTCACCTCCAGTTAAGATCTGATTTCATCTTCCCACATCAGATTTCAAGATACTACATTCTCTCTCTCTCTCTCTCTCTCTCTCTCTCTCTCTCTCTCTCTCTCTCTCTCTCTCTCATTCATCACTCAACCATTTTAAGCATATGATATACCGTTGTAAAGGTCTCATAGAGTAAATTATGAAATCATAATTTTATGATTCAACTCTCCACCTTTACCTATTGACAATATGCCTTAAAGTTCCCATAAATTACAATTTTTCCAACAATCCTCCACATGAATGAAAATTGATAGTTTTATATAATTTTCCAACAATCCTCCACATAAATGAAAATTGATAGTTTTATCAAAAAACATTAACTCAATGTGGTGATAGAATCTATGATCAATAGTTGCATAGGATAGGTAGGTATCCTCCCTTGAACCTTCAACTGTGAAAGTATATTTACTTTACTAGCTGAGCAATAGATGAAATGTTCTTAAATTGTTCTGTCGTTTGTGTAAAAAATGATATACCTCACACAACTACCTCTCTGGCAAAGTTTTAGTTCTCATGGGTATGTTCATATAGCCGTGAACATCTCCTAGTTCTACAAAATTTTGAGAGAACTATGCCCCAATAGTCTCCACGAAGCAGCCCCACTTCACTCTCACATAGGTGATTTATGTTATTCGGCTCACCGAAACACACAACAGTCATTAAAAGCATTGCTTAACCTATCTCATTTTTAGTCACTATATGCATCATAGGAACGCACTTGGGATAAGTACCCCCATAGTGACCTCACAAGGTCTATGCAATTTAGTTGTCCCTTTGAACCTAGCGTCTTTTATTTTCATGGGTTTTAGTGTCATTCCTTTCGATGTTTTATCAACATGATCTCGATTTAAGCCTTTAGTTAGTGGATCCGCAATGGTATCTTTTGATTTTACAAAATCAATGGAGATAACTTCGTTTGAGATCAGTTGTTTAACGGTATTGTGTCGACGACACATATGTCTCGACTTACCATTATATGTTACGCTAGCAAGACACCCCCACACATTCAAGTGGTTGTAGGATGGTTTTCTACCTTTCCATAACTCATATGGTGTCTTGCCCCTTTTCTTGTGGGGCGTCTTATTAAAAAGGTAATTAACTCATGGAAAAGCTCCCCCCACATTTCTATGATAATCTAGAGCTTCCCAACAATGTGTTCATCTTTTCCTTTAAAATCTGATTTTTTTCGCTCGACTACTTAATTTGATTGAGGAGAGTATGACGATGTTACTTCATGAATAATGTCAGGTTATGTACAGTATTCAAATGATTCAACATATTCACCACCACGATCACTTCTCACCATCTTAATCTTTTTATTAAGATGGTTTACAAATGATCAATTTAATTCTGATACGAACTCGCTTCGGTGATGATTCGAGTCTTTTAGATTGCCCGATCGTAAAATGGAGAAGTATCGTTCTTCTTGGAAGGCTGAAATTGGCTAAGTATAAGTTTTAAAACAAAGGATTTCTAGTATTTTAAATATAGTAAAGGCTAAGGTTCGGCTAATAACAAAGATAGGGATATTTTGAAGTTGGTAATTCGAATGGAATAGTTTAGGCTTAAGGTTGAAGAGTGAACCAATACTATAGGACAGTATTGACCCGAACACTTAAGGTGGATAGAAAGATAGGTAAACCGTGGCCCACTATCTATATAGAGATAGGAACCAATCGGTATAAAGGTGAACGCCACACTTGTTAAAGTGATAAGTTCAAATGAATCAGATTGACGCCACAAGAATAACTTGATAAGTCAATTGAGTCACAAAAGAACAAAGAGAGTTGAATAACTCACAATTGGTATAATGTTCATGAAAAGAGTCAAAAGTTGTAACCTTCAAATGTTTACAAAAACAACTATTTATAGGCTCTAAAATGCCTATTGAAATTCAGCATCTAATGGTGTTCACACTTGACATTAACATGTTCACGCATAAGGATTAATTACATTCATGAACTCCCTTAAATACATATAAATGGTTGTTCCCTCCCTTTTGATGGTTCATGGACGTTCATTCCTTGTATTGGCATGTATTTGGACGTTTATGCACCTCATTGAATGATATTCATGCATGTACTTTAGCTTGAAGATTCAGATTCTTCCTCCCTTTGTTGTGTATGAATTCTTAGCATAGAAGAAAGCTTCAAGTGACTTGTATGATCACCAAAAGTCTCATTCATCTCCTTGGTCCGTTCATGCACTTGCATGGAACATGCATACTCATAAATAGGAACTTTAATGGCATGTAGGTTCATGAACTAGTTACATCATCTTGCAGATTCATCCTCCATAATGTGCATGCATGTTACCATTCATTGTGCTGCATTAATTGCTGAATTCTTTCCCCTTGGACGTTCATGCATATAGCTCATACATGAACATGAACCAAATGGTTGCATTAAGCTCCCATCTTTCCAAATGTCCATGAATATGAATGTTGTATTGAATTTGGTCAATAACAAGCACATGCACCATTAAGTCTGCCCCTTTGTATTTGAATGATCAGCAGCCAATGTGAACAACCTGTAAAAACACATTTAAACTCGGCTTAAACACAATTTAATTTGTTTGAACTAAAGACAAGTATTAAAGACATCTAAACTAAGACATATTTAAAACATATATTGAAGATGTCCTAAATTATGACATAATTAAAAACCTTTATTAAAGATGTTCAGATTATGACATAATTAAAGACTTAAACTAATTTTAACTAAATAACTAAAATGGATAAAAATCCTTATTTTCCAACAGCCAAATTAACAAACTGAAATTAAAAGCTTCATTTTGCACTTGGGCCCCTTGTGCTTGGGCCAATTCTGATGTCGCCGAATTGTATCATGACATGATGCGGCCGGGATCGCATCATACCCTCCCTCTTGAAAATGATTTGTCCTCAAATCGGGTCATTTACTCACGAAAAACCTTTCTAGATCACGACCCCCTTTGTTCATAAACCTGACAAAGTCGCTTCCAAAAATGTGAGAATCACTAATGGTTCAAGAACAAAGTATGTTAATCGCATGCCCTTCCTCTTTAGAAGGGAACCATTGCAAAGTGTCACCTACACAAGATGAAATAAATTAGTGACACTTTGAATTATAAACACAAAATAACTTTTCAGAATCTTATTCAAAAGTTGAACATGTGTACCAATGTCGGGATCAAAAACAGAAGTTGATTTTACCTTTCCACAATAAATTACAAATTTAGCATGCAATCCATTGCCGAAATAAAAAACATGAGTTAGCCTTACCGTTTCAAAATGAATCAAAAGTTTCTTTGACGGTAATATACTAGAATCATGAAACATTCGTGAATTATAATTTTGGACAACAAAAGTCCAAGACTCAAATCCTTTGAACAACGATGTAGAACCAAAGCCTTGATTTAGCATTTGCAACTTATCACAGTTCAACAACTTTGTTTTCAGATTTAAAGTCAAAACATCAAGCAAGCATAAATGGTTCACACATATATTCACACGAAATTTAGAGTATTGGATTTCTCCCATTAATAATTCAGAATAACATAGCTTTCGATGGTCAGTCTCGGCAATCAAAATCCCTTGGGTCAAATCCTTTGATCAATAATAAAGAACAATAATCACCAGTGTAAAAGCCCATTTTCGCCCAAGGCCCAATTAACCAAACAAAAAATAAAACCAAAACAAGAACAACCAGAAATTAAAAAACCAAATAATAAAAGTCCAAAATAGTCCCTCTGTCATTACAAACCCAAATTAACAAGCCTAGTAATAAGCCAATTACAGATGGCCCAAATTTAAACTTAAACCTAGCCCAATGCCCCAGTCGGCCCAAATGACCCAAAATGCTCAGCTGAAAAGAAACCCTAGGGTTTCTGTTACCTTCTGAGAGCTTCATGCGCCGCAGCCACTCCCCACGCGCGCCTCAGCCTCCAGTGCACAGCCTACGTACGCGCCACTTCCACGCCTCCGTACGCCTCCTTCGTACCTGCAAAAAGGACAATAACAGCATAACAAACAAATAGCAGCGAAAAACAAAGAAGAAAAAGGGTTGTATTTTCATTTTATTTTTATTAGTTTTCATTTCAGCTTTAAAAAGCCTGAAAACAAACCATTGTAGCTTCTGGACCATTTAAGAATATACAACGAAGTACAAAAAAAATAGAGACTAGTTTCAAAGGTGATTAATCCTTTTTCGTTCGTGTTCTTGCTTTTGATTTCCGTTTTTGATTTTCTTTTAATTTTTTATATATATTTGAAATATAAAGAAAAGAAAGGAAGGAGGGCTTACCGAAAATCGTCGTGGTCGCGTCGCCGAAGAGTCCTTCTCGGGCAACGCCGGCCATTGGCCCGCGACGGTGGTGCGACGGATACTGGAGGCCCTAGCCGGACTGGGGAAAGATTGAAAAGGGGGAGAGGGATATTTGAGAGTGTTTTAGGTTTTTTGAAAAGAGAAGAGAAGAAAATGAAGATTTTAAAAAAAAAAAATTGATTTTTATACCTATTAAAACGACAGCGTTTCATCAAGGGCCTTCTAAATACAAAACAGCGTCGTTTTGCCCATGCCCGCGTGCGACTCGACCCGCTATCAGAAGATCCGCCTTTTTTTGTGTAAATGGTCTATTTGCGGCACATACCCTTCCACATTTTCAGTGTTTTTAATCTAGTCTTTTTTTATTTCTAATTTATACCTCATAGTTTATTTCAGTTTCAACTTGGTCCTTGAGCAGTTAGATGACCAGTATTGGAACGGCGCCATTTTGAGTGTTTGTGATAACTTCCCAATGAATCCTCACTTGTCGCGCGCCTGCTAATCTGGTCCTCAATAACCTGTGTTTATTATTTTCGTTTTAGGACTTGAATTTTGTTTTAATTTCAATCTTGTCCCTTACCAGTTTTAATTTATTTATTTATTTGCATTTCAAAAAGGTTTATTCTATTATATTTTATTTTAAATTCTTTATGTATATTGGTTATTTTAACTAGTTTATTTCATCCTTTAAAGTTTTATTATATATATTATTCAATTTAAATATTTCTCTTTATATAACTTATTTTAAACTTTAGATGTTACCTTTCTTAAATCTATGTAAATTATTTAGTTTAAATTATTTTATATGTTTTTCATGTTCTTCATTTTAAAAATTGTTTTTATTATTATTTCAAGATTTTGTATTTTGTTTTTTTATTAAAGTGATTCGCATTATGTGTATATACTATTCATTTCAAATTTTAATATATATTAGTAAATTTAAAATTTTATGATAATTTAAGTTATGTTTTTTATTTAACTATGTTAAGATCATTTTACATATTATCTTATTATAAAAATTGTTTTGTATAATATTTATTTTAAATATTTTTATATTCTTGCCCTTTATGTTATTCATTTTGAAATTATTTTGATATACATTATTATTTACATCTTATTTACAATAGTCGTTTTTAAACCTTCATTTTTGTTATTTTGGATTTTTTTATATACTATTTTGTGTCGTTTTCTCCAATTGATGACTATTGCATCTCTTGAATTCGTTGCTATCACGTGTATTACCTCTCTTAATTTGTGTTTATGGATTATTAGTGATTCATTATTGTAATATTTTGTGTATGTATTGCTACTTTGCTTTGTATACTATCATCCCATTGCGATTTTATTTGTCAAAAATAATTCACGTTAATACCGTTCATTTTTTTTTTAAAAAAATCATTTTGTTCAAATGTTTAAAATAAGGCAATGTTTCGTGTTTGGAAACCCGAGAAATCGTGCCCTAACATGCTGGGTTTCAATTTTTCGTTCGACCAAATAACCGAATATCCTTTTAAGATTTCATTCATGTTCTCTTAGCTTTAAAATAAGGCAATATTTCGTGTTTGGAAATCCGAGAGATCCTGCCCTAACGTGCTGGGTTTCGGTTTTTTGTTTGACCAAATAACCGATTATCCTTTTAAGATTTCATTCGTGTTTTCTCAACTTTAAAATAAGGCAACATCTTGTGTTTAGAAATCCGATAAATCGTGCCCTAACGTGCTGGATTTCGGTTTTTTTTTGTCTGACCAAATCCTCGAGTATCCTTTTAAAAAAAATTTCAATGCATGAATTTTGGAAATTACGAGATGATCTTGATATCGTGGGTTTGAAATGTCATACCATAACGTGTTGGGCGTGGGATTTCATTCCTTCGGAATAAGAGAATTTCAATATCCACTCCAATTTTTTTAAAAAAAGATATCGTATTCTAAAATCTTTTCAAATTCTCGATGTTAGGACATTAAATAATCAATTTGGTACCAATTTTGGGCGTTGCGAGGGTGCTAATCCTTCCTCGTACGTAACCGACTCCCGAACCTATTTTCTTAGGTTTCGTAGACCAAAATTATTGTTTTAATAAATCAAAATGTTTTATTAAAATAATCCATCTCTAGGTGATCCGATCACACCTCGAATAAAAGATCAGTTGCGAATCCATTTGTTATTTTAAAGTCAATCCCCATTTTTCCACAAATAAAAAAATGGTTTCAACAGCTTGCCGACTCCACTAGGGACCCTGAAAGAGAGTTAAGCCGTAAAATTGATTAATTTCTGTCCTTTTGTCAAAAATTAAAAATTTGATTTGAAAAATTATGATCCTTTTATTTGCATTCGCTTGTGTCATCTCATTTGATTGTTATGGTTCGAGTCTTGTAGAATACTTTTGCATCATATTGCATGATCATCGGGTCATACCCTCTTTAGTGGGAGTGAGAAGCTACTCCTTCGTGAGGTTTTCACCTCCGTGCAGGATAGCGAATCGCTTCCGGGATGCATCCGTACCTATGTCTTCGTGAGATTTTCATCTCCGTGCAGCCATAGGGAAATGTATTCCCCTGAACCTAACTCGATCTGTATGAGCCTATAATGGGTGAGGATCGAGGATCTGCTGGTTCAGGTACCTCAACTTTAGAACCAAACTACATATAGAGAGACCTAGGAGCCTACCCTAGATAGAGCCACGCCAAACCCTAATGGTCACCCGAACAGGTGTTCTGTGTTGTTTATTTCTCTTGTACTAACGTGTTTTCTTTTGTTTTGATTGCATTGCGTTGCATCATCATAGAAAGGAGATGTTGATTAATATTCGATTGCTAAATAGAGGAGTTTGTCATAAGAAAACAAAATTCTTGATAAAGTGGATTATAATACGGTTGTCCGGACATGGTCTAAGTAAATAACGAGAGAAGGCTAATAGTCCGCAAAAGAATACAAGACTTCGCCCGAGGATTCAAGTCAACAAAAAAACAAACTATTCAAGAGCCGTCACATCTTGACTTTCTTAAAAGAGCTAACAAGCATCGTGGGGATAAGTGAGCAAAGGGTCACGGCCTGGATCAAGCAACAAGGAGCTAGAAGAAGCATCTATTGAGAAAATCTATGGGACACGACCATAACATCCAGATACAAAGAAAAAGATTGGTGTCCTCACTTGGACTACGAGGAAGAAACCGCATACGTAATCCATTTTATGTAAAGATATTTGTTTTCTAGAAAAGTTCTTCTAATGGATTTGAATTCAAAATCAACGTCTCTCTTTCTTCTTACATTCATTTCATGCATTTGCATTACATCATTTGCATTGCATTTTGTGCATTAGATTTTCACATAAGTTTCCTAATTAGGTAAAATTATTTTAGCAAACTGGAAACCGACAAAACCTTACCAGATACGCATCCCTACGACACAAGAAAGAAAACTCAAGCAATGGATAAAAGACTAGAAAAGTTGGAACAAATGCAAAAAGAAATGCAAGAACAGATGTAGGAGCAGCTCGCTAAGATCTAGCAGGAGATGATGGACAAAATGATGGAATCTTAGGGAAATATGATGACTCAGATGACACAGCTGTTGAAGGGGCTTATGGATAAAGGAAAGAACCCTATGGTAAATGTTGAGGAGAATACTGAGTATCTTCAATGTTCCCCCAGTTTTACTCTACCACATGTGCAAACACGACCTGAAGTAACTGTACAAAGACCATCTGTCATGATCAGGCCTCAACAATTCCAAACTGGTGCTTCAATGAATCTCCAAACTGCTCAGGGTCAGGAGATAATCCAATCATTACTAATGTCCTTGATTTGGATGAAATAGTTGAAGGAGAGAGGACAAAAGCAGAATTGCCAAAGCAGCTAGAAGATAGATGTAAATGGTTGGAGGAAAAGTTTAAAGCGATAGAAGGTGTCGATAGTTGTTATGGAATTGATGCTAAGGATTTAAGCTTGGTCCTGGACTTGGTGCTCCCATACAAATTCAAAATGCCTAAATTTGATAAATATAACAGGACAAGTTGCCCCGAGGCTCACATCACTATGTTTTGTAGAAGAATGACGGGGTACATTAATAATGACCAACTGTTGATCCATTGCTTCCAGGATAGCCTGGTGGGGGTAGCAGCCAAATGGTATAACCAGTTGACTCGTTCCCAAATTGGTTCATGGAAAAACTTGGCTCAAGCTTTCATAAAACAATACAGCCACGTGACAGATATGGCACCCAACAAGATTACACTCCAGAACATGGAGAAGAAGACAAATAAGAGCTTCAGGCAGTATGCCCAGCGATGGAGGGAGGTGGCGACGCAAGTCCAACCACCACTCTTAGAGAAAGAGACGACCATGCTCTTTATTAATACACTGAAGGCCCCTTTTATCACTCATATGCTAGGGAGTGCTACAAAGAGCTTCTCGGACGTCGTGATGACTGGGGAAATGATTGAGAATGCTATAAGAAGCCGAAAGATTTACGCGGGAGAAAGTGTCAAAAGATCAACCCCAAGAAATAGGGAAAATAAAGTGAACAGCTTGAGCATGCATTCCAAATTGGTCATTGCAGGTCAACCGAGGGCTGTGACCACTAGTCATCAGGGCTCATCAAAACAAGAATCCAGTGCAAAGTAACTCCAGTTTACACCAATTCCAATAACATATAGGGAGTTGTATCAAAGCTTATTTGATGCACATGTGGTGGCTCCCCATTACATGAAACCAATACAACCTCCATACCCCAAATAGTATGATTCGAATGCTCAATGCGAGTATCACGCGGGAATAACGGGTCACTCAGTCGATAACTGCATCGCATTTAAGAAATTGGTCAAAAGGCTTATAAAATAGGGTTGTGAAGTTCGATGAGCCGAACGAAGTAGTAAATTGTGATAACTGAAGGAGGGGCAAGAGAGTCAGAAGCCTAGAAATCGGAAAGTCAGAACACCAATGGCGTATCCAAAGAGGGAACCAAGGAATAAAAGTTTTCCAAGCATCGGCCTTTATATAATTGAGAGTGTTTTGAACAAGGACTCTGGAAGAGACATGTATTTTTAAGGCTAATCTAGAGTAATATTCAAAACACGCTTATTGCTTTCAGCCTAGAAGTAATAAGAGTCATTTTGTGAAATAGGCTTGTGTTCAGAATCTTTATTTCAATAAAATGCATCTTTTTGAGCAAATATTTTTCCATTCTTTCTACCTATAGATCCTTTTGTACTTTGGATTACTATTCAAATATTCTTTCATTCTTTATTCATGATCATACCATACAAATAATCATTCTTGGAATTATTTATTCTCTGGAATTTACCTTCGTACTCACAATGGGTCCCCAGATATCAATGATATGGGCGACACTGTTACTGACTCCTTTTTTGAATGAAATATGGGTCTAAGGATCTCAGGACTTTGAAAATGGAAGAAATTGTAACCTATCTTCTGATTTGTTAATACTGGATGAAAAAGAGATCCTACGTCGTGAGCTAAGGAAGGAGAAGAAGATCAAAGCCTAGCTCAATGCAGAAATAAGATTTCCTATGTGTGGGGCATGGATGTTATCAAGCCAGTCTCATCATAAGCTTCTAGCCAACATCGATTCATTTTCGTGGATGTCGGTTACTTCACTAAGATGGTAAAAGTCGCTTCATATGCCAATATTACAAAGTCGATAATCATTAGAACAAAAAAAAGAAAGAAAGAATACCGACAAAAAAAATGTCGAAAAGATCATATTTAACCGCACAATGTCAAAAGTTTGTGGTCTGTACAAAGATCAGGTGCCACATCACAGTGCAGCAAAGGCAGCCAAAAAGAAATACAAAAGATCATAAAAAAACCGAGACTTGTAAAGATTGGCATACAGAAGTTACTATTTACCCTTTATGCTTATCAAACGTTGGCTAGGACTGTCACCGGGGCAACACATTTCTCATTGGTTTCGCCCATTGAAGTTGAAATTCCTTTTTTCTGAGTTTTATCAGAACTGAAGTTGGATAAGGCAGAATGAATTTAATCCCAATATGATCAGTTGAATTTGAAGAGAAAATGTTAAAAGCTATCTATCACGGTTAGATGATGCGAGATTACAACCAAAAGGTTTGCCCTAGAAAATTTCATGATAGGGCTTTGAAGAAGATTTTTACCATGCAAAGGGTACCTTAAAAAAATTTAAAAACTTCAATCAAAAAAGAAGAAGGAGAGGCCAAGGCGAAAACCCGCAAATGGCGCTTTGAGACCAAAGGGGATTTAAGTTAAAAACCCGAAAAGGGCGGCTCAAATTTTGATCAAGAGTGGGGCATATAGCAGTCCTGCTATGCCTGAATTAACAATGAAGAAATATGCTACGTCTTGGGGCGTCGACAAAGTACTCCGGATCCCCTAAACACATATTGAGCTTAAAATGGTCCTTAAAAAGTTTGAACAGAAAAGCTCAAGCTGCGATATCTAGGGCACCTAGTTTCCATTTTACCAATTTTAAATTTTTTTATTTGTGATTATATTATTCTTTTCAAAATATGTTCACAATAAATTTCCTTCTTGATTGCGATTACTATCTTTGCTTAACTTATTTGTTGCGAGTTATACTCCTAGTTAATTTCCTTCTTGTCCATTGTTATGATCTTTTTCAAACATTTTGCACTAAATAACGATTAGTGGACTAATAATATTTTCATAAAATTAGTTTCGCATATTACTCTGGAAACTTCTGAATAATACAAGAACTTGAAATAGGTCTATTGTTTAAAACTCACCAAGTTTAAGGAATAGTCTAAATAGAGGCTATTTCCTTGGATTTTCTGTTAAAAATACTTGATGATACAATCTTGATGAAAAATGAGCATTGTTAACCCATGTGCAAAAGAGGAATCATTTGCGAGAAAAAAATGATATTCTGCATTCATGCGAGCATCATGCATACACATCTAGTTGGGTCACCCGGGGAGTGATCAATAGATGGAAGCTGATACAGATCCTATACCTTTGAATAGCAATGGGATGGATTGAAGAAGAAACAAATCTTACGTTTTGCAGTCGCGGTGGGATGGATGGGAAAAGATTCAGATCCTATACCCCTAAGTCACAATGAGATGAACCCTGAAGTTACAGTGGGGCAAATTTGTTGAGCAAGATATTTGTTTTCTCGGGTTTTCTGTCAAGAATACCAGCCGAACAAGATGGCAGCATGATACGTTAGTGATAAAGCCCTTATAAACAATGAGCGATGACAACCCTAAGCATTTAAAAAGGGACCATTCTCATGAAATTCTACATTTAGTTAGGAGCATTTGATTCATTTCGATCATTACATCCTAATCATCAAACTTTTAAAAAGGGATCATTCTCATGAAATTCTGCATTCATGTAAAACACATTTAGTTAGGAGCATTTGATTCATTTCGATCATTGCATCCTAATTATGGTAAGAAATCATTCTCATGACATTCTGCATTCACGCGAATGTCGTCCATAATACATTTAGTTAGGAGCATTAGATTCATTCTGATCATTGCATCCTAACCATTTTGCATAAGCATTAACACATAAAACCGATTTTACAGGAGAAGTCCCCCAGAGGACGGTGTCGCAACATCAGTGAATTAGCAGATCTTGTCTCCCTAAATAGTAGTGAAGTAGATCGAAGATACTAGTCTGGCATCCCTGAGTTTGCAGTGGAGCAGACTGAAGATTGTAGATCTTGTCACCCTAAGTAATAGTGGACCAAGATCGAATGGCAAATCTGGTCTCCCTAAGCAGTAGTGGAACATATTTAAGCCACCAACCCTATCTCCCTGACCAGTAGTGGAATAGGTTGAAGATTGTAGATCTTGTCACCCTAAGCAATAGTGGACCAAGATCGAACGGCAAATCTTGTCTCCCTAAGCAATAGCGGAACAGATTTAAGCCACCAGCCCTATCTCTCTGACCAGCAGTGGAATAGGTCGAAGACTGTAGATCTTTTCACCCCAAGCAGTAGTAGACCAAGATCGAATGACAAATCTTGTCTCCCTAAGTAGTAGTGAAACAGATTTAAGCCACCAGTCATATCTCCCTGACCAACAGCGGAATAGGTTTAAGATTGTAGATCTTGTCACCCCAAGCAGTAGTGGACCAAGATTGAACGGCAAATCTTGTCTCCCTAAGCAGTAGTGGAACATATTTAAGCCACCAGTCTGGCATCCCTAAGATTGCAGTGGAGCAGATTGAAGATAGCAGATCTTGCCTTCCTGAGTGAAGCGGATCAAATATACTAGTCTGGCATCCCTGAGTTTGCAGTGGAGCAGACCGAAGATAGCAGATCTGGCATTCCTGAAGTTGCAGGAGCAGGTCGAAGACATCAGATCCTATCTCCCTAAAGTTGCAGTGGAACGAATTAAAACGACAAATCCTATCCCTCTGAAGTTGTAGTAGGTCGGATTAAATTTACCATACGAGTCTTATCTCCCTAAAGTTGCAGTGAAGTAGACAGAAATCAGCAAATCTCATCTCTTCGAAGTTACAGCGGAGCAGATGGAAGCTACAAGTCTAATTTCCTTAAATTGGATCGAAGCGCTAGTTCTTATACCCCTAAAGATGCAGTGGGATGCAACGAAGCTACTCGAAGAAGAAAAGCACTGAAAGAGGTCAAGATTCGAAGACCGGGCAAAAATGATCCTTTTTGAAGGCTTTGCTCCATTCTCGTTACATGACAATGAGCAAAGAGGGGCAGCTGTAAAAGCCCATTTTCTCCCGGGGCCCAATTAACCAAACAAAAAATAAAACCAAAACAAAAACAACTAGAAATTAAAAAAACAAAATAATAAAAGTCCAAAACAGTCCCTCTATCATTACAAACCCAAATTAACAAGCCTAGTAATTGTAACACCCCTAACCCGTATCCGTCGCCGAATAGGGTTAGAAAACATTACCGGACAAAACACAACTTTCTTTCATTCACATAATCACTTATAATATATTCGAAATTATAAATATACAAAGTGATTAGCTAATTTACTTATCAAGCATGCATTGTTAATCACATTGTATACACAAACCATACCAAAATTTTCAAATTATCTTACACAACATAAAATGCATTATTATGCACGGTCTTAGTTAACTACATGGTCAAGCATACTTATATTTCCATTTAAGTATTTATGCGTATAGCTACTAAAGCACCTGTCATTTCCATATGCATTATTTCATTCATTCTTAAAGTTTATGCCATTATACCTATTCATTTACTAAATAACCAACCTAACATTTCCTTAATACAACATGTGTGCAAGCTATAAACCAAACAACCCATTATTTACCATTCATTGACCAAACACATATACAACTTTAGTAACAACTCCATAAGGCTGAACATGCTTTAATACTGTTTATTTAACATACACTTTAGCTTATCCATATAAATCATTATATAAACACCAATACAAACTATACTATACTTCCATTACATACTAATTATTATGTAAGAAGAATTTACATATACTTACTACTTTATTTCATAATAAATCGGCAACCAAAAGTAACCACATAAATATTGCAAGTCTTAGCCATCGAATCACAAGCTAAAATATGCCATTTCATATTCAAATCATATCAATTTTGCACATCATGTAGTACACCAAATTATTTTTCAATTCATACTCATTGTTTCAACTTATACTAATTCACATAATGAAATCATACATATCACTTCACACTTTCCCAAACCTATATCTATTCACCAATTTATAACATAGAACACTCTTCCAAAACAGGTCTAGATCATGAACAAATATACACATGTTCTTCCATATCTTATAGCCAAACATATATATGCAAATTACTAGTTACCTTCAATACAATTTTAAACCATGACTAAATTCATACAATCATTAGCAAAGCATACTAAACAAGTCACACAAAAATATTTATACATATATGTATATATATCACATACTCATTCATTTTCAAACAAAACATATAAGCATATCACCTCTAGGATAGAATTATATCATCGAACATTAACATTAAGAACTAGCCACTTTTGCATGGCTTTTATACATTATCAAAACATCATTTAAAAACTTAGCTAGCCTATACATGCCTTAAGAACAAAAGTCTAAACATTAGGTACCAACATGAGCCGATAGTGTGAATGACTTCAGTGACGATCCCCAGTGCTCGAAGCTTGAATGAAATCTATAAAATGAACAATAAACATAAACAGAGTAAGCTCACTAGGTTATTAAGTCTTAAGCAACCACATTATATCATTCAATTTTCCAAGCTTTTTAAACAACCAATTCATGACATTGAATAACAAGGCTTAAATTATAATTGCATCACTTAACCTGTCAACTTTTATTTATTTACCAAGGTACAGCATTACAGAATATTTATGTACATATACATATACATAGCGCAACATCATACATATCAATATACTTATACGAATAACTTTAACCACTTATGCTTTCTATAACCAAACTTTCTCATAGCATAGTTCATATTTCATTTCCCACCACTCGATTGTATATCGCATTTCTCATATCATTCCATTTACTTAATAGCATCGTACACATACATGTACATATAATACATGAATATGAATAATACATACCTTGTAGCCGAATTAACAATTTCACTTCCATATGATTAGACATACATAATTTATGGCATGACTTTATTACCACATAATATAAGCTTGAAATGGAAACTCACCGGTTTAGAACCTGCTAGACATTAGTCTGAATCTCACACACTGGCACTAGGCCTGCTAGACCCCAGGTCCGAAGTTAAACACCGGCATTAAGCCTGCTAGGCAATAAGCCCGAACTATTTCACCGGCACAAGGCCTGCTAGGCTCGAAGCCCGAAATAACTCTCCGGCACAAGGCCTGCTAGGCTCGAAGCCCGAATAACAACATAATTAATCCTTCAATACACATTTCTTAATGCTAACATCACGAACAAATCATATACATCATATTACATCAACATATCATATCGAATATACTTATTCATATCACATTAACAAAATATATTCAATCCAATGTAATACCCTTACATTCGGCTAACACATAAATTTATACTCAAAATTATCAAATATTATCATTTAACATGTTCATAATTAATTCTTTAATATATATTTTCTTAAGAACTTACCTCGACTATCGACGGACAACGCAGACCGGCTATTCGATAACCTTCGTCTTCCCCCGATCCAAATCTGTTTTCTTTGTTCTTGATCTAAACACATTAAAATTTAGCTCATTCAAGTACATTTCATCTCAATTTAGTCCCAAAACACATAAACGGGCAAATTACCATTTTACCCCTATGTTTCACATTTTTAACAATTTAGTCCTATCTGCACAAAACACAAAATACACAAAATTTCACTATAACACCTTAAGGCCGAATGTTCATAGGGACTATACAAGTCCATTTCTTTCATTTATTTTGCATTTTGGTCCCCTCAAAAGTTCATTTTTGCAATTTAGCCCAAAAATACTCAAATTCACTAAAATCTCAAATACAAAACATGCTAATCTTTAACATATCTTTAATATAAAATCATCAAACATCAAAAACCCCAAGAACATGACAATGGCTGAACATCAAACATGCTTAAATTTAAAAATTCTAACATGGGTCAGCTACTGTTCGAAGCAACGATCTCAAAAACGTAAAAATTATCAAAAACCGAAAACTAACCATACCTTAATCAAGCTTCAAAATGCCAAAATGTTGATGAAACTTTAAGTTCTTCCTCCTTTTACATTCGTTCATAAAAAAATAAGATGATAATGGCCTTTGGTTTTGTTTAATATTACTTATTAATTATTTTACTTATTTAACCTTTATAATAAAATAAGTATAACATATAAACTATGTCTAAAATAGTCCATCAACCATCCACTATCATATTTATGGCATATTTCTACTTTTCATATTAAGAAACCACTAACAATTAAGCACTTTTTACTATAGTTTGTAACTCTTACACTTTACGCGATTAAGTCCTATTATTTAATTAAGCACACAAACAATTAAATTTTTCTACGAAACTTTCACACACATTAATTCACATATAATAAACACAAAATATAATATTCAAATATTTCTCAGACTCGGATTCGTGGTCCCGAAACCACCGTTCCGATTAGGGTCAAATTCGGTCTGTTACAACTCTCCCCCCTTAGGGATTTTGTCCCCGAAAATCTTACCGTTAAACAAAGTCGGATATTGTTGCCACATTGAATCCTCAAACTCCCACGTAGCCTCTTCAACTCCGTGACGATTCCATAGCACTTTCACTAACGGAATTTTCTTGTTTCTCAACTCTTTCATTTCCCGGGCTAAAATACAAACCGGTTCCTCCTCGTACGTCATATCGGATCGGATTTCAATTTCAGATGAAGAAATCACATGTGATGGATCTGATCTATATCTACGGAACATTGAAACATGAAACACATTGTGTATCTTTTCTAATTCAGAAGGTAACTTCAATCTATAAGCAACAGGCCCGATACGTTCGATGATTTCATACGGTCCGATGAATCTCGGACTTAGTTTGCCTTTTTGACCAAATCGGAGTACTTTCTTCTACGGGGAAACTTTCAAAAACACTCAGTCTCCAACTTGAAACTCAACGTCTTCACGTTTTAAATCAGCATAGGACTTTTGTCGACCCGAGACAGCTTTCAAAGTATCTCTGATCACAACCACTTTCTGTTCAGTCTCTTTAATGAAATCAACCCCGTGTATCTTGTTTTCACTGAGCTCAGTCCAATACAACAGTGTACGACACTTGCGGCCATATAGAGCTTCATAAGGTGCCATTTTGATACTAGATTGAAAACTGTTATTATAGGCAAATTCAACCAAAGGTAAGTATCTTTCCCACGTACCTTCAAACTGAAGGACGCAACATCTCAACATGTCCTCAAGTATCTGAATGGTTCGTTCAGACTGGCCGTCTGTCTACGAATGAAAGGCTGTGCTAAAGTGGAGTTTAGTACCTAAGGCATCTTGCAACTTCTTCCAAAACTGCGATGTGAATCTCGGGTCTCTGTCTGAAACAATGGAACTCGACACACCATGCAATCTCACAATTTGAGATACATACAACTCAGCAAGTTTATCGAGAAAATAGTATGTACGAACCAGTACAAAGTGAGTTGATTTGGTCAGTCTATCCACTATAACCCAGACTGCATCTTTCTTGCTCGGTGTCGTAGGCAAACCGGATACAAAATCCATAGTGATTTTATTCCATTTCCATTCAGGTATCATGATCGGCTGAAGTAACCCAGAAGGCACTTGATGCTCGGCTTTTACTTGCTGACAAATTAAACACTTTGAAACAAATTCAGATATATCTCGTTTCATGCCAGGCCACCAATAGAACCGTTTCAAATCATTATACATTTTCATACTACCCGGATGTACCGATAGTCGACTATTATGAGCCTCGTTAAAAATCATCTGAATCAATTCCATATTCCTCGGAACACATATTCGGTCTTTGAAGTTCAAACAATCATTTGCATCAATTTGAAACTCTGACTCTGCATCATTTTCACCCTGAACCCGTCTAGCAATCATATCTTTGTCAATTTTCTGTGCCTCACAAATTTGCTAAATAAACAACGGTCTTGCCTTCAACTCAGCTATGATCGAACCATCACCATGCATAACCATATGTGCGTTCAACGCACGAAGAGCAAACAATGATTTTCGACTTAAAGCATCCGCAAAAATGTTGGCTTTTCCCGGATGGTAGTCAATCACCAATTCATAATCTTTTAATAGTTCTAACCATCTGCGTTGTCTTAAGTTCAGGTCTTTTTGAGTCATCAGATGTTTCAAACTTTTGTGATCTGAATAAACATGACATTTCTCACCGAATAAGTAATGACGCCAAATTTTCAATGCAAAAACAATGGCTGCTAATTCCAGATCATGAGTCGGATAATTTCTTTCATGAGGCTTCAATTGTCTTGAAGCGTAGGCTATAACTTTGCCTTCCTGCATCAAGACGCAACCCAAACCATTCAAAGAAGCATCACTATAAATAATAAATTCTTTACCCGATTCAGGTTGAGCTAACACTGGAGCTTCGGTCAAAAGGGCTTTCAGCTGATCGAAACTTTTCTAACACTTTTCCGACCACTTGAACTTAACATCTTTCTGTAGTAGCTTTGTCAAAGGTGTAGCTATCATGGAAAAACCTTTGACGAATCGTCTGTAGTATCCCACAAGTCCCAGAAAGCTTCGAATTTTGGAAACATTCTTTGGTGGCTTCCAATCAAGTATAGCCGATATTTTATTCGGATCAACCCGAATGCCTGATGCTGAAACGATGTGACCCAAAAAGTTGACTTCCTTCATCTAGAATTCACACTTACTAAACTTTGCATACAAATGTTGATCTCTCAAAGTTTGTAGCACCAATCTCAAATGCTCGGCATGCTCGGTTTCATCTCTAAAGTAGATCAAGATATCATCTATAAACACTACCACAAACCGATCCAAATACTGTCTGAAGATCCGGTTCATCAAATCCATAAAAACAGCAGGTGCATTGGTAAGTCCAAAAGGCATAACCAGGAACTCAAAATGTCCGTACCTCGTTCGAAATGCAGTCTTTGGCACATCGAAATATCTGACTCGCAACTGATAATAACCCGATCTCAAATCTATCTTCGAAAACACTGAAGCCCCTTTCAACTGATCAAACAAGTCATCAATCCGAGGCAACGGGTATTTATTCTTTATAGTCACCTTATTCAGCTGCCGATAATCAATACACATTCGCATAGTTCCATCTTTCTTTTTCACAAATAGAACTGGTGCACCCCAAGGAGAAACACTCGGTCGTGCAAAGCCCCTATCTGTCAACTCTTGCAACTGTGCTTTCAACTCTTTCAATTCAGTAGGTGCCATCCGATACGGAGCTATCGAAATCAGAGTCGTCCCCGGTACTAATTCAATACCAAACTCTATCTCTCGAATTGGCGGTAAACCCAGCAATTCTTCAGAGAACACCTTTGGGTATTCACATACAACTGGAACGGATTCAATCTACTTTTCAGAGTAAGCTTCACATCCTTTTCTCACACATTTACGAGCTAACATCGAGGATATTACTGCCGGTAACCTATTCAAGTCATTAGATTCAATCCGGATGATCTCACCTTTCTGACATCTCAAATCAATAATCTTTCTTTTGCAATTCACCACTGCATCATGCAAAGTTAACCAGTCCATTCCCAAAATTATATCGAACACGTCGAAAGGCAACAACATTAAATCAGCTGAAAAGCAGGAATCTCGAATCATCAACGGGCAACCTTTACACATTTTATCAACGAAAACACATCTACCCAAAGGGTTGGACACACGGATCACAAATTCAGTAGACTCAACAGGCAGAGTCTTACTGGATACTAAAGTTTCACACACATATGAATGAGTCGAACCAGGATCAATCAATGCAATCACAGTAGTATCATAAAGTGTGAAAGTACCGGTAATGACATCTGGGGAAGAAGCATCCTCTCTAGCTCGTATAGCATAAGCTTTAGCTGGTGCTCGAGCCTCTGATTGAACTGCAGTGTCCTTCGTTCCTCTCTGACTGCCACCTACATTCCCTGAATGTCTGGGTGGTCTGCCTCGTGCTGACGCGTTGCTCGGTTTAGTGTTCTGAGTCGTATTTTGCTCGGCTAGCATCGGGCACTCTCGAATAAAATGGTCTGACGGTCCACATTTAAAGCAGGACCGGTCACGAAATCTACAACTCCCAGAATGCCATTTACCACAATGCTTGCATTCAACTCAATTCTGCTGGACATTACCAACACTGGCCATCGAAGTAGCTCGAGAACCCGTAGGAGGTCGGTCTCGTCTAGATAGGTCTGAAGTAGCTTTATGTCAGCCGAAGTCATTTTTGAACTTCTTAGACGCTGAATGGAAAGTCTTACTCGATGATCTTTTTCGAGTGTCTCTAGCTTCTATTTCAGCCTTTCTTTTCTCTTTCCCAAGCTCTTCAGCTTTGCAAGCTTGTTTGACAAGTACTACGAACTCTTTGATTTCAAGAATGCCAACAAGTAACTTTATGTCTTCATTCAGACCATCTTCAAATCTTTTGCACATAATGGCTTCAGTTGATATACACTCTCAGGCATAACGGCTCAATCTGACAAACTTTTGCTCATATTCCGTCACAGTCATACGACCCTGTTTTAGTTCCAGAAATTCTTTTCGTCTCTGATCAATGAATCTCTGACTGATATATTTCTTACGGAACTCAATCTGGAAGAAATCCCAAGTCACTTTTTCTTTCGGAACCACTGATACTAGTGTATTCCACCAATGATATGCAGTGTCCCGATGTAGAGATATAGCACACTTCAGGCATTCATCTGGAGTACAGGATAGCTCATCAAGTACCCAAATAGTGTTATCAAGCCACATCTCAGCTCGTTCTGCATCGTCATCATCATTAGCTTTGAATTCTTCGGCCTAATATTTCTTGATTTTATCAACGGGAGGCCTACTAGATCTCATCGGATCTATCATCGGAAGTGCGGAAGGTGCCGGAGTTGGATTATTTGGGGGTTGAGGTTGTTGTACAGTCGGGTTAGTCTGAATAAACTGGGTAAACCATTCGTTCATCATCTGGTAGAAGGCTTTTTTAGCCTCCCCCTCATGGCTACCCGAAACTGGTCGAGACTCTACCGGCACTGATCCACGTGCGCGATCAGGCGCTACACTCTCTACATCATCTGTTACGGCTCTGTCAGGATCAGAATCCATTTACTATATAGAACATAGTTTGAAATGTCAGAAGTCACCACACTATCGTATATACAATTAAGGCATGTATAGCTAGACTCTCACACGTTACGGTAGTCCTAGAATCGACTAAATCGTAGGCTCTGATACCAATAAAATATAACACCCCTAACCCGTATCCGTCGCTGAATAGGGTTAGAAGGCATTACCGGACAAAACACAACTTTCTTTCATTCACATAATCACTTATAATATATTCGAAATTATAAATATACAAAGTGATTAGCTAATTTACTTATCAAGCATGAATTGTTAATCACATTGTATACACAAACCATACCAAAAATTTCAAATTATCTTACACGGCATAAAATGCATTATTATGCACGGTCTTAGTTAACTACATGGTCAAGCATACTTATATTTCTATTTAAGTATTTATGCGTATAGCTACTAAAGCACCTGTCATTTCCATATGCATTATTTCATTCATTCTTAAAGTTTATGCCATTATACCTATTCATTTACTAAATAACCAACCTAACATTTCCTTAATACAACATGTGCGCAAGTTATAAACCAAACAACCCATTATTTACCATTCATTGACCAAACACATATACAACTTTAGTAACAACTCCATAAGGCCGAACATGCTTTAATACTGTTTATTTAACATACACTTTAGCTTATCCATATAAATCATTATATAAACACCAATACAAATTATACTATACTTCCATTACATACTAATTATTATGTAAGAAGAATTTACATGTACTTACTACTTTATTTCATGATAAATCGACAACCAAAAGTAACCACATAAATATTACAAGTCTTAGCCATCGAATCACAAGCTAAAATATGCCATTTCATATTCAAATCATATCAATTTTGCACATCATGTAGTACACCAAATTATTTTTCAATTCATACTCATTGTTTCAACTTATATCAATTCACATAATGAAATCATACATATCACTTCACACTTTCCCAAACGTATATCCATTCACCAATTTTTAACAATTAACACTCTTCCAAAACAGGTCTAGATCATGAACAAATATACACATGTTCTTCCATATCTTATAGCCAAACATATATATGCAAATTACTAGTTACCTTCGATACAATTTTTAAACCATGACTAAATTCATACAATCATTAGCAAAGCATACTAAACAAGTCACACAAAAATATATATATACATATATGTATATATATCACATACTCATTCATTTTCAAACAAAACATATACGCATATCACCTCTAGGATAGAATTATATCATCGAACATTAACATTAAGAACTAGCCACTTTCGCATGGCTTTTATACATTATCAAAACATCATTTAAAAACTTAGCTAGCCAATACATGCCTTAAGAACAAAAGTCTAAACATTAGGTACCAACATGAGCCGATACTGTGAATGACTTCAGTGACGATCCCCAGAGCTCGAAGCTTGAATGAAATCTATAAAACGAACAATAAACATAAACAGAGTAAGCTCACTAGCTTAGTAAGTCTTAAGCAACCATATTATATCATTCAATTTTCCAAGCATTTTAAACAACCAATTCATGACATTGAATAACAAGGCTTAAATTATAATTGCATCAAACCGAATGTTCTACCTCATTTAACCTGTCAACTTTCATTTATTTACCAAGGTACAGCATTACAGAATATTTATGTACATATACATATGCATAGATGGAAGCTGATACAGATCCTATACCTTTGAATAGCAATGGGATGGATTAAAGAAGAAACAAATCTTACGTTTTGGCGTCGCAGTGGGATGGATGGAAAAAGATTCAGATCCTATACCCCTAAGTCACAATGAGATGAACCCTGAAGTTACAGTGGGGCAAATTTGTTGAGTAAGATATTTGTTTTCTAGGATTTTCTGTCAAAAATACCAGCCGAACAAGATGGCAGCATGATACGTTAGTGATAAAGCCCTGATAAACAATGAGCGAGGACAACCCTAAGCATTTAAAAAGGGACCATTCTCATGAAATTCTACATTTAGTTAGGAGCATTTTATTCATTCCGATCATTACATCCTAATCATCAAACTTTTAAAAAGGGATCATTCTCATGAAATTCTGCATTCATGTAAAACACATTTAGTTAGGAGCATTTGATTCATTTCGATCATTGCATCCTAATTATGGTAAGAAATCATTCTCATGACATTCTGCATTCACGCGAATGTCGTCCATAATACATTTAGTTAGGAGCATTAGATTCATTCTGATCATTGTATCCTAACCATTTTGCATAAGCATTAACACATAAAACCGATTTTACAGGAGAAGTCCCCCAGAGGACGGTGTCGCAACATCGGTGAATTAGCAGATCTTGTCTCCCTAAATAGTAGTGAAGTAGATCGAAGATACTAGTCTGGCATCCCTGAGTTTGCAGTGGAGCAGACTGAAGATTGTAGATCTTGTCACCCTAAGTAATAGTGGACCAAGATCGAACGGCAAATCTGGTCTCCCTAAGCAGTAGTGGAACATATTTAAGCCACCAACCCTATCTCCCTGACCAGCAGTGGAATAGGTTGAAGATTGTAGATCTTGTCACCCTAAGCAATAGTGAACCAAGATCGAATGGCAAATCTTGTCTCCCTAAGCAATAGCGGAACAGATTTAAGCCACCAGCCCTATCTCTCTGACCAGCAGTGGAATAGGTCGAAGACTGTAGATCTTTTCACCCCAAGCAGTAGTGGACCAAGATCGAATGACAAATCTTGTCTCCCTAAGCAGTAGTGGAACAGATTTAAGCCACCAGTCATATCTCCCTGACCAACAGCGGAATAGGTTGAAGATTGTAGATCTTGTCACCCCAAGCAGTAGTGGACCAAGATCGAACGGCAAATCTTGTCTCCCTAAGCAGTAGTGGAACATATTTAAGCCACCAGTCTGGCATCCCTAAGATTGCAGTGGAGCAGATTGAAGATAGCAGATCTTGCCTTCCTGAGCGAAGCGGATCAAATATACTAGTCTGGCATCCCTGAGTTTGCAGTGGAGTAGACCGAAGATAGCAGATCTGGCATTCCTGAAGTTGCAGGAGCAGATCGAAGACATCAAATCTTGTCTCCCTGAGTTTTCAGTGGAGCAGATTGAAGATAGCAGATCTGGCATTCCTGAAGTTGCAGGAGCAGATCGAAGACATCAGATCCTATCTCCCTAAAGTTGCAGTGGAACGAATTAAAACGACAAATCCTATCCCTCTGAAGTTGCAGTAGGTCGGATTAAATTTACCATATGAGTCTTATCTCCCTAAAGTTGCAGTGGAGTAGACAGAAATCAGCAAATCTCATCTCCTCGAAGTTACAGCGGAGCAGATGGAAGCTACAAGTCTAATTTCCTTGAATTGGATTGAAGCACTAGTTCTTATACCCCTAAAGATGCAGTGGGATGCAACGAAGCTACTCGAAGAAGAAAAGCATTGAAAGAGGTCAAGATTCGAAGACCGGAAAAAATGATCCTTTGTGAAGGCTTTGCTCCATTCTCGTTACATGACAACGAGCAAATAGGGGCAGGTGTAAAAGTCCATTTTCTCCCGGGGCCCAATTAACCAAAAAAAATAAAACCAAAACAAAAACAACCAGAAATTGAAAAACGAAATAAAAGAAGTCCAAAACAGTCCATCTGTCATTACAAACCCAAAATTAACAAGCCTAGTAATTGTAACACCCCTAACCCGTATCCGTCGCCGAATAGGGTTAGAAGACATTACCAGACAAAACACAACTTTCTTTCATTCACATAATCACTTATATAATATATTCGAAATTATAAATATACAAAGTGATTAGCTAATTTACTTATCAAGCATGCATTGTTAATCACATTGTATACACAAACCATACCAAAATTTTCAAATTATCTTACACAACATAAAATGCATTATTATGCACGGTCTTAGTTAACTACATGGTCAAGCATACTTATATTTCCATTTAAGTATTTATGCGTATAGCTACTAAAGCACCTGTCATTTCCATATGCATTATTTCATTCATTCTTAAAGTTTATGCCATTATACCTATTCATTTACTAAATAACCAACCTAACATTTCCTTAATACAACATGTGCGCAAGTTATAAACCAAACAACCCATTATTTACCATTCATTGACCAAACACATATACAACTTTAGTAACAACTCCATAAGGCCGAACATGCTTTAATACTGTTTATTTAACATACACTTTAGCTTATCCATATAAATCATTATATAAACACCAATACAAACTATACTATACTTCCATTACATACTAATTATTATATAAGAAGAATTTACATATACTTACTACTTTATTTCATAATAAATCGGCAACCAAAAGTAACCACTTAAATATTACAAGTCTTAGCCATCGAATCACAAGCTAAAATATGCCATTTCATATTCAAATCATATCAATTTTGCACATCATGTAGTACACCAAATTATTTTTCAATTCATACTCATTGTTTCAACTTATACCAATTCACATAATGAAATCATACATATCACTTCACACTTTCCCAAACCTATATCCATTCACCAATTTATAACATAGAACACTCTTCCAAAACAGGTCTAGATCATGAACAAATATACACATGTTCTTCCATATCTTATAGCCAAACATATATATGCAAATTACTAGTTACCTTCGATACAATTTTAAACCATGACTAAATTCATACAATCATTAGCAAAGCATACTAAACAAGTCACACAAAAATATATATACATATATGTATATATATCACATACTCATTCATTTTCAAACAAAACATATACGCATATCACCTCTAGGATAGAATTATATCATCAAACATTAACATTAAGAACTAGCCACTTTCGCATGGCTTTTATGCATTATCAAAACATCATTTAAAGACTTAGCTAGCCTATACATGCCTTAAGAACAAAAGTCTAAACATTAGGTACCAACATGAGCCGATAGTGTGAATGACTTCAGTGACGATCCCCAGTTCTCGAAGCTTGAATGAAATCTATAAAATGAACAATAAACATAAACAGAGTAAGCTCACTAGGTTAGTAAGTCTTAAGCAACCACATTATATCATTTAATTTTCCAAGCATTTTAAACAACCAATTCATGACATTGAATAACAAGGCTTAAATTATAATTGCATCAAACCGAATGTTCTACCTCACTTAACCTGTCAACTTTCATTTATTTACCAAGGTACAGCATTACAGAATATTTATGTACATATACATATACATGGCGCAACATCATACATATCAATATGCTTATACGAATAACTTTAACCACTTATGCTTTCATATAACCAAACTTTCTCATAGCATAGTTCATATTTCATTTCCCACCACTCGATTGTATATCACATTTCTCATATCATTCCATTTACTTAATAGCATCGTACACATACATGTACATATAATACATGAATATGAATAATACATACCTTGTAGCCGAATTAACAATTTCATTTCCATATGATTAGACATACATAATTTATGGCATGACTTTATTACCACATAATATAAGCTTGAAATGGAAACTCACCGGTTTAGAACCTGCTAGACATTAGTCCGAATCTCACACACTGGCACTAGGCCTGCTAGACCCAAGGTCCGAAGTTAAACACCGACATTAAGCCTTCTAGGCAATAAGCCCAAACTATTTCACCGGCAGAAGGCCTGCTAGGCTCGAAGCCCAAAATAACTCATCGGCACAAGGCCTACTAGGCTCGAAGCCCGAATAACATCATAATTAATCCTTCAATACACATTTCTTAATGCTAACATCACGAACAAATCATATACATCATATTACATCCACATATCATATCGAATATACTTATTCATATCACATTAACAAAATATATTCAATCCAATGTAATACCCTTACATTCGGCTAACACATAAATTTATACTCAAAATTATCAAATATTATCATTTAACATGTTCATAATTAATTCTTTAATATATATTTTCTTAATAACTTACCTCGACTATCGACGGACAACGCAGACCGGCTATTCGATAACCTTCGTCTTCCCCCAATCCAAATCTGTTTTTCTTTGTTCTTGATCTAAACACATTAAAATTTAGCTCATTCAAGTACATTTCATCTCAATTTAGTCCCAAAACACATAAACGGGCAAATTACCATTTTACCCCTAATGTTTCACATTTTTACAATTTAGTCCTATTTGCACAAAACACAAAATACACAAAATTTCACTATAACACCTTAGGGTCGAATGTTCATAGGGACTATACAAGTCCATTTCTTTCATTTATTTTGCATTTTGGTCCCCTCAAAAGTTCATTTTTGCAATTTAGCCCAAAAATACTCAAATTCACTAAAATCTCAAATACAAAACATGCTAATCTTTAACATATCTTTAATATAAAATCATCAAACATCAAAAACCCCAAGAACATGACAATGGCCGAACATAAAACATGCTTAAATTTAAAAATTCTAACATGGGTCAGCTACTGTTCGAAGCAACGATCTCAAAAACGTAAAAATTATCAAAAACCGAACACTAACCATACCTTAATCAAGCTTCAAAATGCCAAAATGTTGATGAAACTTTAAGTTCTTCCTCCTTTTACATTCTGTCATAGAAAAAAATAAGATGATAATGGCCTTTGGTTTTGTTTAATATTACTTATTAATAATTTTACTTATTTAACCTTTATAATAAAATAAGTATAACATATAAACTATGTCTAAAACCGTCCATCAACCATCCACTATCATATTTATGGCATAATTCTACTTTAAGGACTTCATATTAAGAAACCACTAACAATTAAGCACTTTTTACTTTAGTTTGTAACTTTTACACTTTACGCGATTAAGTCCTTTTATTTAATTAAGCACACAAACAATTAATTTTTTCTACGAAACTTTCACACACATTAGTTCACATATAATAAACACAAAATATAATATTTAAATATTTCTCGGACTTGGATTCGTGGTCCCGAAACCACCATTTCGATTAGGGTCAAATTCAGTCTGTTACAGTAATAAACAAATTACAGATGGCCCAAATTTAAACTTAAACCTAGCCCAATGCCCCAGTCGGCCCAAATGACCCAAAATGCTTAGCTAAACAGAAACCCTAGGGTTTCTGTTACCTTCTGAGAGCTTCATGCGCCGCAGCCACTCCCCACGCGCGCCGCAGCCTCCAGCGCACAGCCTCCGTACGCGCCACGTCCACGCCTCCTCCGTACCTGCAAAAAGGACAATAACAGCACAACAAACAAATAGTAGTGAAAAACAAAGAAGAAAAGGGGTTGTATTTTCCTTTTATTTTTATTAGTTTTCATTTCGGCTTTAAAAAGCCCGAAAACAAACCATTGTAGCTTCTGGACGATTTACGAATATACAACGAAATACAAAAAAACAGAGAATAGTTTAAAAGGTGATTAATCCTTTTTAGTTCGTGTTCTTGCTTTGATTTCCGTTTTTGATTTTCTTTTTATTTTTTTATATATATACTTGAAATATAAAGAAAAGAAAGGAAGGAGGGCTTACCGAAAATCGCCGTGGTCGCGTCGCCTGAGAGTCCTTCTCGCGCAACGCTAGCCATTGGCTCGCGACGGCGGTGCGACGGATACCGGAGGCCCTAGGCCGGACTGGGGAAAGATTGAAAAGGGGGAGAGGGATATTTGAGAGTGTTTTAGGTTTTTTGAAAAGTGAAGAGAAGAAAATGAATATTTTAAAAAAATTTGATTTTTATACCTATTAAAACGACAGCATTTCATCAAGGGCCTTCTAACTACAAAACGGCGTCGTTTTGCCCATACCCGCGTGCGACCCGACCCGCTATCAGAAGATCCGCTTGTTTTTGTGTAAATGGTTTATTTACGACACAGACCCTTCCGCATTTTTAGTGTTTTTTAATCCAGTCTTTTTTTTATTTCTAATTTATACCTCATAGTTTATTTCAGTTTCAACTTGGTCCTTGAGCAGTTAGATGAACAGTATTGGAACAGCGTCGTTTTGAGTGTTTGGGATAACTTCCCAATGAATCCTCGCTTGTCGCGCGCGTGCTAATCTGGTCCTCAATAACCTGTGTTTATTATTTTCGTTTTAGGACTTGAATTTTGTTTTAATTTCAATCTTGTCCCTTACCAATTTTAATTTATTTATTTATTTGCATTTCAAAAAGGTTTATTCTGTTATATTTTATTTTAAATTCTTTATGTATATTGCTTATTTTAGCTAGTTTATTTCATCCTTTAAAGTTTTATTATATATATTATTCAATTTAAATATTTTTCTTTATATAACTTATTTTAAACTTTAGATGTTACCTTTCTTAAATCTATGTAAATTATTTAGTTTAAATTATTTTATATGTTTTTCATGTTCTTCATTTTAAAAAAAAATTTATTATTATTATTTCAAGATTTCGTATTTCGTTTTTTTTATTAAAGTGTTTCGCATTATATGTATATACTATTCATTTCAAAATTTTATATATATTAGTAAATTTAAAATTTTATGATAATTTAAGTTGTTTTTTTATTTAACTATCTTAAGATCATTTTACATATTATCTTATTATAAAAATTGTTTTGTATAATATTTATTTTAAATATTTTTATATTATTGCCCTTTATGTTATTCATTTTGAAATTATTTTGATATACATTATTATTTACATCTTATTTACAATAGTCGTTTTTAAACCTTCATTTTTGTTATTTTGTTATTTTGGATTTTTTTTATATACTATTTTGTGTCGTTTTCTCCAATGGATGACTATTGCATCTCTTGAATTCGTTGCTATCACGTGTATTACCTCTCTTAATTTGTGTTTATGGATTATTTGTGATTCATTATTGTAATATTTTGTGTATGTACTCAGCTTCAGTGGTAGACAAAGCGACTATAGTTTGCAAAGTAGCTTTCCAACTGATTGCACAACCTTCTATTGTAAAGACATAACCAGTAAGAGATCTTCTTTTATCAAGGTCTCCAGCAAAATCAGCATCAACATACCCAATGACTCCATCTCTAGTTCTTCCAAACTGTAAGCAAACATCTGTAGTACCTCGTAAGTATCTTAAAATCCACTGAACTGCTTTCCAATGTTCTTTACCGGGATTTGCCATGTATCTGCTAACCGCACTGACTGCATATGATAAATCTGGACGTGAACAAACCATAGCATACATGAGAGATCCCACTGCACTAGAGTATGGAATATGTGACATGTACTCAATCTCATCATCTGATTGTGGAGACAAAGCCGATGAAAGTCTGAAATGGGCTGCTAAAGGAGTAATAACAGGCTTAGCACTCTGCATATTGAACCTGCAAAGAACTTTCTCAATGTACCCCTTCTGACTTAGGTACAATTTACTTTCTTTTCTATCTCTGAGAATCTCCATACCAAGTATCTTTTTTGCTGGTCCCAAATCTTTCATCTCAAATTCTTCACTTAGTTGGGCTTTGACCTTTCTTATCTCTCCTTTATCTTTTGCTGCTATCAACATGTCATCAACATAAAGAAGTAGATACACAAAAGAACCATCACTGTTTTTCTTAAAGTAAACACAGCTGTCAAAACTACTTCTTTTAAAATCATGAGAAGTCATAAAGGAATCAAACCTCTTGTACCACTGTCTTGGTGACTGTTTCAAACCGTAAAGAGACTTTTTCAGCAAGCAAACATAGTCCTCTTTTTCTGAGACTGTAAAACCCTCTGGTTGTTGCATGTAAATATCTTCCTCAAGTTCTCCATGCAAAAGTGCAGTTTTTACATCTAACTACTCAAGCTCCAAATCATGCATGGCGATAATACCAAGCAAAGCTCGAATCGAACTATGCTTCACAACTGGGGAGAACACATCTGTGAAGTCCACTCCTGGAATTTGACTGTAACCCTTTGCAACAAGCCTTGCTTTATATCTGGATTCTTCAACTCCTGGAGTCCCTTCTTTCTTTTTAAACACCCATTTACAACGAACAAACTTTTTACCTTTAGGAAGTTTCACAAGATCCATGTTCTATTTTTGTGGAGTGATTCCATCTCCTCTTGCATAGCACACATCCACTTTTCTGAGTCTTCACAGCTAACCACCTCAGAATAATTAGACGGCTCTTGGTTTGCATCTATATCTTCAGCCACATTTAAAGCATAAGCAACTAGATCAACCTCGGCATACTTCTTTGGAGGTTTAATTTCTCTTCTAATTCTGTTTTTGGCAATAGAGTATTGTGGTGAAGAAGCAACTCTATTCTCAATTTTTGTACTGGCTTGAGGAGTTGTCTCTGTATTAATCTGATGCTCCACCTGCTTTTGATTTTCTTTATTGGAAGACTCTTTAAGAGATAAGTTAGGTAGCATAGCAGTTTCATCAAAAACAACATCTCTACTAATCACAACTTTTCTATTTTCAGGACACCATAACTTATACCCTTTTACGCCAGCTTTATAACCAAGAAAAAACACATTTAATAGATCTCGGTTCCAATTTTCCATTATCAACATAAGCATACGCGGGACACCCAAAGATCTTTAAATCAGAATAATTAGCAGGATTACCAGACCATACCTCTTGTGGAGTCTTTTTCTCAATGGCAATGGATGGAGATCAGTTGATCAAAAAACATGCAGTAGAGGCTGCTTCGGCCCAAAATGACTTTGGTAAGTTGGCATTTGACAACATACATCGAACCTTCTCCATGATCGTTCTGTTCATTCGTTCTGCAAAGCTGTTTTGTTGTGGAGTATGACGAACTGTCAAGTGTCTCACGATCCCTTCTGACTTGCACAGTTTATTAAACTCATCAGAACAAAACTCTAAGCCATTGTCTGTGCAGAGGTATTTTATTTGTTTTCTTGTCTGTTTTTCAATCATAGCTTTCCAAGACTTAAATGCGGAAAACACATCGCTTTTCTGCTTCAAGAAGAATGCCCAAACTTTTCTAGAAAAATCATCAATAAAAGTTAGCATATAATTAGCTCCACCTCTCGAAGGCACTCTTGATTGCCCCCACAGATCAGAATGAATATACTCCAACGTTCCCTTCGTGTTATGGATTCCTCTGGTGAATCGAACTCTCTTTTGCTTCCCAAAAACGCAGTGCTCACAGAACTTCAGTTTGCAAATTCCTTGCCTATCAAGAAGTCCTCTTTTGCTCAATTCTGCCATGCCATTCTCACTCATATGCCCTAGGCGCATATGCCAAAGTTTAGTAATATCATCATCTGACAAATAAGAGGAAGCGACAGCTGCATCACCAATAACAGTAAAACCTTGCAAAACATATAACTTGGCAGTCTTTCTCTGCCCTTTCATCACAATGAGGGAACCTTTGGAAATCTTCAAAATCCCACTTTCAGCTGTGTATTTGTACCCTTTTGAATCAAGAGTACTCAACGAAATTAAATTTCTCTTCAATTCTGGAACATGCCGTATGTCACTAAGTATTCTGACAACTCCATCAAATATCTTAAATATAATTGTTCCAACACCTGCGATTTTACACGAAGCATTATTTCCCATCAAAATAACACCTTCAGACACCGTTTCGTAATTTGTAAACCAATCCCGATTGGGACTCATGTGGAAGGTGCAGCCTGAATCAAGTATCCACTCCTCGCTCTCTTTAGAATTGATGACAGAAGCGACTAGAAGTTCACCATCACTGTAGTCTTCTACAATATCAGCTTCACCGGAATTTTCTGGTTGTTTTCGCTTTTGATTCGCAGCCTCCCTTTTAATCTTGTTCTGTAGCTTATAACACTCAGATTTAATGTGCCCTTTCTTCTTGCAGAAGTTACAAGTTTTACCTCTGTTTGAAGACTTTGATCTACCCTTAGATTTACCGTGAGGATTCCGATCCTGTGTCCTTCCACGATCATCATCAGTATTCTGATCTTGTCTCTCACGAAAAATGAGACCCTCTCCCTGGGAGTCGGGTTTAACCACAAGATGCTTCATCTTATCATACGAGGTCAAAGAATCATAAACCTCGTCAACTATGAGAGACTCGCGGCTATATAAAATCGTGTCTCTAAAGGTTGAATAAGATGGGGGCAATGAACAAAATAGAATCAACCCTAGATCTTCCTTATCATACTGAACCTCCATGGCCTCCAAGTTTGAGAGAATTTCTTTAAACACTGTTAAGTGTTCGTGCACAGACGCACCTTCCTCTAAATGATGAACATAAAGACGTTGCTTCATATGCAACTTACTAGTTAGAGTTTTCGACATACATATTTGTTCTAGCCTCTTCCATAATGCTGCGGCAGTCTTCTCCTTCATCACATCCTGCAAAATTTCGTTAGACAAATGCAGATGTAACTGTGTTAACGCCTTTCGATCCTTGCGCTTCTTATCTTCCTCCGTCAATGTCGAAGGCATCTTATCTACCCCTAGCAGGGCTTCCTCTAAATCCATCTGTGCATGAACTGCCTGCATCTTTATCTGCCACAACGCAAATCTGGTGTTGCGATCCAACAGTGGAATTTCATACTTTAAAGACGCCATTACCATGATCGAGATGAAAAAAAACCCGGAAGCTCGGATACGACTTTGTGAAAAATATAACGTCGATAATGACAATATATCGCAAAGAAAAAAAGAAATAGAAATAAAAATAAAGAACACACAAATTTTACGTGGAAACCCTTTCGGGAAAAACCACGGGCAGAGGAGAAGAAAAATTTACTATGTCGAATTCGAATCAATTACAAGAGGAATAGACCATGTCTATTTATAGGCTTATAAAGCCATATTCAATAGGAGTGTAGTAAGATTGAAACTCCTTATTCTAATCAATATCAAATAAATAGAGTTTAATAAGGTTTAAAAAACCTTATTTAAAATAAAATAAAAGAAGTGTAATTTTATAGGGATTCTTCTTTTATTTTATTTAAATAAGAATTTGGGTCACTTAATTCTAACATACACCTTTCACGGGGTGCCGTAAAGTATAGAGGAGATCGTCAAAGGTGTGCATAGCTGGGCCAACCAATATATTTCATCTTGCAAAAGAGGAACCCCAGTGAGATCGAGCTCGAGAAGAAAGATGGCGATAACAGGGAGATGGCTTCGATTAAGATCCAATGGAGCAGTTAATATTAACTCAGGTTTTCTTGCAGTAGGTGGTGTATTGAAAGATCACAGTGGCAAATGGATACTTGGTTCAATTGCAGATTGGGTAAATGTTTTGTTTTTTAAGCTGAACTATAGGGCATTCTCGATGGTGTGACGTTGACACAAGGCAAAATACATGATAGAATTGTGATACAAACAGGCAATATGGAAGTTATTGGAGCTATAAGAAGTCCTTGCTGAAGGGATCAAATTCTGCATTAATAAGACGTATCTTACAGCTTTTGAAAAATGAGGAGGATTGGTTGATTGAATATGTTCGTATAGACGAGAATAGAGAAGCTAATAGTATTACCAAGTAGGGAGTAGGGCTACAGCTATATGAAACTTCTCCACTTGAGACTTTCTAATATTTTATAATAGTTTTATTTTATTTTCACCAAAACAAATAAATAAATAAATAAAAATTCCATACATTAAATAATAAAACCACTTCATACTGTTCATATAAAAATAAAAAAATACTATTCAACATATCCAAAATAAATACTAAAAATTTAAAATTATGTTTTAAAAATCATTTTTTATACATGTGAGTACACCATATTATCATATTCTGGACGAAATCAACCGAACATGTTCGGTACCAACTAAAATTTTAACACTTTAAAATTCGTTATTTTAATTTACTACCAAAATGAAGCATTTTGACCGATACAAACAACACCGATACTGGAATTGACTACCTTATTCCGAATAGCTTTTTCTATCTTGTCTTAGATTAAGATGTAAATGTGGTGAAGTTTTATTTATATACCAAGGGTCTGTTTGATAGGGGGAAAATGTTTTCCGGAAAACATTTTCCCCATTTTACAATGTTTGTTTGTTTGGGAAATAAATTCCTAAGGAAAACATTTTCCAAAACACGGGTAAATTCATTTCATAATTTCCGGAAAATGTCTTACTAATTTCTAAACGGTAAGACATTTTCCAAAGCTGGTTCATCACTCTCTTCACCCTAAGGAAGAATTTCTCCTCTGCTGGTTCATCATCTCTGCCTCATCTTCTCTGTTGGGTCATCATCTCTCCCTCCTCTTCTTTGTTGATTCATCTTCATCAGGTAAATTTCTACTCACATTCTTGATTGCAAGCTCTAGGGGTTTCTGCATGTTTGTATTCTGCTCGAGTTTGGCTGGGTTTCTGCAAGTTTTTGAAGCTAGATGTGTTAGGGGTTTAATTTTTAGGGGTTTCGTCTTTTATCACTGTCTCAACTTGCTACAATTGCAGACACTCAAGAAACCTCCCTCAAATCCCAACCCATACGCAAAAATCTTTGGAATCACATCCTTCACTCCATATAGACCCCAAGTATTTCGTCTCTGTTCTGTTAAACTGTAAAAACATCTTTCAAAGTAAAATTATTAAAAGACTCACTAGAATCTGGACTTGCTAGCTACAGGCTTAAATACTTTAGTCACTAGAATCTGGTTCCTTAGCTAAGCTCCCATCTGCAGCTAAAATAGAAAGCTTTTAAATCTGTTAATAAATTGACAAGTTTAAGAGGGTAGAGAGACTAACCTGTCAGCATCTTTACAAAAAAGAAGAATCTGCCCATCTTCATCACTGTCATCCGCTTTGTCTTAACCACAAAGAGAAGAAAAAGTAAAATTCTATTGATAATATCCTCAATGTTTTATTCATTTAAGGCACAAGCATAGATGAAGCAAGAATCAAAACATCAATACATACTCGGAAAAGAAAAATAAAATTGTTATAAATAGTATTTATTTATACTATATAGAATGTGCCTAATTGAGCTAGTGTCACTAGTTAAAAGCACAAACTCGGTAAGAAAAGTACAAAAGAAGACCAAAAATTATGTTATAATAACAAAATGGAATTGGAGGAATTTAGGTCCTCTAACTTTAAAAAAGATGTCTACCCTCTGTTTTTATAATTATACAACAAATCAGATGGACACTGAACTCACATAAGCATAAGAAACTCAAAGGGATTCTGCATTTGAGCATTTTCTTTTTCTTCCAATAATCTGATGAAGTAAAAGTTTGTTCTAACACATCCACAAGGGAATCAAACAACAGACACTATAATCAATTCATAGAAGAGAAAAACTAAAACTTCATATAGTTTTTGAGCTTTTATTGACATTAAATTTGTTCTGAAGTTGATAAAAAGCAAAAGAAACAAGTAAAACTCATAATCTCATTCAATTAGAAAAATGTAACCCAAATTCATGTATAAGTATATCTTATTATTAAATACTAAAAGATCAAACAACTTTCATTGTCAACTATTAAAAAGTATATTCTAGCAGACATATTAGTCAACTACTTCAAATTTGATGCTAAACATACAACAATTACTTCTACTTATTTCATATAGATACATATAAATATGATTTAACGTATGAATAACCACATTTTACATATAGATGACTAACGCAAAAATTGAGAAAATTTAGTTTTATTAAATCTATAATGTCATTGTTGCATTTCATGATGAACCAAATATTTAATCATAGTAACATCAATTTTCAGCATACCCCAACAAGCATATGAACCTTAGATCTTTCAAATCACCCTTTTTTTTCATAATTCACATACAAAACATAGAAAATTTTACTACCATAATAAACAAATACCAAGGCCGAATTCATTCAAGACCAAAGTCACCAAAGTCACCAAAGTCACCTATCAATGGCAGATCCCTTCGAGTGTCGAGTTCCACCCACAGTGTGTCAAGAATCCTTGGATCGATGGGTGGGATAAGATCAACACTTGTGGCGCCCAGCCCCGTATCAAGAGTCCCCATAATTTGATTCGATCCTCGAATCCATCTTCTTTTAGCCATTTCTCCATTTCTTCCTTCTTATACCCTCCTCTAATAACCCAAATGAATGGCCTTTTTGATGCTTCCAAGGATAAACCGAGTTCAATCAACTGTGTTGGTATTAGTCGATTGAGGCACCCGAAACAAACATAGATTACGGAGCTTGGTGGCCATGAATCAAGCCATTTCAAGCATCGGTCTTCATCGGTTATTGAAGCCTCGTTTCCTCTTCCAGCTTTGTCGAAATCGTTTTTGTTGCTTAGTGATGATCTCTCATCACTGTCTTTCTTCTGAACCATTTGGACTTCCAAAATCGGATTGAAATTGCAGTGTAGATAAGAATCGGACTTTTGGACTTCCGGAGTTTTGGTTTTCCAATAAAATCGAATTGTAATTTGCTAGTTTCTGATTTCAAATGTAAAAGAGAGGTGGGGAGTTAATAATGTGGTCTAATTTACCCATATGACCTTGGATTTCTACATAATTACTTAACCCACCTATATCTTTTTCTTTTATCTATTTCCTAGTTTCTAATTTCATCACCATTGTATTATTTCTTGAATGATTATGTGCTAAATGTTAATCAACCTATTGTCTTATGCATATATGTGTGCTCAAAAAAATTATTAATGCAAAAAAATTATTAATGCAATTATAATTTGCTACATATTTTTTTTTTGTGTGTGGCATATTTGTGTAGATCGATCGTAATCAAGATCAAAATTATTAGTCGATTATGTGCTAAATGTTAATCAACCTATTGTCTTATGCATATATGTGTGCTCAAAAAAATTATTAATGCAAAAAAATTATTAATGCAATTATAATTTGCTACATAATTTTTTTTTTGTGTGTGGCATATTTGTGTAGATGGATCGTAATCAAAATCAAAATGCAATTGTCGGAGTCATAGCTTCAGTTTTAGCTTTTGGGGCTCTTTGGATTAAAAAATTAAAAAGTAGGAAGGAAATTGCTTCTCATCCTCGTGTGAATCGAGATTATGAAAGAGAAAATTATATTAATAGTATTTTATATAGTGGTGACCAACATTGTATTGATATGATAAGGATGAGACCGATCGCCTTTTTTAATTTGTGTGATATTCTTAGTAGGAATAATTTGTTAGAATCATCTAGATCTGTCAATATTAGGGAGCAAGTAGTTATATTTTTACATATGATTGGTCATAATGTAAGGTTTCGAGTGATTGGATCTAGATATTATAGATCAACTGAGACAGTTCACCGTTACTTTAGGGTTGTATTGAGAGCTATTTTGAAATTGTATAAACTAGTTATTAGATTACCTGATGAGTCAACTCCTAGTGAAATCAGAAACAATCCAAGGTTTTATCCTTATTTTAAAGATTGTATTGGAGCATTAGATGGAACTCATATTCGTGCATCCGTTCCACTTAGTATTCAAGGAATATTTCGTAGCCGTAAAGGGGGGACGACACAAAATGTATTGGCTGCCATTACATTTGATTTGAAATTTTCTTATGTTCTAGCTGGTTGGGAAGGTAGTGCACATGATTCTCGTATTTTAAGTGATGCACTTTCACGCCCAGGAGGATTAAGAATTCCGGAAGGTAATAATTATCATTAAATACCAAATAGTTCTAGTAAGCTCATAATTTATTATTATTAATTATGTTTTGTAAAATTGTAGGTAAATATTATATTGCTGATGCTGGATATGGTATCCGAAATGGATATATTACCCCATATCGTGGTGTCCGATATCATTTAAAAGAGTTTAGTGCTCAAGGGCCTGAGAATGCAAAGGAACTTTTTAATCTTCGTCATTCATCATTACGAATAACTGTTGAACGTGTTTTTGGGATTTTGAAGAAACGGTTTCGTGTATTAGATGCTGAACCATTTTGGAATTTTCAAACTCAAGTAGATATAGTTTTGGCTTATTGTATCATTCATAATCATATAATGGGAGTTGATCCTGGTGATTTACTTAATCAAGGATTATACGAGGAGTCTGAGTCTGATTTGATAATACCAACTCTTACGGAGCGAGAAGAAAGAGAAGAAGCAAGAGAATGGTCTGCTAAGAGAGACGAAATTGCACAAACTATGTGGATTGATTATATGGCTAGAAATATTAGGTAGGTTTAGGGCTTAAGGTTATTGTTTCTATGTTATGTATATTTTAGTATTAAAATTGCTTTTTTTTTTATTAATGTTGGTTGTATATGATATTGAAATTTTAGTTTGTTGGATTTTGAAATTATTATGTCTTGAATTTGTTGGATATTGATTATGTTTTAAGCTTGTTAGATATTAAATTTATTATGTTTTAAGCTTGTTGGATATTGAAATGATTGACAATGACAATTATTAATGTAGAATGGGCAAGGGCAACAAAGAAGGGACCTCTAAGCAATTCAGATGGACAAAACCAATGGAACATGTTTTTCTTGAAATTCTAGCAGAGGAGGCCCAGAAAGGAAATAAGCCTTCTAATAGTTTCAAAGCAGTTTCTATTAATCGAGTTGTCGAAGCTATTTCTGAAAGATTTCAAGTCCAATGCGATGCGAAACATGTGGAAAATCATTTGAGGACTGTAAAAAATCAGTGGCAGATTATTTGCAAAATTCGAGGTGAAAGTGGTTTCGGATGGGATGATAACATGAAAATGATCACATGTGATAGAGCAACATATGATGCAGCAGTGATGGTAATATATGTATATATATGTTAAGTTTATTTCAAATATTTTTTACTTGTTATTCTAATTTTGTATAATATCCAACAAGCACACAAGAAGTATGAACCATTTTTGAATAAAAGCATTGATCATTATGATGAAATGGCTTTGGTTGTTGGCAAAGATATGGCAACAGGGAGTTTTGCCAGAACATTTGCTGACATAGATTTGGATGATGGTAATCAAAATTCAGTGCCTGTAGACTACGACAATAAAGAGGCTGAAGAGGTAAGAACAAATGTATCTTCATCTGGCACATCCAAACGTAAAAGAAAAAATGTTCAAGAAAGTGTCATCGATGAACAAATTAAATTTGTGGGTGAACAACTTGGCAAAATTGCTAATGCTTTAGAACAATTTACTGCGGATAAGACACCACAGCTTTACGAACAGGTGATGTCGATGGAGGACGAAGGATTTGATGATGACTTCCTGTGTTCTGTGTTTGATTATTTAGTGAGTCATGAATCCGAAGCCAAAGCTTTTCTAGTTAAAAGTAAGAAGCATAAAAAAATTTGGCTTCAAAAATTTGCTCAAGGTTGAAGATATTGATACTTTTATGTAATGTAATATTTAGTTATGCACTTGGACAATGTGACAATGTTGTTATTATGTGGTGTACTACTAATTATGCTTTTGGATAATATTATTTAATTTCTAGTATTAATTGTGGTTTGGAAACTAATTTATAATTATTCAATCCTTTTTTTTATTTTTTTAACACAATTACAAATAATTTATTTGACTTTGGTTGTTTTCAATATGACGGTTAATAATGCAACTTAATAATTCAGTATTATTATATTTAATCTAATTTATTTATAATAAATAAATCATTGCAATATATGTAAAAACAATTTAAAATATAAAAAATTATTAATATGTAAATAAATTTATTAATATATATATGTAAAATCAACTTTTCCGAAAAACATTTTCAGGAAATCTGCCAAACAACAGAAAATATTTTACACAGATTCATCAAACACCAGAAAATATTTTCTGGTAAATCATTTTCCAGAAAAGTAAATCATTTTCCAGAAATCATTTTCCGGAAAACATTTTACTGCCAAACAAACAGACCCTTAATTTGGTAGAAGTTAAAATCCGTAAATCAAGTGGACAAAAAGAGAAACAAGGGAAAGGAAAAGTGTAGCAGTGAGGAAAGTGAAAGCAAGAGTGGATGCTCCCAAACTTACAACCTCAAACAATCGAGAAATCTCCATCTCTCTTTTCACCTTGTACTTATAGCCACTTCCACAGCTCCAACCATATAATTTGCATTCATAACATCTCTCCAGTTTTTTCTTCATCTTAATCTGCTCTATCCTTTCTCTAAGAACTCCCAGATTGGCGTCCACATTGTTGTTTGATGTACCTGCCATTCTCAGAAACATATAATAAAATCTTCTTAATTAACACATCAAACCATCCATTTCATATCAACATCAATTACCTTCATCTCTGCAGCTTTGAGTTTTGATTTGCGATGCTTGAGGTCTATTATAATGCTTGAAAGTGGGTCTAATTGTGGCGTAAAATGGTAAAGAAGAAGCCATTTTGCTTTCCACTACGGTTTTCATTTACTATACCGGATGCATATTAGGGTTTATTATATGCGATGAAAAGGACGAGGGTATAGTTTATAGAGAGAGAGTTGGTGGCAATTGAAAACTTGGTTGAATAAAACAAATGTGATTAGATTTGAAGGACTAAGAAAAATCACATGGAGGAGACTAACAACCTGAATCGGCGTTTGCTTTGGTACAATCTCCCCATAAACAATTTGGTTTTTGGTACATCGGCAATAACAAATTGATGATTATTACTTTGAGATTTCAACTTCAAGCTGTCAGCCACAAGTTCTCGTCCTTAGAAAACAATACTTGTTCCTTTTTATTTAATAATCAACTTCAATTTCAATGGCGTTCCACTCTTACATTATTTATATATGTTTAGATGGCTTATTCAGCTAATTATAGTTGAATTTTTTTTACTTATTTTAATGCTTATAATAATTAATTATATTAAAAATGTTGACATCTAAACATGAATCGGGTGACCCATAAGAAAATTGCACCAAAAGATATCATTACACAGATAAACCAATGTGGAATTAAATTATATATTTTTATTACTATTTTAGTAGCTTATATTTTATAATTTTTAAAAGATTAAATTAAAATTTTATCATTTTTGGAATGCCAAAGTGTAATTTTTTCATTACTACTACAAAATATTTATTTTAAAGATGACATTTAAAAGAAAAACAAATTTAAATTAATTTAAATGATATCTAAATTCACTACTATTGATATAGAAAATACAAAATTTAAATATTTTTAAATATATTATAAATATATAAATTATCTATAAAAATTTAATTTTAATATAAAACAATATTATGGATATTAAAATCACTTATAAAGGTAATCTTTACAAATTAATAAAATTTCCGTACTTGATAGAAATAATTAACTCAAATGTAAATATTATTACTAAAATTAAGAGTATAAGTTAAGGGATAACATAATGCAGTATTAGATTAATGTAACTTTGTTGAAAAACTAAATTTCTATTTTTTTTTTTTTTTTTTGGCTTGGAAAAATCAGTTTAAAGGTAAAAGCTGATTATTTAGCATTGCACAAGCCCTTAAGGGATACATATTCTTTCATAAATGATAAATGGATCATCCACATTTACAAGCATTGTGTTTATATATACAATTGCTGCTATTTTCATGACTGTACACATTATTAGCAGTAAACTTCGTGTTCTGATGAAACATGAACGTCCTTTTGTTGATCTCAGATTCATGATTTTGATAATGATAGAAGCTGTTGAAGTCGAACCATCACCGGATATGTTTCCTGCTTGCCGGAAACACAATTTGACTACTGAATGTTCACTTCTTCCATTCATATGATTCAATATCGACTAGATTAATGTACACGAACAGGTCGCAACCGTGTCTGTTGCTGCTGCTGCTGCTCCAGTTGCGGTAAATCACTTTCTTCATCTGAAGCAGCCAGGGGAAAACGAGGCTCCTAGAAAACAGTGAAACTCAATGCATGATCAAATGCTGATTTGATAGATAGAAAAGCAAGCAGAAGCAAATGAAAATGCATCTATCTAGCAATTCAGTACAGTTAAGTTTTCAGGTTATGTGACTATTGCATGTTTAACCAGATATTATTTTACAACTCGATCAAATTCAAGAACATTGAAAAAACGCAGTCCAAAGACAGTCTCCAATTAGTGCATGCAAGGAATGTGTATCATGTTTGTTTGAAGATAATAAAAAAAAGGCTACAACAAAATAAATATGGCTTTGTTGGCTGAAAAAGTCACAAGGTGAAGTGATAAAGAGTAATTTTCACCAGCTTATATACTGATTTACCAAAAACATCAATGAAGTGAATGTATTCCGAACCTGGTGCTGTCGACGACGACGTTGGATAGCAGCAGAGAATGCCTTAACCATGATATATATAGGCAACAAAATCGCAATGGTTCTTAACAATACTAACTGCAACATAAAGCCGAAAAGTTACTCATTTGCATCAGTGTGCCTAAAGAAATGGCCCCATTTTGCTCATTCTACAAATGAAATAACTAGTTTAATGTGTTCTTACAGTAGACAATGTCAAAGAATAGTCTTCAGCTCCACTGATGATGATCGGTAGAGCGTGCCGCAGAACCACTAGAACTGTGAACTGCATATAAGCATGTGAATCAATAACTTGGTTGTTAAAATGGTGGAATTCAGATTAACTCATTCTAATAATAATAACAAAGAAATTAGATATCGAATCTTGCATGACAAGTTTCAATGAATACCATTAACATTAAATGCAAAATCCCTCCCTCCAACCTTGTCTTTCTCTGACTAGTTTGAAGATTTCATCAAATAAACCAAACATGTAAAAGACAAACTAATCTTCAATTCAAACTATATAGAGAGGAAGAGAGACGTACAATTATAGCAACCACACGGCAACAAACCACACTTCGAGAATTGGGAGCCAAGTAGTCATCGAAATCTGACTCCAGAAAATCATGATCAGGAGTAACCATTGCTATAAACTGAGGAGCTGGCAAGTCTCTTCCGGAAATTCCCCAGTTTCCTCTGAGATGATATGACAACTCTTTCATTATGAGTGATGTAAAAACACCTTAATTATACAAAGAAGCATAGAATATAGCTAGGGAGCTCAAGATATACCTGAAGTTCATAGGAAAGCCTCCGTAATGAAATAAAGTAGGTGATGGTGCTACATAACCAGGCTTATATTCCTGCAATTGTGCAAATATTCCAGCAAAAGAGAATTAATTGGTTTCATGGAAAGAGAAGGGTGCAGATGATAAATTGACAAAAAAGAAATGGTTGGACCTGTCGGCAAATCTCACAGATTGTGTCACCCTTTTCGTCGCACCACCTTTGAACACATTTGCGGTGAGCATACTGCAAAGTCAGGATGAAGTTATCAATTGATGTATGGGTTATATCGTACATGTAAAATGCTGTCCACTGTAAATTTTTCCTAGTTTCCTTGAGACACAAGTCAAAAGGGAACTATGCACCCTCTCAAATTGTGAAAGAGCTTCTGAACTCCCATATCTGATTTTAAGGCATATGTACCTCTTCTCTATCTTACATGCAAGGTAACATTGGATTTTAAGACAAAAGACATTGCTCCTACAGTGTCCCAAAACAACTCCCACAGCAAAATTTTAAGGTGATAAATAATGCTTTCGAGAAAAGTAATATACTATTCAGTAATGAAATTAAAGTTCCAAGTAAAAAGAACCAGTTGATGTATAACTGACCTTCAAGCTGCCCCTGCAAGAACATGGTATCTCCATGTTCAAATCTTCCTCCTCGTCGTGACAAATCCTACACTCCACCAATTTACTTGGAGATGAACCAACATTCCCTTCCATCCTATGAGACGAAAATTTGATTATATCAACTTTGCTTTCTGGGGTAATGCCTTGTTGTGATTGGTTTTTAGCAGCTTCAAGGGTGGATTCAGTTAGCAGCCGGTCCACCAGCAACACCAAATGATCTCCCATCCTTCAATTCGTACAAGTTAAAAGGGCAATTATAGAATAAACATGCAGAAGCTTCAATTGATACTAAAATCACATGTATTATTAGAGAATCCAATACAACCACAACCAGAAAAGATATAGTGAGAGTACCTCTACCAGAGTTATGGTAAAAGCTGAATCTGCAATGGAAATAAGAACCCTTTTTAATTTCATTAACAAAAAATAAATGAAAAGAAAGAGTTTACAGGATTAACAAAGGGTATAAAACAATAACTGAAAACTGAAAAGCTTCCGCTTTAAAAGGATGTCAAATGAAAGTCTCAACCATCATAACTTAGCAACAAATTGTTCTTAATCTGGAAGCATAAATAACATATAGCATAAAGATCTGCCTTGATTTACTTAAAAACAAATTGAGCATAAAAAAAAGTGATAATAATCAAACAGAATAACTTTGAGGTATATTAGACAGAGGAGAAAAACAAAAATAAAAGGAAAAACAAAAGATATCAAAGATATGCTACAGAAGATGGAAACCATCAAAGCTAAAGCGAAGGAAACGAAGATAGTAAAGCAAGGAATGAGATGAAAATGGAAAATCTAGAGAGAGAAATTGGAAAAGAAGAAAAACCCAGAAACCTAAAGCCAAAGAAAATGACATAGAAAGAGAAAGAGACCCATGTTCCAGAAAGGTACCAACTTGATAAATGAATAAAGCTGCTTTGAAATAGAAACAAAAATATCATGCTTAACATGATATAGATGCTATTAATGCAATGGCAAAGAAAAAGAAGGAAAGGCTTACAAGTAGGGAATTGGGTTTTCTGTTAAAGAAGAAAGCAACCATCTTTTTATTATTGTTTTCGTTTTTGTTTTGTTTTACTTGTTGGGTTGTTGTTTCTAGAAATGAAGCAAGAGACTGAATCCGGTTGCTTCAGAACAGAATAAAAAAAAAAAAAAAAAGAGGAAAGGAAAAACAAGATTCCAACTGCAACAATGGCCGCACCATTGCTTGTTTGCCTTGAAAGTTTCTTTACCGGTTCTTACAATGGCTTCCATATTATTACAAACCGAGGGAAATAAAGAGGAATAGAATTATCTCATGGGACCGTGAAAGAAGTGAGATTCCGTAGATTTGGTGAATCTTTGCTCGATGTAAAATGACGAAAGATAAAAGATTTTTTTTTGATTTAGTCCCTAAACTATACCTGTTTTCTTATTTTACTACTTAAACTTTTTTGTTGTTTCATTTTGGTACTGAATTTTGCATTGTTGCCCGTTTTGTTACCTAACAGCTAACTACATTAAAAAAAAATAGTCCACTAATCAAAATAATGCCACGTCATTAATGATATGGTAAATTGACCGATAATGTGACAAGTTGATCATGTGTTTATTGACATTGGTCAATCATTAATATATAAAAAATCATTAAAATTTCTTTAAAAATTATAATAAAAAAATCTAAAAACAAATAATTATAAAAATTATAAAAATAATTAGTAAAATAATTTTAAAATATTAAAATGTTGTAAAATCTTTAAAATGTAAAAAATGTTAAATTTGATTAAATATTGTAAACATTATAATATTTTAAAAAATTGAAAATATATTAAAGAATTGTAAAAAATATTTTCAATTTTTTTTTTACATTTTATACAAAATTTTAACATTTTTTAACAATTATAAAAATTATAAATTTTTAAAATGTAAAAAAATGTGAAAGTCATTTTTTTCTACAAATGGTTAAATTTTGTTTAAAATTTGTGAAAATCATAAGAATTTAAAAAAATAAAAATTATAGTTTTTAAATATTATAATAATTTTTACAATTTTTCTTAAAACTATGTTTTAATATTCAAATTCAATGCTTGTTTTCAAAATACAAAGTTTAATGTATTTTTCAAAATTTTCCAAGCATTTTATTGAAAAATTTTCAATTAGACAATGAAGCTCAATTAATCAAATAATGCATGAAATCTATCATTTCCAATCCATGGGCATAGGGCTGAATGTTTAATCTCTTTGTTTGAAGAATATTGTGCTCTTTATTATAACTTTTATTTTACATTTTTTTTTTAAATTATAATTTTTACAACTTTTTAGTATTTTAAAATGATTTTTATATATTTTAAAATAAATTTCATAATTTTCTAACTGTTACAAAAAAAATAAACAGAGAGTAAAGAACAAAGAAAATGATAGAGCAAAAGAGAAATTGTATTTTGTTGATCAATGAGAATGTTTATAATGCTTCTCCGAAGTCTCTATTTATAGGTATAAGAAATATAAAATGAAGTAGAGATCTCTATTTATAGGCATAAGAAGTATAAATGAAGTAGAGATCTAGTTCTAATAACCATTATAATTTAAAGTACATTGTCGAAACCATTTTTAAAATCGAGTTTTAAAAAACGGGGATCGACTTTAAAAAAAAACGAAAATGGAGTCGCCACCAATCTTTTACTTAGGTGTGATTAGATCACCTTGTAAAATGTTTTATTTTAAAACATTTGATTTTGGTCCGCAAAAACGAGAAAATATGTTCGGGAGTCGGTTACGTATGAGGAAGATTAGCATCCTCATAAGGCCCAAAAATTGGTACCTAATCGACAAAATCATGTCCAAATGTTTGAAATTTAAAAGTATTCAAAAATATGATTTCTTTTAAACACTTTGAGCACTTTAAGTTAAAATATGAGATTTTCTTGTTCCAAAGGAATACAAAAAATCACATCCAACACGTTAGGACATGATATTTTAAAACCTTTGTAATCAAAATCGTCTCATGATTTACAAAACTTGTTAAAAGGATATTTAGCTATTTAGCCAAACGGAAAAATCGCACCCAACACGTTAGGGCACTATTTTCCGAATTTCAAAATACCAAAACATTGCCTTATTTTAAAAATATTGAATAAAACATTGATTTTGTAAAAATGTAATTTTTATTGTAAGCCATAACCAAAGGGGCAGTATTGCATTTGAACATAAAAAAAACTATAACATGTTAATATCTAAGATAGGCAATAATGATATGCAATACGACAAATAATAATTCTCCTACTAAAATAATTGCAAATTTATGATGAATAAAATTAATTATATACATATTTCACACAAATTTTAATTTTTTTTTTAAAAAAATGTTAACAATGTTAAAAAATACATATATTTAAAAAAATATTAATAACAAGACAAAATGATAGGTGTTTATAATAAATTAATATAAGTAAGTATTATAAAATATAATATATAAATTAAATTTTAAAAAAACTTAGAAAGTAGGAAAAGATCAAATTGAATTATATGAAAGATTATAGGACTAAACTTTAAAAAGAGAATTAATTAATAGGATTTAATTAAATTAAAAAAATTGCGGAGGGACTGATTGAGTAATTTCCCATTTTAAAGAAAAAACGCGCGGACCCTTGTTCGGATCCGGGTCGACGCGCGGATCTTTTATTACCAAAACGGCACCGTTTTATTTTATTTATAAATATTAGTTTTTTTAAAAAAAAATCATTATAGCTTTAGGTTTTAAAAAAAACTCCAAAAAATCCTTTGCAAGGGGACCTGCTCCGATCGTGGATCCAGGGGGTCACGCGCCGCACGCGCCTCCGTGGACGGTGTCCGGAGGCCCAAAACCCTCTGTTTTTCTTCACTATTCGCATGGTAAGTCCCTTCTCTTTTATTGTTTATTATTATTATTTTTTTAAAAACGAATGGATATGCATGCATGAAAAATAATAAAACAAATAAGCAAGAAAACGAAAACCACCTTGACGAAACACTGCTTGATATTCCACCAAATTTCGAAAGACCCACTGACTCTGAGTGTCTGTGCACAGATTCGTGTTTTTGTGCGCTAATTTTTCAGTATTTCCTCTTATTTCTTTTCTCTATCTCTCTTTTTTTTTCGATTCCCCTCCTCCTCCTTTTTACAGATTTTACAACGGGTTTTATAACCCAAAAAAAAAAAAACAAAAGGAAAGCATATCATATCTTTTTTAAAAAAATCTATTATTTCCTTTTCTGGCCACGATTTTGTTTCCTTCTTTGCTTTGGTGTTCTTTCCTTTGCAGGTTTGAAGACGGAGAACGGTGGCTAAGCGCGGATCGCGGCGTGACTGGCTTGACGGTCGGTCTCCCACTGAAATGGTGCGACTGTTGGGATCCCCCTTGAAACGGCGTGACTGTTGGGGTTGCGGCGCGAGGAAAACCCTAGGGTTCTGATGTTGAAATTGTTTTGGGTTAATTGGGCTTATTTGTATTTGGGCCAAGGTTATTTGGGGTTAGTCTGGGTATGTAAATTGGGCCACGGGTATTGGGCTTGGTCTGTTTATTGTAAAAAGACTGTGCTGGATTTTTTTTTATTTTGGTTTGCTTAAGCGCGGTCAAAATTGGGCTCTTACAGCTGCCCCTCTTTGCTCATTGTTGTGTAACAAGAATAGAGCAAAAACTATAGAAGGACCAATTTTGCCCGGTCTTGGTCGAGCCTTACCTTCTTGATCCTCGTTTTCTTCAAAAGGCTCCAAACTCCACTACATATTCAGGGGAACTGGAAATTTATCTTGATTTCAATAAATTTGATAGCTTCAACTTCATGAAGGCAGTATCCACTATCTTTTGATCTCAGGAAGATCAAATCTGCTATCTTCAATCTGATCCCTGCAAACTCAAGGATCACTAGACTGATATCTTCGACCTGCTCCCTGCAACTTCAGGAAGATCAAATCTGCTATCTTCAATCTGATCCCTGCAAACTCAGGGATCACCAGACTGATATCTTCGACCTACTCCCTGCAACTTAAGGAAGATCAAATCTGCTATCTTCAATCTGATCCCTGCAAACTCAGGGATCACCAGATTGATGTCTTTGATCTGCCTCCTGCAACTTCAGGAAGATCAAATCTGCTATCTTCAATCTGATCCCTGCAAACTCAGGGATCACTAGACTGATATCTTCGATCTGCTCCCTGCAACTTCAGGAAGATCAAATCTGCTATCTTCAATCTGATCCCTGCAAACTCAGGGATCACTAGACTAATATTTTCGATCTGCTCCCTACAACTTCAGGAAGATCAAATCTGCTATCTTCAATCTGATCCCTGCAAACTCAGGGATCACCAGATTGATGTCTTTAATCTGCCTCCTGCAACTTCAGGAAGATCAAATCTACTATCTTTACCGATATTGCTACACCGTCCACCGAAGGACATATCCTGTAGACTCGGTTCTATGACATGCATGCAACATGTCATGAAAATGATTCCTTTTAAAGGATTACAATTAAAATGCAATGACCAGAACGAATCGAATGCACCTAATGAAATACCAAAATGTTATGAGTATGATTCCTACTCTAGGTGTTATCACTCATTTTCGTTCATCAATCATGTTTTGCTTATTAAGTCTTATCCACGTTTACTTTCCGAATCAACTCTGCTTGAATCTTGAACACACGAGGCTTGTACCACAATGAGAATCAAATACTCTTTCAATCCGACCCATCTGCACATATAGGGTATAGGGTTTATTTCAAATTCCACCCATTCCCCACAATTCAAGGCTTTCTTAGTTCATCGCCTCACCTCCAAGTGTTATGATCTGATGTTATCACGTCCTCTTATCAATTGGACAAAGAATTCAGAGAAATATTCTCAGAGAGATATTCTCTATATGAAAATTCGAAACAATTGTCCTGTTTCAGTTCCTTGTCTTGTTTAGAAATTTCCAAAGTAATATGCAAAACTTCCCTTTTGTGAAATTATTAGTTCGTCAATCATTATTTCAATGCAACATATTTATGAATAATAGATAAAATGATTTCAAAAGAAGAATTAAAATTTGAATAAATTTGTTCAAAGAAAAATTAACTGGAACATATCTTTAAGACGAAAAAAAAATATCCCAAGATAATACAATGAATAAGACAAAAAATTCAGATGCCCTAGATATCACCGATTGAGCTTCCATATACAAACTTTATGAAGATTGTCTTGAGTTCATCATGCATTTAGAAGACCCAAAGTATTTTGTTGATGCCCTAATATGTGACATTCTTCCTTTCATTGTTGTTTTAAGTGTAGCGAGATGGCTGCCGTCCATTCAAAATTTGAGTCGCCCTTTTCGGGTTTTCAACTTAAAACCCCTTTGGTCTCAAGGCGCCCTTTGCGGGTTTTCACTTTGGCTTCTTCTCTTTTTCAAGCAAAGTATTTTTTTACTGAATCTGAGTTCACAGGATTGGGTAAGCTTTTCCCATCCATTTCAGTCAAAATCAGTGCTCCTCTAGAGAAAGCTTTTTCCACCACATATGGTCCTTCCCAATTCGGCATCCATTTTCCTCTGAAATCCTTTTGTATTGGAAGAATCTTTTTTAGTACAAGGTCCCCCTCATGAAACTCTCTTGGGCGAACTTTCTTATTATAGGCTCGCATCATTCGTTTCTGGTACATCTGACCATGACGAATAGCCCTTAGTCTCTTTTCTTCAATTAAGTTCAACTGATCATACCGAGCCTGAATCTATTCGGCTTCATCTAACTTTATTTCTGACAGCACGCGAAGAGAAGGAATTTCTACTTCAATGGGTAGGACGGCCTTCATCCCATAAACCAACGAATAAGGTGTTGCCCCAGTAGAGGTTCTGACAGACGTCCGATAAGCATAAAGTGCAAACGATAGTTTCTCATGCCAATCCTTGTAAGTCCCAGTCATTTTCCCCACTATCTTCTTGATGTTTTTGTTAGCAGCTTCCACTGCCCCATTCATTTTCGGACGATACGGAGACAAATTATGGTGTTTGATTCTGAATTGGTTACAAATTTCTGCTATCGAGCTGTTGTTCAGGTTCAACGCATTGTCTGATATGATCCTCTCAAGCATTCCATATCGACAAATAATCTCCTTCTTCAAGAATCTACTAACTGCTGACTTAGTGACATTAGCATATGAAGCAGCCTCTACCCATTTCGTGAAGTAATCAATTACCACAAAGATAAATCGATGCCCATTCGAAGCTTTTGGTGAGATTGGCCCAATAACATCCACCCCCACATGGAAAAAGGCCATGGTGAAGTCATAACATGCAAAGGTGACGGGGGCACATGAATTTTGTCTCCATAAATTTGGCATTTATGACAACTCTTGGCATAGTTGATACAGTCTCCTTCCATGGTAGACCAATAATATCCAAATCTCATTATCTGCCTGGCCATTGTGAATCCATTTGCGTGTGTTCCACAAACGCCCTCATGAACTTCTTCAAGGATTTGCTTAGCTTCGACAGCATCAACACATCTCAATAGCACTTGATCTCTTCTCTTTTTGTATAAAATATCTCCATCCAAGACATAATCAGAGGCCATTCTTTTTAAAGTCCTTTTCTCATTTTCGGTGGCATTCTCCGGATATTCGCGATTTTTTACGTATCGCAATACATTCTGATACCAAGGATGGTCATCTCTTTCCCCTTCCTCTATGTCATAACAATGGGTTGGAACTTCAACAATACTCATCTGAATAGGCCTCATATCTTCAGGTCTGTTTACTTTGATCATAGAAGCCAAGGTTGCCAATGCATCTGCCATTTGATTTTCATCGCGTGGAAGATAATTGAAGGTAATGTCATCAAATTCCTCAATCAATTCCAAAACTATTTTCCGGTAATGAATTAATTTGGGATCTCTTGTCTCCCACTCTCCTTTGAGCTGGTAAATTACCAAGGCAGAATCTCCATACACATCTAACACTCTGATCTTGCGTTCTAAGGCTACTCGAAGTCCCATAATGCATGCTTCATATTCTGCCATGTTATTTGTGCAGTCAAAATCCAATCTGCATATGAATTGATAATAGTCACCACCAGGGGATACCAAAACTGCCCCAATTCCATTTCCCATAGCATTCGATGCTCCATCAAAGTTTAGTTTCCACCGATAATCTTCAATATTTGCCACACACATTAGTTCCTCATTTGGGAAGTCAAAGTTTAAGGGTTCATAATCTTCCAAAGCTCTACTAGCCAAAAATTCTGCTGCCGCGCTCCCTTTTATAGCTTTTTGATTCACATAGACTATATCAAATTCAGATAACAAAATCTGCCATCTAGCCATTCTTCCATTCAAAGCAGTGGACTCCATCATGTACTTTAACGGATCAAGCTTAGAAATCAACCAAGTTGTATGATATAACATATATTGTCTCAATCTCCGAGTTGTCCAAATCAAAGCGCAACACAGTTTCTCGATCAACGAATACCTCATTTCACAATCAGTGAAATTTTTGCTAAGATAGTATACCGCCTTTTCCTTTCTTCCTGTCTCATCATGTTGTCCCAATACACATCCCATGGAGTTATTGAATACCGTCAAATACAGTATCAAAGGTTTATCTGGATTAGGTGGAGATAATACTGGTGTATTCGACAAATACATTTTGATTTTATCAAAAGCTCCCTGACACTCATCGTCCCATACACCTGGATAGCGTTTTTTGAGAAGACGAAATATGGGATCACATTTCTCAGTTAATTGTGAAATAAACCGAGCAATGTAATTCATCCTTCCAAGAAAACCTCGAACTTCTTTCTGAGTGCACGGTGAAGGCAATCATTGTATTGCTTTAACCTTGCTTGAATCAACTTCTATTTCTTTCTCACTGACCACAAATCCCAATAACTTTCCTGATCGAGCTCCGAAAGTACACTTTGCCGGATTGAGTTTCAATTGGAATTTTCTCATTCTTAAAAATAACTTCTTCAAGACCTCAATGTGTTCTTTTTCTGTTCAAGATTTGGCAATCATGTCATCAACATACACTTCAATCTCCTTATGCATCATGTCATGGAACAAGGTTACCATGGCCCTTTGATATGTTGCCCCAGCATTCTTTAGTCCGAAAGGCATTACTTTGTAGCAAAATGTGCCCCACAGCGTTATGAAGGTGGTCTTCTCCATATCCTCGGGGTGCATCTTAATCTGATTATATCCTAAAAAGCCATCCATGAAGGAAAACAAAGAAAATCCCGCCGTATTATCCACTAACGTATCAATATGCGGCAAAGGGAAATTGTCTTTTGGGCTAGCTTTGTTCAGATCCCTATAATCTATGCACATTCGGACCTTTCCATCTTTCTTAGGAACTGGAACAATGTTGGCAACCCATTCTGAGTATTTGACCTCTTGTAGAAAACCAGCATCAAACTTTTTCTGGACCTCTTCTTTTATTTTCAATACTATATCAGGCCTCATCCTTCGTAGCTTTTGCTGAACTGGCCTGCATTCTTCTCTGATGGGAAGCGATGTACCACAATATCAGTACTTAACCCGGGCATATCTTGGTATGACCATGCAAAGACATCTTTGAACTCTCGCAATAACTCAATAAGATCTTGTCTCGTCTCTTTAGCTATGTGCGTCCCAATTTTCACAACCTTTCCTTCTTCCAAGGTTACGTTCTCTATTTCTTCTTCATGGGGCAAGATCTGTTTCTCCTCCTGCTTTACCATTCTTAACAAATCTGGAGATAAGCCACACTCTCAGTCATCTTCAAAATCCTGAGATTCTCCTAAACGTATGTCTTGCTCAAAATAGACTTCTGGATCTGTATTATCGTTGCTCATGTCATTGATATCTAGGGCCCTGTAATGGGTACGAAAGAATATACAAAGAACAAATGAATTTGAGGACAAATATCCACATGATATGAATGAAATATACAATTTGGGAGGAAACTAGAAGAATGAAATGAAAGAATATTTACTCAAGTTAATTATCCAAAATGTATTTTATTGAAATAATAAGTTCTGAACATAAGCCTATTTCACAAAGAGGTTTTTATTATTCCTAGGCTACAAAATAACAAAGCGTTCTGAATATTACACTGTATGATTCCTAAAAACTACAGGGAGTTCCTCCACAGTCCAATTGTCTAGAATGCTTCCAGGTTCATAAGGGCAAATGCCCATCAGGTTTCTTTGTTCACTTCCCTCCTCATGTATGGCATTAATATGGGCTCTTTCCAACAACCCTCTCTCAGGGTGAATTATTCCACCAGATATAAAAGTTCGGGATATATGGGGAAATGTCATTGGTTCCCACTGGATATCTTCTTCGTTTAAGCGCGCCCTTCTTCTCTCCTGCTTCTTCTCTACGTCCTTTCTCTTTTGTTTAACATCTGGCTTGAAACCCAAGCCAAAACGATCTCTTTTCTCTTTTATTACTGGCACTCCAATTTCCCCTTAAAGGTATCTGCCTAGTCCTTTCCCTGGTAGGGCTCCTTTCCCCATCATCATCTGTAAGCCCATCATCGTTGTTTTGGATATCCTGGGCCTTGGGACTTCACTTCCCTCCGAGATAAAAGTTGCGTTGACGAACTCTAAGGACCTGAAAGAACATTCAATGGCTTCCTCATTCCTCTCTATATATGGTGCGTCATTATTAACTGTCGCTATAATGTCTTCTTCCGCATTTATAGTGACCAATCGACCATCCGTTACTAACTTCAATTTTTGATGAAGGGATGAGGGCACTGCCCCTGCTGAATAGATCCAGGGCCTTCCCAGCAAACAATTGTATGAAGGCTTTATATCCATCACCAAAAAGTCCACTTCATATGTGTTTGGGCCAATCTGCAAAGGTATGTCAATTCTCCCCATCACCCTTCTTTCAGTACCATCAAATGCTCTCACTATATTCTGGCACGTCTTCATGTGAGAACTATCTATTGGCAACCTTTTCAATGTCGACAATGGTAGAACATTCAAGGCGGATCCATTATCAATCAACACACTTGATAAAGTATACCCTTTGCAACGAGTGGTTATGTGTAAGGCTTTAGTCGACCCCATACCCCCAGGTGGAATCTTATTATCGCTGAAGGAAATAAAATTGTCGGCACTTATGTTACTAACTAGTCGGTCAAGTTTATTGACGGATATGTCTTTAGTAACATATGTCTAATTTAGCACTTTCATCAAAGCCTCCCTATGAACTTCTGAACTTAGAAGTAAGGCTAACACTGAGATACGAGCCGGTTGTTTGTGCAACTGCTCCACCACACTGTATTCACTGTGCTTTAATAACTTTAAAAATTCTTTGGCCTCCTCCTCTTTCGCAGGTACATTGATGAGGTTATCTAGTCCTTCCTTAGGCTCGGTTGGCACATCCTTTGCCTTTGCTGGTTCCATTTTAATGTTCACCGAGTCATAACGTTTCTCATTTCGCGTATAGAATCCTTCCCTTTGAACCTCCTTGGAAGTGCTGGCTGCAATCATTACTTTTGGTGTTGTTATGCTACAATTATAATTCCATGGCACAGCTTTGTTATCCTTGTAAGGAAAGGACACAGGTCTTTGAATTATCACTTTGGGCGCGACTTGTGCTCCGCCTTCTACATTCTTTGGTCGAGAAATAATGACCCTTGGATAATTGACTTTCTGATTAGTCAATTCTCCTTCGGTCGCATGTATTTCTCCGACCTCTGAACCTTCTTCACAAAACTCCAACTCCTTATTGTCCATAAAGCTTTGCACCAATATCTTAAACTCAGCACAATCCTAGATCTCATGTCCATCCATTTTGTGGAACTCACAGTAGTTCCTGGGTTCTTTAATTCTCTCTTCAAGATTTGATTTGATTAGCCCCCATCTTGTCATCTCCCTCCAAACTACTCTTAATGGGGTCTTCACATCCGAAATATCCTCCTTAGTTTTTCTGATATGATCCTCTCCAATCGCATTTACCCCCTTGTCTCCATGATTGGGTAATGGGTTCGCCGTATTGGGCATGTCCTCAAGCTTGACAACCCCCAATTTAAGAAGCCTCTCAACCACCCTTTTGAAAGCAGTACAATTTTCTATAGAATGCCTTGTTGCTCCCGCATGGTAATCACACTGGGCGTTTGAGTCATACCATTTAGGATATGGAGGCTGCATCAGCTGTAAATAGTATGGGGATACTATGCGTTCCTCTAATAAAGTTTCATACAGCTCTTTATATGTCATAGGGACGGGCGTAAATTGGATTTTGTCAACATTTTGTTTGGGACCTGATTCTTGTTTTGTCGACCCTTGTTGTCCAGCAGTAAGCACCTACGGCTGATTAATAGTAACCGCCTTTGAGCACCTTTTGTTGTATGTACTCGCATTATTTATCTCTCTCTTTTTTCCTAGGAGCAGGCCTCCTAGTGGATTCTCCAGCTTCAATCTTACCACCCCTTATGGCATTTTTGATCATTTCTCCTGCCATGACTATGTCCGCGAAGCTCTTGGTGGTGCTCCCTATCATATGGATAATGAATGGCGCCTTTAGAGTGTTGATAAATAGCATAGTAGTTTCCTTCTCCAAGAGAGGTGGTTGGACTTGCATGGCTACTTCCCTCCATCGCTGCGCGTATTGTCTAAAACTCTCATTTGACTTTTTTTCCATGTTTTGCAACATGATTCGGTCAGGCGTCATATCTGTAACATGGCTGTACTGTCTCATGAAAGCTTGAGCCAAGTCCCTCCACGAGCTAATGTTAGTGCGGTTGAGTTGGTTATACCACCTAGACGCTGCTCCCGTCAAACTATCTTGGAAACAATGAATCAGAAGTTGATCATTGTTCACATAACCCGTCATACGTCTACAGAACATCGTGATATGGGCTTCGGGGCAAGTAGTTCCATTGTACTTCTCAAATTCTGGCATCTTGAACTTGTGAGGAAGTACCAGATTTGGGACCAGACTCAGATCTTTGGCATCAATACCGTGATAATGGTCAGCATTCTCCAAAACTTTAAATTTTTCCTCTAATCACTTATAACGATCCTCCAACTGTTTTGTAGATTCAGTTCTAATTCTTTCTCCCCTTACCATGTCTAGGTCAGGAATAACAGGGTTGGTAGGATTATCTCCTGGGTTGGATCCCACACCAACTTGAAAATTTGCAGGCAATCCGGTGTCAGCTTGCCCTTGTTGAGGCCTTATTATGACAGGTGGCCTTCTAGGATTTTCTTCATGTTGAGCTTGCACATGTGTTGGAGTGAACCCTCTAGGTAAATCCTCATTGTCCTCAGCATTGATTATAGAGTTCTTTGCCTTATCTATTATCCTATTCATCATCTGGGTCATTTGGGCCATCATGTTCTTTTGGGCCTCTAACATTTGGTCTCTCATCTCCTGTTGGAGTTCTGCCATCTGCTCTTGCATCTGATCTTGTATTTCTCTCTGGAATTGCTCCATTCTTTGGTCCATTTTTCTTGACTTAGCTCGGGTACCGTAAGGATGTTCAGCTTCCAGATTTTCTTTCTCTCTCTCTCCCCTATAATTTAAACTAAGTAGACTCTCTCTATGGATTTGAATGCACATGATGTTATGTAATGCAAATGCATGAATGCAAAGAGGCATCGATTCTGATCAACTTCATTGTAGAAAACTTTATTAGAAAACAAATTCTTTTACATAAAATAGACTACAAATAAGCTTTCGCTCTAAGTCCTAAAGTCTTAATTTTCCTAATACGTCGGCCTGTGCTGCCAAAGTCTGTAAGTAATCAGCTACCTCTCGAATCTGGCCTATGGCTTCCTCCATGATATAGTCCCGATTTCTGACTTGACTGTGTGAATGATGGAGTTCTTCTTTCAAATGCCCTTTTCTTATTTTCAAGCACTCGATCTGAAGTTCACAATTGTACAGTGCTGACTCTAACTCTTCAATTCTACTCTTCATTTCTTCAATCTTGTTCAGACTTGCCTTTAACTCAACCACGGAATTACGGCTTCGATGGTGGTGAAGAGATCGTCCAAGCTCAGCCACTCTAGCTTGTAATTCTCCTTTTTCATTTAAACTTTCTGCCAAATTCTCCTCTAAGGCCTTGTTTCGCGATTGCATCTCTCTAAACTTTTTCTCCCAATAGTCAGCTTTGGCTTTTTCTTCTTGGACTTCTTGTCGCCATTGTTCCGAGGTCTTCCCTAAATCGACATTCTTTATCAATAGACGCATCTTTTTATATTCGATCTTCAGGCTATCTCGATCTTCCTCTATCGCTCTCTTCTCCTTCTTTGCTTTTTCAGCTTCCGATTTCTGGGCCTCCACATCTAGCTTCAAAAACATCTTCTCTTCTTCTAGCTTCTCTATTTTCTTTCCAAGCTCTAAACTTTGCCTTTCGAAGTCCTGTTTTATAATTTCTATCTCTAATGGGATGACTTGTAAACACTCCTTCAATGATCGAGCCCTCTCCAAGCTTGACTCAGGAATGTTATCGTTGATCCTTTTTCTCAACCATTCGTTATATTCTGCAGTTGCTATCGGTCCTCGAGTTATTATCTTCATATGACAAGCCTGTTTCCAAACCTTAGAAATCTCTAGAACCCTCTTCTTATAACTTTCCCCCTTATATGCGAATTTGCTTTGAGCTAGCCCATGCGTTACCGATATGAACTGTGTTGCTTTGTATTGCTTTAGTACCAACAAAGGTGCATATCCCACAGCTCCCCAAACTCTAAGTAGAGGTACCCAATCAAAATTTCCACACCAATAAAGGACTTCGTCCGAAGCCAACCAAGGGGCTCTCCATTCAACATCTTCCTTTCGAAGTTTTTGCAAAATCTCCATCCACCTTTCCTTTGTTAGATCATCTCTCCTTGTCATAGCTGCGGCCTCCTTTAAAGGGGAATAATCTTCAAAGAACACTTGGCAAGAAATTCTGCTAACCCTCCAAAAATGGCTGTGAAACCAAACTAATAGCAACTGTGCGTATCCAATGAATCTACCTTCCTCCGCTTTCCGACACGCACTCAAAGATCTGAATGTCTCAGCTAAAATCGTAGGTACAGGTGTGGCCCCTTTACTAAGTCGATCGAACAAATCGGTAGCCGCTTCGTCTATATGCCGTAGTGCTTTGGGGAAAATCACTAACCCATAAGTACATAAAGCAAAGACGTCAATCTTCTTCTTCTCGTCTGGATGTGTCAGAATCAAATCCCTCAAACTCACCCAAGGTATGCATTTACCTTCACCTTTTTCTTGAATCCTAGCTGTAACCCACTGCTTGCTCATCCTTATGATACCCATCAATTTCTTCACAAAATTCGGCACACTAGGAGCCCTAAAATAAACCTTGTAAGCTTGGAACCTCGAACAGCGAAGCAAGGTCGTATATTCCTCCAATGTAGGTACTAATCTACTTCCCCAAAAGTGAAACAACTATAAGCAACGTTCCAAAACTGAGTCATGGCCCTAAATAGATGCTTATCTACCTTGATATCCAACAAATAAGGTAGATCACCGTAATCACGATAAAACTATTGTTTTGCCTCATCACCCCATTGAGCCCATATATCTTTCAAACTCTCTAAACTCATTCTGCGTAATACTAACACGAGCAAAATCCCAAAGTTCAGATACATACCCGTCAACTAAGCTATCACCCTTCCTTAATTGCGTTTGTCCCGAACAAGCGCGAACAGCTGCATTGTCTCCTACTTTATCAAGGAACCCGTTCTCCATAACCAGCTTTCTAACTTAGAAACGGACCGTGAGTTAATACCTCTAGAAAAATGAAATAATATGCACAAAAATGAAACACCACGAGTCAGTATCGCAAAATAAAATATGAAGTAAGTGAAATAAATAGACCTATTTGGGTAATCTAACGAAATTTAGGATCGCTTTACCTAAGGTGGGTTCTTAAGGTTTACTATATGCGGTTTAGATCTAAAGTTGAGGTACCCAAACCAGCAGATTCCTCAATCTTCACCAATTATAGGCTCATACAGACTGAGTTCGGTTCAGGGGAATACATTTCCCTATGGCCATGCGGAGGTGAAAACCTCACGAAGGCATAGTTTCTTGCTCCCACTTAAGGGTGTGACCACGACGGTCATGCAGTGCAATGCAAAAAAAAAAAATTAAAACTACATGCAATAAAAGAATCATATTTTTCAAAATATAAATTCAAACAAGAGGACATGAAACTATCGATTTTACGGCTTGACTCTCTTATTAGTCCCCAGTGGAGTCGCCAAGCTGTCGAAACCATTTTTAAAATCGAGTTTTAAAAAACGGGGATCGACTTTAAAAAAAAACGAAAATGGAGTTGCCACCATTCTTTTACTTAGGTGTGATTGGATCACCTTGTAAAATGTTTTATTTTAAAACATTTGATTTTGGTCCGCAAAAACGAGAAAATAGGTTCGGGAGTCGGTTACGTATGAGGAAGGATTAGCATCCTCATAACGCCCAAAAATTGGTACCTAATCGACAAAATCATGTCCAAATGTTTGAAATTTAAAAGTATTCAAAAATATGATTTCTTTTAAACACTTTGAGCACTTTAAGTTAAAATTTGAGATTTTTCTTGTTCCAAAGGAATACAAAAAATCACATCCAACACGTTAGGACATGATATTTTAAAACCTTTGTAATCAAAATCGTCTCATGATTTACAAAACTTGTTAAAAGGATATTTAGCTATTTAGCCAAACGGAAAAATCGCACTCAACACGTTAGGGCACTATTTTCCGAATTTTAAAATACCAAAACATTGCCTTATTTTAAAAATATTGAATAAAACATTGATTTTGTAAAAATGTAATTTTTATTGTAAACCATAACCAAAGGGGCAGTATTGCATTTGAAATAAAAAAAACTATAACATGTTAATATCTAAGATAGGCAATAATGATATGCAATACGACAAATAATAATTCTCATACTAAAATAATTGCAAATTTATGATGAATAAAATTAATTATATACATATTTCACACAAATTTTAATTTTTTAAAAAAAAAATGTTAACAATGTTAAAAATACATATATTTAAAAAAATATTAATAACAAGACAAAATGCTAGGTGTTTATAATAAATTAATATAAGTAAGTATTATAAAATATAATATATAAATTAAATTTTAAAAAAAACTTAGAAAGTAGGAAAAGATCAAATTGAATTATATGAAAGATTATATGACTAAAATTTAAAAAGAGAATTAATTAATAGGATTTAATTAAATTAAAAAAATTGCAAGGGACTGATTGAGTAAATTTCCCATTTTAAAGAAAAAACGCGCGGACCCTTGTTCGGATCCGGGTTGACGCGCGGATCTTTTATTGCCAAAACGGCACCGTTTTATTTTATTTATAAATATTAGTTTTTTTTAAAAAAAATCATTATAGCTTTAGGTTTTAAAAAAAACTCCAAAAATCCTTTGTAGGGGGTCCGGCTCCGATCGTGGATCCAGTGGGTCACGCGCCGCACGCGCCTCCATGGACAGTGTCCGGAGGCCCAAAACCCTCTGTTTTTCTTCACTATTCGCACGGTAAGTCCCTTCTTTTTTATTGTTTATTATTATTATTTTTTTAAAAACGAATGGATATGCATGCATGAAAAATAATAAAACAAATAAGCAAGAAAACGAAAACCACCTTGACGAAACACTGCTTGATATTCCACCAAATTTCGAAAGACCCACTGACTCTGAGTGTCTGTGCACAGATTCGTGTTTTTGTGCGCTAATTTTTCAGTATTTCCTCTTATTTCTTTTCTCTGTCTCTCTGTTTTTCTTTCGATTCCCCTCCTCCTCCTTTTTACAGATTTTACAACGGGTTTTATAACCCAAAAAAAAAAAACAAAAGGAAAGCATATCATATCTTTTTTTAAAAAATCTATTATTTCCTTTTCTGGCCACGATTTTGTTTCCTCCTTTGCTTTGGTGTTCTTTCCTTTGCAGGTTTGAAGATGGAGAATGGTGGCTAAGCACGGATCGCGGCGTGACTGGCTTGACGGTCGGTCTCCCACTGAAATGGTACGACTGTTGGGATCCCCCTTGAAACGGCGCGACTGTTGGGGTTGCAGCGCGAGGAAAACCCTAGGGTTCTGATGTTGAAACTGTTTTGGGTTAATTGGGCTTATTTGTATTTGGGCCAAGGTTATTTGGGGTTAGTCTGGGTATGTAAATTGGGCCACGGGTATTGGGCTTGGTCTGTTTATTGTAAAAAGACTGTGCTGGATTTTTTTTTTTTGGTTTGCTTAAGCCCAGTCAAAATTGGGCTCTTACATACATCAAAACTTATCTTGATCTTGATGGATATCACTTAATAAGATATTCATAACACCCCCTGGATGTCCATTGATAGATAATTTGTCTCGTTAAAACCTTACTAATATAAAAACTCTGTCGGGAAAAAAAACTCCTGGGTTGCGTTTTGATGTAAGACAAAAAAGTGATTACATACTTATTTTGCCATCTAAAAACGCATGAACACAACTATTCAACACGAGATTTAGAGCTAGTTACTGTGGTTTTTGCTTTAAAGATCTGGAAACATTATTTTTATGGTGAAAAATGCCATATTTTGATAGATCACATAAGTCTTAAATACCTCCTAACTCAAAAGGAGTTGAATTTGAGACAATTTCATTAGGTTGAACTTTTGAAAGATTACGATTGCATTATCAATCACCACCCTGGTAAAGCTAACGTTGTTGTTGACGCATTAAGTAGAAAAGTAGAAGTTGAGTTGCGAGCGATGTTCGCTCAACTCAGTATTTGTGATAAAGGAAGTTTGTTGGTCGAGTTGAAATTCAAACTAGTGTTGTTTGATCAGATCAAATAAGCGCAATTTATTGATGCTAAGTTGTCGAGAAAAAAAAGAAAGGGTTCAGAATTGTTCAATAGAAAACTTCAACATTGATGATTGTGGTTGTCTAAGGTTCCGAAATCGAATTTGTATTCCTGATGTTGCCGAATTGAAATAATTGATACTTTGCGAAGCTCATGAAAGCCCTTTTGCTATGCACCCTAGCGGAACAAAAATGTATCGCGACTTACGGGAATTGTATTAGTGGCCCGGAATGAAAAAGGAGATAGTTGAGTTTGCAGCTAAATGCCTAACTTGTCAACAAGTTAAGGCAGAACACTAGGTCCCTACCGGAATTCTTTAGCCTATTTTGATTCCTGAATGGAAATGAGAGCGTATAACGATAGATTTTGTAACAGGATTACCATTGTCACCTAGTAAAAGAAATGTTGTTTGGATGATAGCTGATCGACTTACAAAATTGGCACATTTTATCATAGATAGAATCGATTGGTCACTCTCGAAACTTGTCAAAGTTAACATTCGGGAAATTGTTAGATTGCACAGTGTACTTATGTCAATTATATCTAATCGAGATCCTCAATTCAATTCAAGATTCTAGAAACAGTTGTATGAATATCTAGGCACGAGACTTAACTTTAGCATAGTTTTTCACTTGCAGACGGATGGGCAATCTGAGCGTGTTATTCAGATTTTGGAATATATGCTTTGAGCTTGTGTAATTGAGTTTGAATCAGCTTGGGAACATTATTTACCTTTGGCCAAATCTGTGTATAATAATAGTTTCCAGTCAAGTATTTAAATGGCTCCGTATGAAGCAGTGTATGGTCGTAGGTGTCGAACATTTATTTGCTGGTCGAATTTCTGTGCAAGAAAAGTTGTTCGGCCAGAGTTGATTCAAGAAAAGAATGATATAGTTAAGGTGATCTAAGATAGATTGAAAACAACCTCCGATAGACAGAAATTATGTAACACCCCCAACCCGGCCTAGACGTTATGGCCGAATCTGGTGATGTCACAAGAAATGGGTTTTGAAAAGGGTGTCGACTTGATAAACCTTTCAATTAATTAGTTTACTAAAACACTTATTACAGCGAAAGTTTAACAAATTCATTATATTTTAAAAACCCGATTTGTTATTTTTAGAAAAATCCTTTTTTGTGTAAAATCGTTGAATTCATACATCTTATCAAATCATGTAGATCATCAGTAAACCAAAAACCAACAGTTAAAAACCATAAAGTCCAGAGAGTCCCCAAAATTAAAAACTCTCAAAAGGAAACCGGAATCATAAATAAAAACATAAAATTAATAACATTAAACAGTTTACAGTCGAGTGGTCACCGCTGAGTCTCTGCCGCACCGATCCGCCTAAGTCTATGGACGGATTTGAGTTTTCGTAAACTCAATGTGTAACCCAAAAGAAATAAGCATGCAAACATACAGATATAGAGTCAGGCTCGTGGCCCTTTTCGGATACAATACACAAAATCAGATATACAGACCAGAAACACAGATTCCTACCCCTATCCTCTACATACCAATTCCGACCATCCCATCACACCATGTGGGATTAAAAACACCTACCCATCCCTACACACTATATCGTGCCATTACGACACATGTCAGATAATATGCAGCCAAGCTGCCAGAACATAGACGATGATCGCCGTTCAAAATACTTCCTCCTTATATACAAATCCCACCTCACAATCATATACAAAAATAGATACAGAATAACATACTAGACATGTTCAATATGTTATGTACAGATATCAAAATAATCAAACATGCATAGCATTATCAAACTCAGAACAGAATATCAGATCTACAGTTCTAGGGTTTGGTTAGCCCTTACCGACCCTACGGTAGGCTCACAGTCGATTGGAATGACCCGTGAGACCCTAGGGAAAATTTTAGAATTATGGGCCCACATGCCCGTGTGGGCCCACACACCCGTATTGTAACAGTCTAATTTAGACCCTAGTCGGAATAGTGGTTTCAGGACCACAAGTCCGAGTTAGAAAAATATTTTAACATTATTTTCTGTGTCTATGATACATGATTAAGCATGCGTGAAAGTTTTGTGAATTAATTTGTCTTTTTGTGTGTTTAATTTGAGAAAAGGATTAAATCGCATAAATGGTAAAAGTGACCTTCTATTTGATTGAGTGGCCAAATTGATGTGTCTTCTTATATAAGAGGATTTATGTTGCAATTTAGCCATAAGTGAGAGTGATGGACGACATTATGTGTATGTTATATAGTTTATTATATTAATTATAATGGTTAAATAATAAATAACATATTATATGATATTATAATAAAAAAAAATGAAATGAAAAGTGGATGTTCATCTTTTTGTTATGACCAAATATTAAAGAGAAAGAAAGAAAGAAAACCATTCTAGGTTTCGGCTATTATCAAGCAAGATTAAGGTATGTTTTGTGTTTGGTTTTTGATAATATCTACATTTTTGTAATCGTTGCTTTGTATACTTCAAAACCCATGCTTCAATTTTGTGAATTGATGATGAATTTGAAAATGTGCCATGGATTAATTCATGAGCTTTGTGAAGTTTGGTGATGAAACATGAAATATATGTGTTAGATTAACATGTTTTGTCTTTGGATTTTTAGTGAATTTGAGTATTTTGGACTTAATTGAGAAAATAATATTTTGAGGAACTAAATTGTGAAATAAATGAAAAATATGGGTTGCTAGGGACCTATAGAGAATTCAGCTAAGCATGGGTGTATTGAGATTTTGTGTATTTTGTGATTTTGTGAAATAGGGACTAAAATGTGAAAATGTGAGGGCTAATTTGTAAATTACCCTAAATATGTGTTTTTGGATTGAATTGAATGATTTGGTGAATAAATGGATTAAATTTGAATATGCATAGATCAAGAACCGAAGAAAATGGATTTAGATCGCGGAAAGTCGAAAGTGATCGAATAGTCGAGTCCGTACGTTAACTGAATCCGAGGTAAGTCTATATACAAATAAATGTATTTGTATTGATTTATGTATGTTCATATGAAATCTCATTGTGATGAATGTATACGAGAATGATAGTATATGAATTCCAAGGAAGTTCTGTTTTATATATCGTCAAAGCTACTGAAGGCTCGGGGAATCGTCGAGTATCGTCATCACACTACTCAATCTTATTTTGGTATCCTTTTGAAAATGTATATACTAAAGTATGGCATGTATAGGCTAGTTACCTTGAGTTATGTTTGAAATATGTGTATAACTATGTGATATAGAAAATTAAATGGTTGTGAAATGAAGGAAGAGTCATGCTATATGATGTTTGGTTTTGGTATAATTCCATGGTTATGAAATGGTCAAGGTAATGGTAAGCTTGTTGATGTAAAGTGAGTATATATGTTTGATGAATGGTTAGGGGTGAGCGTTCGATCGAATCGAATGAAAAAATTTCGAGTTAATCGAGTTGACGAATCATATTTTATCATCCCAATTTGATTTGAAATTTTCTCGAATCGAGTCGAGTGAGATGGAATTCGAATCGAATCGAATCGAATATATTTGTCCGAGTTAAATTTTAAAAAATAATTTTGGGTCCTTGTAACCATTGTCACCCATCGTAATAAAATTTGTCCACCTTAACCAAATTTTTTATTAACTTTCATCACCAAATAATTTATTTATTAATATTTTATATACGGGTTAGCTTATTTGCTTGTTTAGTTCTTTCAATTATCTTCAGATTCTTATCACTATGTATTTTGGAATTAAAAAATATATTAAATGTAAAAATGTGATTTTTTAATAAAAGTTATTTTAAAGATAAAATGTGAAATTGATACCAATGTAAAATTTTAACACGAATATTTTATGGCATAATTAATAATTCAATTTTAATATAAATATTCAATATGACAAAACAATTCAATAATATATAATATAAAATGTGAAATTTAATTTAATAATATAAATAGTAGATATAAATAAAATTATTACTATTTATGTTTAGTGAATTTTTTTGGATAATTTTGATTTTTTATTTGAGAGTAAAGGGTAAGAAGTAAAAGTTTAGGGGGAAAATAAAAAGTTATGGAGAATAAAAGTTTGAGGGAAAATAAATAGGGGAAGTAAAATTTTGAAGGGAAAATATTAAAAAAATTGGGGGGGATGGGTTTGGGGTAGATGGGAGGTGAGATGGGAAGGGAGTAAAAGTTTTAGGGAAAAAGTGGGAGGGAGTAAAAATTTTGGGGGAAAATAAAAAGTTTTGAGGGTTTTTGGGAGTAAAATTTTGAGAAAAAGTAAATGAGAGAGTAAAATTTTGGTGGGAAATGATTTTGGGTAGATTGGGGGGTTGGGATGGGAGGAGAGTAAAAGTTTTGGGGGGAAAGTGGGAAGTAGTAAAAGTTTTGAGGGAAAAGTAAAAAGGTTTGGGAGTTTAGGGTAAAAATGTAAAATATTATAGTTTGATATTCGAATTATTCGAATTATTTGAGTTATTCGAATTTGAAAACTCAACTCGATTCGAACTCGAAATTCGAAAAAAATCGAGTTGACTCCAATAACTCGAATAACTCGAATAACTCGATTCGTTTAACTCGAAATTCAATTTTTTTCGATTTTTTCGAATCGAATCGAGTTTTGCTCACCCCTAATTATGGTTATGATAAAGTGGTAAGTTTTGGATGAATCATGCTTGGTTTAATTGTGAATTAGTTGAGTTAATTGGCATATAAGTTGGTATGCTTAGAAATGAGATTGAATAGGATGATATGATGATCATTTGGTGTGTTTCTGGTTGCCAATTGTGTTTAGAAATATGCTTGTATATGCTTGTAGGGATGACCCAAAGTGTGGGTGGCATTTTGGCCTTGCAAATGGCCTATATTTGCCTACACGGTTGAGCACACAGGCGTGTGGCTCGACCGTGTCCTTCATGGTTGCAATTCGAAACAAGTCAGACTTGACCACGGGCAAGACACACGGGCGTGTGACTGGCCTTGTGGATCAAGTCAGTAGCGACCATGGGCTGGACACATGGGTGTGTGACTGGCCGTGTGGTGCAAGTCAGTAGCGACCACAGGTGAGGCACACGGGCTTGTCCATGGCCGTGTGGACAAGTCAGTATGTATGCCCTATTTTGACACGGCTTAGACACACGGGTGTGTCTGAGGCCGTGTGAGGCACACGGCCTGCCCACACGGACGTGTGACCTCTGTAACTTTGAAAAAAAATTTGAATTTTCGAAAATTTCCGTATGTGTTTGGTTTAGTCATGGCCCTATTTTAAAGCATGATTAAGGTCCCGAAGACCTATTTAAGGGACACTTTGATGTGATTTGTCGAATTATATTTTGAAATGTCTGTAAAAGTTTCCAATTGTCCGGTAATGCATCTTAACCCTAGACCGACGACGGTTATGGGTTAGGGGTGTTACACGTATGACCCATACGCCCAAATTGGCCTTGCCCGTATGGCCCACACGGCCTAGCCCAAAATCCACACGCCCGTGTGGGCCCACACGAGATGGACATCATTTTTTACTTATTTTTCCCTTTTTAATCATTTATTAACCAAATGACCAAAATGCCCTTAAGGCCCATTCCTTAAGATTTTTCCTTCCCATGTCCATTTTTGTCCATCTTAATATTTATTGGTCTAATTACTAAATAAGGATTTATAATAATTTTTATGATTCTATTTCATACTCAAACCTTCTAGAAACACATATTTTCTCACCTTTGCAATTTAGTCCTAATGGACAATTTATTCACTAATTAATAAATTTCTTCATGAAATTTTTACACAATTATGCAATCACCTCATAAGCCTCATAAATATCATTAAACGCATAATTTCTACTTCGAATTTGTGGTTTCACACCACTATTCTGACTAGGCCATAAATCGGGCTGTTACACTTACAATCTCAGAAATGTACAACTTAGCTAGCTTATCAAGTGAATAATCGGTACGTACCGGAATAAAATGAGCCGATTTCGTCAATCTATCGACAACAACCCAGACGACATCTTTCTTTTTCGGAGTGAAAGGTAATCACGTTACAAAATTCATCGTAATCCTGCCCCATTTTCATTCAGGTACCATCACTAATTGAAGTAAACCTGAAGGCACTTGGTGTTCGGCTTTTACTTGTTGACAAATCAAACATCTCGAAACAAATTCTGAAATATCTCGTTTCATACCTGACCATCAGTACAATGTCTTCAAATCGTTATACATTTTCGTACTACCTGGATGCACAGACAAGTAACCATTATGTGCCTCACTGGGAATTTTCAAAATAAGTTCATCATCTTTCGGTACACATATTCTACCTCGGAACATCAAGCAACCATCGGATCTGATATGAAAATCTGAATCACTGCCCGATTCACACTGAGCTCTCTTAGCTTACAAATCACTGTCACATTTCTGAGCTTCACAAATCCGTTGAAGGAACAACAGTCTAGCTTTCAACTAGGCTAGAATCGAACCATTACTGGACAAAGTCAATCGTGTATTCATTGCTCTCAAAACGAACAAAGATTTCTTACTCAAGGCGTCAACGACCACATTCGCTTTACCTGGGTGATAGTCAATCACCAACTCATAGTCTTTCAGTAACTCAAGCCATCTTCGTTGCCGTAAGTTCAAATCTTTTTGAGTCATCAAGCTCTTATGATCAGTAAAAACATGACATTTTTCATCGTACATATGATGTCTCCAAATTTTTAAGGCAAACATAATAGTAGCTAGTTCCAAATCATGCGTCTAATAATTCTTCTAGTGCAGTTTCAACTATCTCGAGGCATAAGCTATCACTTTGCCCTCATGCATCAACACACATCCCAATCCATTCAGTGATGTGTCACTATAAATTACGAATTCTTTTCCCGGTTTAGGTTGTACTAAAACTAGTGCCTCAGTTAATAATGCCTTTAATTTCTCGAAACTTTGCTGACATTTTTCAGACCATTCAAATTTATCATGTTTTTGCAACAACTTGGTCATTGGGGTAGCAGTATTGAAAATCCTTTGACAAAACGTCGGTAATAATCAGCTAAGCCCAAAAAGCTTCTAACTTCAGATACATTCCTTAGCGGTTTCTAATCAACAATTATCGAAATCTTACTTGAATCAACCCGAATACCATCACTTGAGACAATATGTCCTAAAAATTCGACTTCTCGGAGCCAAAACTCACTTTTACTGAACTTAGCATACAACTTCTTATCTCTCAAAGTCTGCAAAACAGTTCTCAAGTGTTCGGCATGCTCGGACTCATCATGAGAATAAATCAAAATATCATCAATAAACACAACTACAAACTTGTCCAAATACGGTCTAAAGATTCAATTTATTAGGTCCATAAAAACTGCAGGAGCATTCGTTAACCCAAAAGACATAACAAGGAATTCATAGTGTCCGTACCTTGTTCTGAAAGAGGTTTTCGGCACATCCGACTCTTTTAGTCTCAATTGATAGTAACCAGATCTCAAATCTATCTTCAACAACACTGTCGCTCCTTTTAGTTGGTCAAATAAATCATCAACCCTTGGCAAAGGATACTTGGTCTTAATGGTTACCTTATTGAGCTATCGATAATCCATACAAAGTCTCATGACCTGTCTTTCTTCTTTACGAACAATACTGGAGCACCCTAGGGAGAATAACTTGGTCTCACAAAACCCTTATCTGTTAACTCTTGCAACTGAGTCTTTAACTCTTTCAATTCGGACAGAGCCATTCTATACAGAGCAATAGATATCAGAAAGGTCCATGGTACTAAGTCAATACCAAACTCAACTTCTCTAACTAGTGGTAACCCAGGCAATTCTTCCGGGAACACATCTGGATATTCATAAACTATTGGCACTGATTCAATTTGCAATTCAGAATCTTTTGTATTCAACAAATAAGCAAGATAAGCTTCACAGCCTTTCCTTACATATCGTTGGGCAGACATTGAAGAAATTACAATGGGTAACTCACCCGGTTCATCTGAATCAATCTGAAAAATTTCACCATTTTCACATTTCAGTTTAATAATCTTTCTTTTATAGTGGCATCATGCAATGTCAACCAATCTATACCCAAAATAACATCGAATTCATCAAATGGAAACAACATTAAATCCGCTGGAAAACAGTAACCTTGAATCATTAATGGACAATTCTTGCAAACTCTATCAACTAGTACATGTTTGCCTAAGGGGTTTGACACTTTAATCACAAACTCAGTACATTCAACAGGCAATTTCTTACTAGTTACCAATTTCACACAAACATAAGAATGAGTCGATCTAGGATCAATCAATGCAACTACATTAGTATTATAGAGAGAAAAAGTACCAGTGATAACATCGGGAGATGTCGCTTCTTCGCGAGCACAGATGGCATAGGCTCTAATAGGTGCTCGAGTTTCGGATCTCACTGTTGTATCTTTCATCACACCTTTACTACTAGCTCCATTTCCAGTGTTTCTCTGTGGCCTACCCCTATTAGTAGTATTACTCAGCTTCGCACTCTGAAATATTTATTTCTTAGCCATTTCAAGGCAATCTCGGATAAAATGCTCTTAAGAACCACACTTGAAACAAGCCCGGTCATTCACCCTACACTCACTGGGATGTCTTCTTCCACAATGTTGACATTCGGGTCTGTTAGACCTTACATTACCCACACTTGCCATTGAAGTAGCCTGAAACTTAAAACTCGAATGTTATTTCCCGCGTTCTCGGTGTGAAGACCCCACTGAAACATTTGAACGGGAATATATTTCTTTAGATTTCTTTGAATGAGACGGAAATGACTTACTCATAGGTCTTTTCCTTGAATCGCTAGCTTCAAGATCAGCTTTCCTCTTCTATTTATTCAACTCTTCTGCCTTACAAGCCCGTTCAACCAACACAACAAATTCTTTCAGCTCTACATGAATATCCTCATTCAAACCATCCTTGAATCTCTTACACATAATAGCCTCGGTGAAAACACACTCCCGAGCATATTTACTAAGTCTAACGAGTTCTCATTCATATTCGGTAACTTACATACGACCTTACTTCAGCTTAAGAAATTCCTTACGTTTCTAATCGATGAACCGCTGACTAATATATTTCTTCAGGAACTCCTCTTGAAAGAATTCCCATGTAACTCTCTCTCTTGATACCACCAATACCAATGTATTCCACTAGTGATATGTAGAATCCCTCAGAAGTGAGATGGCACACTTTAAACACTCATCCGGTGTGCAAGATAGCTCATCAAATACCCTGATAGAGTTTTCAAGCCAAAACTCGGCTCTCTCGAGATTATCATCCACATTAGCTCTAAAATCTTCAGCCCCATGCTTTCGGATCTTATCAACTGCAAGCTTATTCATTCTTACAAACTCCATACATTGTGGAGCTACGGGAACTGGTCGAGGAATAGGTGGGGTTGGAGGAGGTTGGGCATTCGGATTTGTTCAAACAAATTTCGTATACTGTTCATTCACCATGTGGAGAAAGGCATCCTTAGCCTCTTCTCCTTGACCAACCGTAGTGGGTTTACTATCAGACGGCGCTGCCCCTTGAGTGGGAGCCAACGCATTACTTTCAATGTGATCAGCTACAGCTCGATCGGGGTCCATTACTATACGAAAACACAATTTACAATTGTTAGGAGTCATCACACTATCACAGTTCATTTATGGCATGTATAGTTAAACTCTTACACACGCTACCTTAGTCTGAGAATCGACTAAATCGTAGCTCAAATACCACTAAATGTAACACCCCTTACCCGTATTCAATGCCGGAACAGGGCACGAGGCATTACCGGACATAAACACAAGCAAACATATAAAACCAAGACGTAAATCTCCTTCCAAATTTAAAAATTTTCATAAACATACATATTGTCCCTATTACGGACCTACGAGGCCTAAAACATGCATTGGAAGTGGGTCAGGACTAAACTGAGAATGTTAGAAAATTTTGGGAAACTTAGAAAATTTTTCATGTAAAAGGGGTCACATGCCCGTTTGGGTTTGGGACACGCTCGTGTGACCTTAAGACACGCCCGTGCTTTAGGCCGTGTTCAAATTAGGGAGCTTTCTGTTTATGACATCATTAAATTGAGGTCACAAGGTCAAGGTACACGCTTGTGTGCTTAGACCGTGTGGTCGATTAAATTTCTGTAATTTTTCATAAAATAGGTGCAGACTTATCACGGCCAGGGCACACGCCCGTGTTCGAGGCTGTGCCGTCCACACAGTTGAGACACAGGCTCGTGTCTCTGCCCGTGTACTCGATACTGAACATTTTATTTTGCAACAATTAGGGTGCATGGGACACATGGCCAGAACATACACCCGTGGGGCAAGCCGTGTGTTACACACAGCCTAGTCACACGCCCGTGTGCCTACCCGTGTGAATAAAAATAAAGCTATTTACCAAGCCCTTTTGTCACCCTTTTATGCACATACCTGCACCACAAAACATAACACTAATCCAAGCATGTACATACAACCAAATCAACCGCAACCAAGAAAACAACACTTCCATCACATGCCACCATTTATCACAGACAAACGTCACATGCTTAACAACTCATACCATGCAAACTTCCTCATCCATGAAAGGCATCATCAATTTTATATATATACCTAAACCAATATTAGCCAATTTCAATGGCCATTTACAAAATGAATTATCAACCAACATTAGCCAACACATTTGGCCCAAATCAATTATGACACATAACAAAATAACCAAGTCCCTATACATGCTATAACTCAAAATGTTAAATTCATCGGTACCCAAAATGATAAGTTGATAGTGTGAGTGAATCTCCAACAGTCTCCGATCCCCGAGCTAGCTTGGTGACACTATAAGACAAGGAAAAAGAAAGGGGAGTAAGCTTTATAGCTTAGTAAGTTCCTATGCAAATAATAGACATTATAACACACATTTATCACATAATTATCATGATGTAAATTAACATAAATGTCATTATAAATCTCATAGTCAAACTTACTCAATCACAAACTTACCGAGGGTTCATCACATATCGAGCTCATTAAGCATGAGTCTTATGTACATACCTGTACCCCAGTGCAACATACCAAAGTCTTTCACAACTTTAACATTTCTGTCGAACTACCCGTTGAACCACTTGGAATACTAAAGGATACTCGGGACATCTCGCATTCACAACACAATACCAATGCCATATCCCAGTTATGGTCTTACATGGGATCTCATATCGATGCCAATAGCCCAGCTATGGTCTTACACAAAGTCTCATATCGATGCCATATCCCAGATATGGTCTTACACAAAATCTCAATAAACCTATTGTCATGACATTAATATCCTAACTATTCCTAAGTATTCTTAATATGATGCATTTACATGTTCAAATTTCATTCTACTCAATTTAATCAATTATTTTTTATTTTATTATTGTACATATTAAATGTGTTATGATTTTTTAGTTTCAAACTATATGCTTCATTATTTGTTATATATTATTTTTAAACTAACATTTATATTTTAAGTACATAACTTTCACACATGTCATAGACATTTTTAATAATAACAAGGATATATATATAAGATGATATATATATATATATATAGGGAAAAGAGGATATTGAGAAATCCAACCAAGACATATGGTAATGGAAGACTTGAATTCAATAAATTTTTTTTTTCACTTCTTCTATTTAGTTTACTAAAATATATTATTTTCAGGTAATTAAAATATGTTTCAAGTTTTTCCTTTTATTTTCCATATATTTAAAATTTAGTTTTTTATTATCTTTTTAAATTTAATCTCTTTATTTTTTAAAATTTATTATAATGTTATTTTTTATTCCATGTTTAACGATTAATTTTTTAAAAATTCTAAAATGTCACATTAAATGAATTTAATAAAAAAATTAATGATATTAATAAATGAAACTAAAATTTTAAATTTTAAAAATAAAATTATTTAAAATAAAAGTGAAGTCACACTAAAATATATAAGAATATAGAATATATTTTAAGTTTTTTTTTTTTTCTTTCCTGTAGGAAGAATGATTCGCATTCAATTAATTAGTCTTGAAAAGACATGTTCATGTCCGTCTGTCTGGCCCAGGAGTTTCAAACTTTACAAGTTGGGCCTTAAATAGTAGATTGTTGAATTTGAGCGTATTAACTTGGAGTTGAATTCAAATTAAATAATAATATATTATATTTAAATTTAATTATAAAAATAAGTATTATTTAAAAAACAGAAATTTTTAGATATTTTTTTATTATTTGAATAATAGAACAAAGCAAGTTTGATTTATGATTTTTTTTTAAATTGTTATAATTTAAGATAGATAGCGGTGTTTATAAGTCAAATTGGGCGAGGTTTAAATTAGGTTTATGTGTGATATTAGCATACGTTATGTTTGTCCAATGTCGGTTTAGCCCAAAATAGGAGACTAAAATTTTGTCTAAATCTATTGATATTCATAAATGGCTAACTCAAACACATTTTAAACCTACCCATATTTGTAAATATATATTTATATGATTTTTAATTTATTATTTAATAATTTTATAAAATTTTAATTAAAATTTTATATATGGTTATCTTTAACATTTTTTTTTAAAAGTTATCTTTAACATTTTTAATGTTTACATTATACTAGTATATAAAACTAATATAAAATTAATTTTTATGTGTAAATTACATAGTATATAAAATAATATACTATAAAACATTATTAACTTAAAAATGGATCGAATTGGATTCGAACTTTAAATATTTAAACTTGAACCTGATTCATATTTTAAACGAAACTTCGACTTTGAACATAAATAAATCTACATTTAACTCATAAATATAATGTGAATTTCAAGAATGTGAAATAGCCAAAGTCATTTAGCCTTCACCAACTTATATATTACTTGAATCTTTTATTTTTAATATACTCGTATTCACCATTATGCTTGAGACACATTCAAAAATAAAAAATAAAAAAATTTCAAATATATGAAATATTTGAAAATAAAAAATAAAAATACACATATATAATCAACCTTCATATCCAGCTGAAAGGAAAACCTTCATATCCCTAATAGTGGCCAACAATAAAATCATGATATGATCTTTATGTATTTGTCTTGTTCGTAAAGTTCTTGACCTAATAATTAATGTTTAGAAACCTATAAAGTATAAACTTTGTTATCTGACTGGACGGTCATTTTGTAGTTGTTGTATTTGTCATATGGCATTTATATCTAACTTAATTTGGCACCTCTTTTTAAGCTCTTTCAACATATTCCGCCAACGCAAATGTTAGTCAATGATCTTCATTGCGAAATTGAATCTTTTGGTTCCTTTAGCAATTGTTTGTGGAAAACCATTTTTCTTTTCAACAATTCACATGTTTGTATTTATGGCATTGCATGTTAAAGATACCTGTTTATCCATCGTCTCATCATCCCAAAGTTTGTATTCTCCCTTACACATTTCCATGGTTAAATTATTTGTTTAAACTCAAAAGTTCATTAAAAATTTGAAAGGATTTAGATAAAAATATTAGATGTAAAAAATAGACTTGGATTAGCCATTTAAAAATATGGGTGAGATTAGATAAAATTGTAAGCCTATATCTCTCTTATACATTTTCATGGTTAAATTATTCGTTTAAACCCACATTTTTCCTTGAAAATACAATACAATACAACTTAACATTATACCCAACACGATAATAAAATTATCTTTTAATATTGCATTCCAAGTTTTATGTGGCTTCCATTCTACAATCAAATGGCATTATGCCATAGATGTTTTTAAGGGTGTTAATTGGATATACTCCATATGTCCTAGTAAAAATCTCATGAAATTTCTTAAATTTTGATATTAATTATTTTAATTAATTAAATTTTATTAAAATTATATTTAAAAACTATTGAAATTTTTTATAATATATTTTTGAAATTTTTATTTATAATAAATTTTTAAAAAATAAAACATCTAAGTTGAATGTTTTTTATCACTAAAAGTCAAAATGTGACCATTTAGTGAGACAAAGAAAATATATATCATATATATAACAAATAATAATTAAATATGTAAATTGATAAAAAAATGTTGAATATCTAAATTAAACACTTAAACAATAGTATAGATTATTAAAATATAATTTCAATTAATAAAAGAATAAAAAAATATATTTTTTTACTTTTTAGATAGAACTAGCTTAATCTATTAATTAAGTAAAAGTTTAATTATAACTTTCAACATTTTTTAAAACAAGTCCTCCATTACTTCTAAAATTAAATTCTCAAAAGTATAGAAAGAAATAGATTATTGCGTGTAGGGGTGAGCAAAACTCGATTCGACTCGAAAAAATCGAAAAAAAATTCGAATTTCGAGTTAAACGAATCGAGTTATTCGAGTTAATCGAGTTATTCGAGTCAACTCGATTTTTTTTTCGAATTTCGAGTTCAAATCGAGTTGAGTTTTCGAATTCGAATAACTCGAATAATTCGAATAATTCGAATATTAAACTATAATATTTTACATTTTTACCCCAAACTCCCAAACTTTTTTACTTTTCCCTCAAAACTTTTACTCCTTCCCACTTTCCCCGAAAACTTTTACTCCCCTCCCATCCCAACCCCCAATCTACCCAAAATCCATTTCCCACCAAAATTTTACTCTCCCATTTACTTTTTCTCAAAATTTTACTCCCCAAAACCCTCAAAACTTTTTATTTTCCCCCAAAATTTTTACTCCCTCCCACTTTTCCCCTAAAACTTTCACTCCCTTCCCATCACACCTCCCATCTACCCCAAACACATCCCCCCTCCAATTTTTTTTTTAATATTTTCCCTTTAAAATTTTACTCCCCCTATTTATTTTCCCTCAAACTTTTATTCTCCAAAACTTTTTATTTTCCCCCTAAACTTTTACTTCTCACCCTTTACTCTCAAATAAAAAATCAAAATTATCCAAAAAAAAAATCACTAAACATAAATAGTAATAATTTTATTTATATCTACTATTTATATTATTAAATTAAATTTCACATTTATATTATTTATATTATTGAATTGTTTAGTCATATTGAATATTTATATTAAAATTGAATTATTAATTATGCCATAAAATATTCGTGTTAAAATTTTATATTGGTATCAATTACACATTTTATCTTTAAAATAACTTTTATTAAAAAATCACATTTTTACGTTTAATATATTTTTTAATTCCAAAATACATAGTGACAAGAATATGAAGATAATTGAAAGAACTAAACAAGCAAAGAAGCTAACTCGTATATAAAAGATTAATAAATAAATTATTTGGTGTGAAAGTTAATAAAAAAAATTGGTTAAGGTGGACAAATTTTATTACGATAGGTGACAATGGTTACAAGGACCCAAAATTATTTTCTAAAATTTAACTCGAACAAATATATTCGATTCGATTCGATTCGAATTCCATCTCACTCGACTCGATTCGAGAAAATTTCAAATCAAATTAGGATGATAAAATATGATTCGTCAACTCGATTAACTCGAAATTTTTTCATTCGATTCGATTCGATTCGATCGAACGCTCACCCCTAATTGCGTGAAATATCCAAATGTTTACGTGAATTATTTTGCACCAACATGATCCTACTACACTTGTGGGCTGGTGGGGCTTTGGATAACTTTTAGGACTTTATATTGATTAGGTCCAATTTCAATAGCAGTTTGAAGCAAAAAAAAAAACTTCCCCAGGTCTCTCTACTTTTTTTCTCTTTCATTTTGTAATATTGAGGAGGACTTTTCTATTGTTTTTTATCGTTGGCAGTCGGCCATCCCCTTTCTCCTTCCCACTCTCCCTCCACTCTTTTCCTTGTTTCTCTTTTCTACTTTAATTTCCTTGCTTCTTTTCTTCTTTGTTGGTGGGTCTTCCTTTCCTTCGTTGGCCGGTGCCTTCCCGCCGTCGCACACCCTCCTCAAGTGGGCAAGATTCGACAAGGACAAATTTGTGCTTCTCACAACTGAGAATTATTAGCAAGTTCCCTTTCCATTCTCAAAAGTTATCCCTATTCAATTTATTCTCAATAAGAATGCTAATAAGAAGAGTAGGAGACATATTTGAATTGAAAAATAATAAAGATTCACTAATTACTATCTTTGTATTAAGCAAAGATTTTCATTTCAACAACATATCAAAAATGCAATATGATGTATGTGTCTTGTAGTAAAACCTTGAAAAACATCTTCCCATTTCTACGATTATTCTCAAACCCATCAATCATGTCGCCTTGGGTCCCGTGATTAACTAGCAAGAACATGGATTACATCCAATCAATTCGTGAATCTT